>CM038145.1:277964819-278151977 GCA_021437245.1 Aegilops speltoides | reverse complement strand
GCTCAGAGTAATTAAAGTATACTAAGAAAATGTATAGGAGAGATAACACCTGATTTATTTTTTGGACGTATGTGGGCATGGCCATTAGTACGTAGCTGGTCTCCACATATGTGTATTCCATCCAATTTATGCAAACTGATCTCTGAAGAAAATCAGCCCAACACGGAGTACCAGCAGTAGTCACATTGGTTTATTCCTTAGATCTCTGGTGGTTTTAGTGCTGCAGGGCTAGCAAAGCGGCGACTCGGAAGATCGTTGGAAACGACGCAATAGAAAACGCCAGCAAAAACTCTTGAGCTTAATAGATCTGCCAGCATAAAATAGCACGAGCAGACAACATATGTTTTGTACAATGCAATTTTAATATGCAGAGCAATTTAACATAGACGAGTGCACCTGATTACGTCCGTAGGCAGCGACTTTGAATGGTCTGATTGTTTCTTCATGGTTATTTCTTTTCTTTTTCCTTGGGGGATGAGATGTGTGCCTTGGTTGAGGTAGTAGCAACAGACACGCACACGCGATCCTGGTACTACTGGTTTCCGGCCGATTCGCCGGTGACCGCTGACCTCATGCACCAGGGCCACATGTACTGATGCGGGCCGCCTCAAGCTTTTGAAGGGCCGGGTTAGCAGCAGCGGAGGCGAGCTGAGCCTGGGGATTGGGCGAGGGCGAGGGCGAGGCCAGCCACGGAGGCGGGCGACTCAAGACCGCGACGACGTGCGGCAGAGGTGGAGGCGAGGCCAGTGCGGTGGCTAGCCACGTCAGAGCGACAACATGAGGCCGAGCGAAGGCAGCACTGAAGGAGCGACGGCCCGACGGTCACGGTGGCGGAGGCGTTCGGGGCGGCTCGGTAGCGGAGGAAGAGGCCAGCCGCAGAGACAGTGGCGGAGCGCCGACGAGGGGAGGTCGACCTGAGGCAGGCAGTTCGGAGGTGACTCGACGCAGAGGCAAAATCGGCGAGGCGCAGGCGGCCCGTGGTGGAGACGATCGAACCGGGGCGGTTCACCCCGAGTCCACGCCCATCCCCTCCGGATCATGGCTTCTTCCTTTTTCTTTCCCCCTTTTTTTTGTTCCTTCTTGGGTCGTAAAGTGATCCACGTCCATAGATAGACTGATTCGGACAAACGATGCCTAGCCTCCGGGCAATCTGGATGCAGTATAGAAAACCTTCTAGATTTTTGTCTTATATGCTTTTGTTTCCATCACGTGAAGGACCCATGATGGATTTGAGATGTTGCTTGGCCTAGATGTGGGACATCAGTTTTCCTTGGAATCTGATCCATGTCGTATTGGGACTTGATCCTCATTGTCTGACTTCTGGATGAACAGCATTGTTTCCCCGGCGTAGGTCGCGACGCATGGCTATGACCGGGTATCATATTGATTTCCTTTTGATGCGTGTGCTGATGACTCCCATGGATCTCACTGATGAACTCGGATTCGGCGTAAACTCTTCCATGCCGGCGCTTTCTTCATCCAATCGTGGTTTTCTCGATCCCTAAGAAAATTCCCTTCAAGAACTCAACACCACCGTGCGCGTGTCCCACGGTGGGCGCCAACTGTCGTGGATTTGTCACGGCAGATGTCCTTAGTGTCAGGACTTAGTCGCGAGGCCAACGCATCTATGTGGTAGCTTGAGAGGGGTTGAGTGGGATGAGAGACGCAGGGCGGATCAACACACAAGACGAGGATTTAGACAGCTTCGGGCCCCGGGAAACATCATCCGGTAAAAACCCTACATGCTGTTTGAGGCTAGGTCTCATTATCATCACGAGGGAGTCGTCGTAAACCGGCTCTCCTCTTTGTGTCTAACTTCTAACTTGTAACTTGTCCCTCTTTGGGAAGCCCTGCCCCTCCTTATATATGTTGAAGGGGCGGTTTACATGTGGAGTCCTATTAGGATTAGGACTAGTCTATCTCTAATACAAACCGGATACAAGTCCAGGTCTTAACTCCTTGTAAGACAAATATTCCTTATGCCTTTCCTTTTAAACCGGCCCACCACTAAACGTGAACCTGCCTTACGGGCCATGGGCCTCGTCATCCATCGACCCCCACCGGTTATGAATGAACCGCCAAGACAGGCGGGTATCCCGTGAACCGCCAAGCTCCGGGCAGGTTACCAATGAGTCGTCCAGTCCGGCCGGGTTAAACTTCCGGCCGGTTTACACCGCGGGGTATATCCCCGACAATCATCATACTTTTTCTATGTGGAGTCATTACTTTCAGTAAGATCAGTATGAACTCTTTGATTCTTTCTATTCTTTTTCTTCTAATCACCCAAGATCATGGCAAAATACTCAAGCCCTTGACTCAACACTAATGTTTATTATATAGCTCACGGACTCGATTACAAAGAAGGATCATAAAGCAAACTCAAAACTAGATCATGCCATGACTTTATTCTACTAAATCAAGATACTACTAATAGGATCGAACTAAGAAAAACGGTAAAGATAGGAGTTGTGATGGTGATACGATACCAGGGCACCTCCCCCAAGCTTAGCAGTTGCCAAGGGGAGTGCCCATACCCAGATGATTATTTCTCCTTCTTTGTTGTTGGCATAATATTCTTAGCGATGATTCCCCTCAAGATACGGTTCTCCTCCTCGAGCTGATTGGCTTGCTGCTTGAGGTCCATTATTTCCTTGCGAAGCTTCCCTGTAACGGCCAAAGCTCCTTGCACCCAAGGGTGTTGCATAGCTGCAGGAGAACCAGAGACACTCCTCCTCATATTTTCATAGGAAAGAAATTTAACATTGGAAGGGATAACCGAGTTTGGAATAGCTGAGCTCTGTAGTTCCCCCATCGTAAGCCCAGCTCAGAGGCGAGAGGTGACTTCTTGATCTTCCATGGCATCTACTCTCATTAGGTTAGCCTCCATCTCTTCCTTTGTTGCCGGCCCAAAGTGGTCAGCGTCACTGTTTGCCCTTGATTCCGGTGCCGGGTTAGATATCCGGCTCTCCCCGACTGACTCTTGAGAAGACAACTTGCTCTAATCTGCAGCAGCAACAGCTCCAAACAAAAATAGGGGATATTTGCGTCATACGAGAGCCAAAACCTTCGGGAGTATATATATAATGAATTTTTACCGACCAAAATACGTATCGTGCAAGGAAACGGAGTCCGGAGGGCACACGAGGTGCTCACGAGGTAGGGGGCGCGCCCTCCACTCTCGTGGAGGCCTCGTGTCCTCCCCGGACTGCTACTTATTTTTATATTTTTCTAAATATTCCAAAACAGAGAAATATTGCGTTAAAAATTGTTTTGGAGTCGGTTTACTTACCGTACCACATACCTATTCCTTTTCGGAGTCTGGAACATTCTGGAAAATGTCCCTTATGTACACCTCCGGGGTTACGGTTTCAATAATATTAGTTTCAACATTTATGGGATTACCTGAAATATAGTGTTTGATCCTTTGACCGTTTACCACCTTCGGATTTGTGCCTGCAAAGTTGTTGATTTTTATGGCACCGGAACGATAGACCTCCTCGATAACATAGGGGCCTTCCCATTTGGAGAGAAGTTTTCCTGCAAAAAATCTTAAACGAGAGTTGTATAGCAATACATAATCACCTACATTAAACTCACGCTTTTGTATCCTTTTGTCATGCCATCTTTTAACTTTTTCTTTAAACAACTTGGCATTTTCATAAGCATGGGTTCTCCATTCATCAAGTGAGCTAATATCAAATAACCTCTTCTCACCGGCAAGTTTGAAGTCATAGTTGAGCTCTTTAATAGCCCAATATGCCTTATGTTCTAGTTCGAGAGGTAAGTGACATGCCTTTCCATAAACCATTTTATATGGAGACATACCCATAGGATTTTTGTATGCAGTTCTATAGGCCCATAATGCATCATTCAGTTTCTTGGACCAATTCTTTCTAAACCTATTGACAGTCTTCTGCAAAATTAATTTGAGCTCTCTATTGCTCAATTCTACCTGACCACTAGACTGCGGGTGATATGGAGATGCAATTCTATGATTAACGTCATATTTAGCAAGCATCTTACGGAAAGCACCATGAATAAAGTGTGAACCACCATCAGTCATTAAATATCTAGGGACTCCAAACCTCGGAAAAATAACGTCCTTAAGCATTTTAATAGAAGTGTTATGATCAGCACTACTAGTTGGAATAGCTTCTACCCACTTAGTAACGTAACCAACAGCAACTAAAATATGAGTGTATCCATTAGAGGCAGGAAAAGGTCCCATATAATCAAAGCCCCAAACATCAAATGGCTCAATAACAAGTGAATAATTCATAGGCATTTCTTGACGTCTACTAATATTACCAATTCTTTGACATTCATCGCAAGATAAAACAAACTTACGGGCATCCTTGAAGAGAGTAGGCCAATAAAAACCGGATTGCAATACCTTATGTGCAGTTCTATCTCCAGCGTGATGTCCTCCATAACCCTCAGAGTGACACTTGCGTAGGATCTATTCCTGTTCATGCTCAGGTACACAACGTCTAATAACACCATCTACTCCTTCCTTATAAAGATGTGGGTCATCCCAAAAGTAATGTCTCAAGTCATAGAAAAACTTTTTCTTTTGTTGGTATGTGAAGCTAGGTGGTATAAATTTAGCAACAATATAATTAGCATAATCAGCATACCAAGGAGTGCTATGAGAAGTACTTATGACATTTAATTGCTCATCAGGAAAGCTATCATCAATAGGCAGTGGGCCATCAAGAACATTCTCTAACCTAGATAAATTGTCTGCAACGGGGTTCTCAGCTCCTTTTCTATCAACAATATGTAAATCAAATTCCTGAAGCAAGAGAACCCATCTAATAAGTCTAGGTTTTGCATCTTTCTTTTCCATAAGATATTTAATAGCAGCATGATCCGTGTGAATAGTTACTCTAGAATCAACAATATAGGGTCTGAATTTATCACAAGCAAATACAACCGCTAAAAGTTCCTTTTCGGTAGTAGCATAGTTTCTTTGAGCATTGTCTAGAGTCTTACTAGCATAATGGATAACATTCAATTTCTTATCAACTCTTTGCCCTAGAACAGCACCTACAGCATAATCACTAGCATCACACATAATTTCAAAGGGTAATTCCAATCAGGTGGCTGAACAACAGGTGCAGAGACTGATGCTTTCTTAAGTATTTCAAATGCTTCTACACAATCATCATCAAAGACAAATGGTACATCTTTTTGTAATAAATTAGTCAGAGGCCGAGAGATTTTTGAGAAGTCCTTAATGAACCTCCTATAAAATCCGGCGTGACCAAGGAAACTTCTTATACCTTTGATGTCCTTGGGACATGGCATCTTTTCAATAGCATCAACCTTGGCTTTATCAACTTCAATACCTCTTTCAGAAACTTTGTGCCCCAAGACGATACCTTCATTCACCATAAAGTGGCACTTTTCCCAATTCAAGACAAGATTAGTTTCTTCACATCTCTGCAAAACTCGAGCAAGATTTCTCAAGCAATCATCAAAAGAGGAACCATAGACGGAAAAGTCGTCCATGAAAACCTCACAAATTTTCTCACAAAAGTTAGAGAATATAGCCATCATGCATCTTTGAAAGGTAGCAGGTGCATTACATAAACCAAAAGGCATACGTCTATAAGCAAAAGTACCAAAAGGGCATGTAAAAGTAGTCTTTGATTGATCTTTAGCTGACACAGGTATTTGAGAAAAACTAGAAAACCATCTAGAAAGCAATAATGTGTATGTTTGCATAATCTTTCTAGCATTTGATCAATAAAAGGTAAGGAGCAATGATCTTTCTTAGTAGCCTTATTTAATTTGCGGAAATCAATTACCATCCTATAATCTGTGATAATTCTTTGTGGAATCAATTCATCTTTATCATTAGGGACAACAGTAATACCTCCCTTCTTAGGGACACAATGGACAGGACTTACCCACTGACTATCAGCAACGGGATAAATTATACCTGCCTCCAGAAGCTTGAGTATTTCCTTCCTTACCACTTCTTTCATTTTAGGATTCAAACGTCGTTGAGGATCACAAACTGGTTTGGCATCAGCTTCCAAATTTATTTTATTTTGACATAGAGTGGGACTGATGCCCTTAAGATCATCCAGAGTATATCCAATAGCGGCACGATGCTTCTTCAGAGTTTTCAATAATCTTTCCTCTTCATGCTCTGAAAGGTTAGCGCTAATAATGACAGGATATATTTTCTTTTCATCAAGATAAGCATATTTAAGATTATCAGGCAACGGTTTAAGCTCAAACACGGGATCACCCTTGGGTGGAGGAGGATCCCCTAGGATTTCAACAGGCAAATTGTGTTGCAGAATAGGTTCCTATTTAAATAATACTTCATCTATTTCCCTTCTTTCATTCATGAACATATCATTTTCATGGTCTAGCAAATAGTGTTCTAAAGGATCACTAGGAGGTACAACAATAGAAGCAAGACCAATAATTTTATCCTTACTAGGCAATTCTTCCTCACGATGTTGTTTACTAAATTCAGAGAAATTAAACTCATGAACCATATCATCCAAGCCAACAGTAACAACATTCTTTTCGCAATCTATCTTAGCATTGACAGTGCGCAAGAAGGGTCTACCAAAAATAATGGGACAAAAGCTATCTTGTGGAGAACCAAGAACAAGAAAATCAGCGGGATATTTGGTTTTCCCACACAAGACTTCAACATCTCTAACAATTCCCATTGGAGATATAGTATCTCTATTGGCAAGTTTAATTGTAACATCAATTTCCTCTAACTCAGCAGGTGCAATCTCATGCATAATTTCTTTGTATAAGCCAATGGGTATAACACTAGCACTAGCACCCATATCACATAAGCCATGATAACAATGATCTCCTATTTTAACAGAAATAACAGGCATGCCTACCACATGTCTATGTTTATCTCTATCACAGGGTTTAGCAATTCTAGCAGTTTCACCAGTGAATTGAATAACATGCCCATCAATATTATCAGACAAGAGATCTTTAACAATAGCAATATTGGGTTCTACTTTGACTTGCTCAGGAGGTGTATAAGTCCTAGCATTGCTTTTACGAACAACAGTTGAAGCTTTAGCATGATCCTTCATTCTAACAGGGAAAGGTGGTTTCTCAACATAAGAAGTAGGAACAATAGGATCATTATAAGTGACAATTTTTCTTCAACTTTAATAGGTGCAGCTACTTTTACTTCTATGGGAGGATGATATTTAAACCACTTCTCCTTGGGGAGATCAACATAAGTAGCAAAAGATTCACAGAAAGAAGCTACTATCTTAGAGTCAAGTCCATATTTAGTGCTAAACTTATGGAAAATATCGGTATCCATAGAAGATTTAAGACAATCAAACTTAGGTGTCATACCTGACTCCTTACCTTTGTCGAGGTCCCAATCTTCAGAGTTGCGTTTAATTCTATCCAATAAATTCCATCCAAATTCAATAGACTTCATCATAAAAGAGCCAGCACAAGAAGTATCAAGCATGGTGCGATTATTATCAGAAAGCAGAGCATAAAAATTCTGGAGAATTGTCAATTTGAGAGCTCATGATTAGGGCATGAATATAACATTGATTTAAGCCTCCCCCAAGCTTGAGCTATGCTTTCTCGTTTGCGAGGCCAAAAATTATATATATAATCGCGATCACGATGAACAAGATGCATAGGGTAATACTTTTGATGAAATTCCAATTTCACTCTTTTATAGTTCCATGATCTCGTATCATCACATAGCCTATACCATGTCAATGCGTCTCCCTCCAAAGATAAAGGGAAAGCCTTCTTCTTAACAACATCATCGGGTATACTTGCAAGCTTAAATAGTCCACAAATATCATCCACAAAGCATAGATGTTCATCAGGATGCTTTGTTCCATCTCCTGTAAAAGTGTTAGCTAGCAATTTTTCCATCATACCCGAAGGAATCTGAAAAGCAGTTTCATCTTCAATAGATTCAGTAGGTTCAGTAGGTTGAGGAGCAACTCTTGGCTCAACCGGACGGGGTGAAGATACCCCGAACAAGCCCCTTAAACAAATACTTTCCATAGTAACAAGTGAAAGAAAATTTTAGCACACTAAATAAATTTTTCCTTACCAAATTCCACCTACCAAAGGCGCTTCACTCCCCGGCAACGGAGCCAGAAAAGGGTCTTGATGACCCACAAGTATAGGGGATCTATCATAGTCCTTTCGATAAGTAAGAGTGTCGAACCCAACGAGGAACAGAAGGAAATGATAAGCGGTTTTCAGCAAGGTATTCTCTGCAAGTACTGAAATAAGTGGTAACAGATAGTTTTGTGATAGGATAAATTGTATCGAGCAACAAGTAACAAAAGTAAATAAAGTGCAGCAAGGTGGCCCAATCCTTTTTGTAGCAAAGGACAAGCCTGGACAAACTCTTATAATAGGAAAAGCGCTCCCGAGGACACATGGGAATATCGTCAAGCTAGTTTTCATCACGCTCATATGATTCGCGTTTGGTACTTTGATAATTTGATATGTGGGTGTACCGGTGCTTGGGTACTGCCCTTACTTGGACAAGCATCCCACTTATGATTAACCTCTATTGCAATCATCCGCAACTACAACAAAAGTATTAAGGTAAACCTAACCATAGCATGAAACATATGGATCCAAATCAGCCCCTTACGAAGCAACGCATAAACTAGGGTTTAAGCTTCTGTCACTCTAGCAACCCATCATCTACTTATTAATTCCCAATGTCTTCCTCTAGGCCCAAAGAATGGTGAAGTGTTATGTAGTCGACGTTCACATAACACCACTAGAGGTTGGACAACATACATCTTATTAAAATATCAAACGAATACCGAATTCACATGACTAGTAATGGCAAGACTTCTCCCTTGTCCTCAGGAACAAACGTAATTACTCAAAAAGCATATTCATGTTCATAATCAGAGGGGTAATAATGTGCATAAAGGATCTGAACATATGATATTCCACCAAATAAACCAACTAGCATCAACTACAAGGAGTAATCAACACTACTAGCAACCACTAGCACCAATCCCGGATTTGGAGACAAGAATTGGATACTAGAGATGAACTAGGGTTTGGAGATGAGATGGTGCTGATGAAGATGTTGATGGAGATTGCCCTCTCCCGATGAGAGGAGCGTTGGTGATGACGATGGTGATGATTTCCCCCTCCCGGAGGGAAGTGTCCCCGGCGAACAGCTCTACCGGAGCCCTAGATTGGTTCTGCCAAGGTTTCGCCTCGTGGCGGCGGAGTCTCATCCCGAAAGGTTCTCCTCTATTTTTTTCTCATCGAAAGACTTCATATGGGAGAAGATGGGCGTTAGAGAGCCACCAGGGGGCCCACGAGGTAGGGGGTGCCCCCCCACCCTCGTGAGCAGGGTGTGGGCCCCCTGGCCTTCATCTTTGGCGACGATTTTTCTTTATTTATTTTAAGGTATTCCGTGGAGTTTCAGGGCTTTTGGAGTTGCGCAGAATAGTCCTTCAATATTTGCTCCTTTTCCAGCCCAGAATTCCAGCTGCCGGCATTCTCCCTCTTCATGTAAACCTTGTAAAATAAGAGAGAATAGCCCTAAGTATTGTGACATAACATGAAATAACAGCCCATAATGCAATAAATATTGACATAAAAGCATGATGCAAAATGGACGTATCAAGACATACTAGTGACACTCTGTTTGACTATGTATTCACACATGTATTATGTTTCCTGTTAATACAATTCTAGCATGAATAATAAATATTTATCATGATATAAGGAAATAAATAATAACTTTATTATTGCCTCTAGGGCATATTTCCTTCACTTTATTATGCAGTCCGTCGCTTTTATTGCTTCCATAACAAGATCATATAAAGCTTATTTTCTTCACACTAATAGATCATACATATTTAGAGAGCAATTTTTATTGCTTGCACCGATGACAACTTACTTGAAGGATCTTACTCAATCCATAGGTAGGTATAGTGGACTCTCATGGCAAAACTGGGTTTAAGGATATTTGGAAGCACAAGTAGTATCTCTACTTGGTGCAAGGAATTTGGCTAGCATGAGGGGGAAAGGCAAGCTCAACATGTTTGAATGATCCATGACAATATACTTTAACTGACATGTGAGAAAACATAACCCATTACGTTGTCTTCCTTGTCCAACATCAACTCTTTAGCATTTCATACTTAATGAGTGCTCACAATTATAAAAGATGTCTAGGATAGTATATTTATATGTGGAATCTCTCTTCCTTAAATATTATTTCATGAATTGTTCAAATGACTAATACAATGCTTGCTAACCTTCAATAAATTTACAACCTCTACTTCTTAGATGTGACGTCATTACTCCCCATGGGATAAGAAAATGAGACATATATTAATTCAGATTTATGACAATCAACTCATTCAACCATTTACTCATAGGATATAAATGAAGCACACGAGTAAATGACAAACTACTCCAAAAAGATATAAGTGAAGATCAATGAGTAGCTAAATAATTATGTAACTGTGTGAAGACTCTCTCTAGTTGAAGAATTTCAGATCTTGGTATTTTATTCAAACAGCAAGCAAAACAAAATAAAATGGCATTGCAAGGATAGCACAACTCATGTGAAGAAGCAAAAACTTAGGCTCAACCGATACTAACCGATAGTTGTTGAAGAAGAAAGGTGGGATGCCTAACGGGGCATCCCCAAGCTTAGATGCTTGAGACTTCTTGAAATATTATCTCGGGGTGCCTTGGGCATCCCCCAGCTTGAGCTTTTGTGTCTCCTTAATTCCTTTTATATCTTGGTTTCTCTTTTTATCAAAAGCTTCATCCACACCAAACTCAACAAGAACTCGTGAGATAGGTTAGTATAAACCAATGCAAAACATTATCATTTCCTACTGTAACAAATCACTAAAATTATTATTCCACATTGCATACTAAATGTATCTGCATATTTAATACTCCTATCCTCAAATAGAATCATTAAACAAGCAAACATAACAGCAATCTGCCAAAACAGTATAGTCTGTAAAGAATGCAAGAGTATCAATACTTTCCTAACTCCAAAAGTTATGAGAGAAAATTCCCACTGTAGTAAATTTATCAGAGCTCATTATGCAAAAAGTTTCAACATTATAACATTCTCTGACTTTTCTAGGGATTTTTTGCAACAGCGGTAAACTTTCTGTTTTCAAACAGCAACATGAATACTAGCAAAATGAGCATGGTAAAGGCTATCCTTGACATTCTTATTGAAAATAGAGATGCAAAACATTATTCTAAATAACATCAAGCAAATATTAACAAAAGAAAATGACGCTCCAAGCAAAACACATATCATGTGGTCAATAAAAATATAGCTCCAAGTAAAGTTACTGATAGACGAAGACGAAAGAGGGGATGCCATCCGGGGCATCCCCAAGCTTAGGTTCTTGGTTGTCCTTGAATATTAGCTTGGAGTGCATTGGGAATCCCCAAGCTTAGGCTCTTGCCACTCTTTTTCCATAGTCCATCGAATCTTTACCCAAAACTTGAAAACTTCACAACACAAAACTCAACAGAAAACTCGTAAGCTCCGTTAGTATAAGAAAATAAAACCACCACTTAGGTACTGTAATGAACTCATTCTAAATTCATATTGGTGTAATATCGACTGTATTCTAACTTCTCTATGGTTCATACACTCCGATACTACTCATAGATTCATCAAAATAAGCAAACAACAGATAGAAAACAGAATCTATCAAAAACAGAACAGTCTGTAGTAATCTGTATCAAACGTATACTTCTGGAACTACAAAAATCCAACCAAATTGGGAAGTCCTAAGAAAGTTCTGTAGCAATCCAGAGCAAGAAGAATAAGATCAGAAGCACGTTTCTGTGAATTAACAAAACTAATTTACTGGGTGTAAAATTTTCTGATTCTCAGCTGGATCAACACAACTATCACCGTAAGCTATCCTAAAGGTCTTACTTGGCACTTTATTGAAACAAAAGCTAGAAAACATGATTACTACAGTAGCATAATCATGTGGACACACAAGAACAGTAAGGGTAAATATTGGGTTGTCTCCCAACAAGCGCTTTTATTTAATGCCTTTCTAGCTAGGCATGATGATGACAATGATGCTCACATAAAAGATAAGAATTGAAACATAACGGGAGCATCATGAAGCATATGACTAGCACATTTAAGTCTAACCCACTTCCTATGCATAGGGATTTTGTGATCAAACAACTTATGGGAACAATAATAAACTAGCATAGGAAGGCAAAACAAGCATAACTTCAAGATTTTAAGCACATAGAGAGGAAACTTGATATTATTGCAATTCCTACAAGCATATGTTCCTCCCTCATAATAATTTTCAGTAGCATCATGAATGAATTCAACAATATAACCAGCACTTAAAGCATTCTTTTCATGATCTACAAGCATAGAATTTTTACTACTCTCCACATAAGCAAATTTCTTCTCATGTATAGTAGTGGGAGCAAACTCAACAAAATAATTATCATGTGAGGCATAATCCAATTGGAAACTAAAATCATGATGACAAGTTTCATTATCATTATTCTTAATAGCATACAAGTCATCACAATAATCATCATAGATAGCAACTTTGTTCTCAAAATCAATTGGAACCTCTTCCGAAATAGTTGATTCATCACTAAATAAAGTCATGACCTCTCCAACTCCACTTTCATAATTATCACAATAATATTCAACATCCTCCAAAATAGTGGGATCATTACTTTCTAAAGTTGACACTCTTCCAAACCCACTTTCATCAATATAATCATCATAAATAGGAGGCATGCTTTCATCATAATAAATTTGCTCATCAAAACTTGGGGAACAAAAAATATCATCTTCATCAAACATAGCATCCCCAAGCTTGTGGCTTTGCATATCATTAGTATCATGGATATTCAAGGAATTCATACTAAGAACATTGCATCATGCTCATCATTCAAAGATTTAGTATCAAGCATTTTATAGATTTCTTCTTCTAGCAGTTGAGCACAATTTTCCTTTTCATCATACTCACGAAAGATATTAAAAAGATGAAGCGTATGGGACAAACTTAACTCCATTTTTTTGTAGTTTTCTTTTATAAACTAAACTAGTGATAAAACAAGAAACAAAAAGATTCGATTGCAAGATCTAAAGATATACCTTCAAGCACTCACCTCCCCGGCAATGGCGCCAGAAAAGAGCTTGATGTCTACTACACAACCTTCTTCTTGTAGACGTTGTTGGGCCTACAAGTGCACAGGTTTGTAGGACAGTAGCAAATTTCCCTCAAGTGGATGACCTAAGGTTTATCAATCCGTGGGAGGCGTAGGATGAAGATGATCTCTCTCAAACAACCCTGCAACCAAATAACAAAGAGTCTCTTGTGTCCCCAACACACCCAATACAATGGTAAATTGTATAGGTGCACTAGTTCGGCGAAGAGATGGTGATACAAGTGCAATATGGATGGTAGATATAGGTTTTTGTAATCTGAAATTATAAAAACAGCAAGGTAACTAATGATAAAAGTGAGCGTAAACGGTATCGCAATGGTAGGAAACAAGGCCTAGGGTTCATACTTTCACTAGTGCAAGTTCTCTCAACAATAATAACATAATTGGATCATATAACTATCCCTCAACATGCAACAAAGAGTCACTCCAAAGCCACTAATAGCGGAGCAAACTAAGAGATTATGGTAGGGTACGAAACCACCTCAAAGTTATTCTTTCGGATCGATCTATTCAAGAGTTCGTACTAGAATAACACCTTAAGACACAAATCAACCAAAACCCTAATATCACCTAGATACTCCATTGTCACCTCAAGTATCCGTGGGCATGATTATACGATATGCATCACACAATCTCAGATTCATCTATTCAACCAACACAAAGTACTTCAAAGAGTGCCCCAAAGTTTCTACCGGAGAGTCAAGACGAAAACGTGTGCCAACCCCTATGCATAGGTTCATGGCGGAACCATAAGTTGATCACCAAAACATACATCAAGTGGATCACGTGAATATCCCATTGTCACCACAGATAAGCATGGCAAGACATACATCAAGTGTTCTCAAATCCTTAAAGACTCAATCCGATAAGATAACTTCAAAGGGAAAACTCAATTCATCACAAGAGAGTAGAGGGGGAGAAACATCATAAGATCCAACTATAATAGCAAAGCTCGCGATACATCAAGATCGTGCCATAGAGAGAACATGAGAGAGAGATCAAACACATAGCTACTGGTACATACCCTCAGCCCCGAGGGTGAACTACTCCCTCCTCGTCATGGATAGCGCCGGGATGATGAAGATGGCCACCAGTGAGGGATTCCCCCCCTCCGGAAGGGTGCCGGAACGGGCTCCCGAGAGGTTTTTGGTGGCTACAGAGGCTTGCGGCGGCGGAACTCCCGATCTATCTTCTGTGTCGATGTTTTTAGGGTACGTGGACTTATATAGGCGAAAGAAGTCGGTCGGGGGAGCCTCGAGGGGCCCAGGAGACAGGGGGGCGCCCAGAGGGGGTGGGCGCGCCCAAAGGGGGTGGGCGCGCCCTCCTATCTCCTGGCTTCCTCGAGCCTTCCCTTGCTTGAACTCCAAGTCTCCCGGATCATATCCTTTCCAAAAATCACGCTCCCGAAGGTTTCATTCCGTTTGGACTCCATTTGATATTCCTTTTCTTCGAAATACTGAAACATGCAATAAAACAACAATATGGGTTGGGCCTCCGGTTAACAGGTTAGTCCCAAAAGTAATATAAAAGTGTATAATAAAGCCCGTAATCATTCAAAACAGATAATAAAATAGCATGAATGCTTCATAAATTATAGATACGTTGGAGACGTATCATAAAGCGACAACCATATGGCTCCTGCCAGTTGCCGATAACTTTGTTATAAAACATGATCATCTCATACAATAAAATTTAGCATCATGTCTTGACCATATCACATCACAACATGCCCTGCAAAAAAAGTTAGACGTCCTCTACTTTGTTGTTGCAAGCTTTACGTGGCTGCTACGGGCTGAGCAAGAACCGTTCTTACCTAAGCATCAAAACCACAACGATAGTTCGTCAAGTTAGTGCTTTTTTAACCTTCTCAAGGACCGGACGTAGCCACACTCGGTTCAACTAAAGTTGGAGAAACTGACACCCGCCAGCCACCTATGTGCAAAGCACGTCGGTAGAACCAGTCTCGCGTAAGCGTACGCGTAATGTCGGTCCGAGACGCTTCATCCAACAATACCGCCGAACCAAAGTATGACATGCTGATAAGCAGTATGACTTGTATCGCCCACAACTCACTTGTGTTCTACTCGTGCATATAACATCTACGCATAAAACCTGGCTCGGATGCCACTGTTGGGGAATGTAGTAATTTCAAAAAAAAAATCCTACGCATACGCAAGATCATGGTGATGCATAGCAACGAGAGGGAGAGTGTTGTCCACGTACCCTCGTAGACCGAAAGCGGAAGCGTTAGCACAACGTGGTTGATGTAGTCGTACGTCTTCACGATCCGACCGATCAAGTACCGAACGCACGATACCTCCGAGTTCAGCACACGTTAAGCTCGATGACGTCCCACGAACTCCGATCCAGCAGAGCTTTGCGGGAGTGTTTCGTCAGCACGATGGCGTGATGATGGTGTCGATGATGCTACCGACGCAGGGCTTTGCCTAAGCACCGCTAGGATATTACCGAGGTGGAATATGGTGGAGAGGGGCACCGCACACGGCTAAGAGATCAATGATCAATTGTTGTGTCTAGAGGTGCCCCCTGCCCCCGTATATAAAGGAGCAAGGGGGGAGGCAGCCGGCCAAGGAGGAGGGCGCGCCAAGGGGGGAGTCCTAATCCCACCAGGAGTAGGACTCCTCCTTTCCTTGTTGGAGTAGGAGAGGGGAAGGAAGGGAGAGAGGAGATAAAGGAAAGGGGGGGACGCCGCCCCCTCCTTGTCCAATTCAGACTAGAGGGGGAGGGGGCGCGGCCTGCCCTGGCCGCCCCTCCTCTTCTCCACTAGGGCCCATGAGGCCCAATAAGCCCCCCGGGGGTTACCGGAACCTCCCGAAATAATACCGATCGTCACCGAACTTTAAGCGTGCGGACCCTACGGGTTCGACAACTATGTAGACATGACCGAGACACGTTTCCGGTCAATAACCAATAGCGGAACCTCGATGCTCATATTGGTTCCCACATATTCTACGAAGATCTTTATCGGTCAAACCGCATAACTACATACATTGTTCCCTTTGTCATCCGTATGTTACTTGCCCGAGATTCGATCGTCGGTATCTCAATACCTAGTTCAATCTCGTTACCGGCAAGTCTCTTTACTCGTTATGTAATGCATCATCCCGCAACTAACTCATTAGTCACATTGCTTGCAAGGCTTATAGTGATGTGCATTACCGAGAGGGCCCAGAGATACCTCTCCGACAATCGGAGTGACAAATCCTAATCTTGAAATAACTCAACAAGTACCTTCGGAGACACCTGTAGAGCACCTTTATAATCACCCAGTTACGTTGTGACGTTTGGTAGCACACAAAGTGTTCCTCTGGTAAGCGGGAGTTACATAATCTCATAGTCATAGGAACATGTATAAGACATGAAGAAAGCAATAGCAACATACTAAACGATCAAGTGCTAAGCTAACGGAATGGGTCAAGTCAATCACATCATTCTTCTAATGATGTGATCCCATTGATCAAATGATAACTCATATCTATGGTTAGGAAACTCAACCATCTTTGATCAATGAGCTAGTCTAGTAGAAGCATACTAGTGACACTATGTTTGTCTATGTATTCACATATATATTATGTTTCCGGTTAGTACAATTCTAGCATGAATAATAAACATCTATCATGATATGAGGAAATAAATAATAACTTTATTATTGCCTCTAGGGCATATTTCCTTCAGTCACAGAGCTGAAAATGTGCAGATCGCGGAGGTGCCGTAACTTCGGTGCTAGGATCGGTCGGATCGTGAAGACGTACGACTACATCAACCGCGTTGTCATAACGCTTCCGCTTTCGGTCTACAAGGGTACATAGACAACACTCTCCCCTCTCGTTGCTATGCATCTCCTAGATAGATTTTGCGTGATCGTAGAATTTTTTTGAAATTACTGCGTTCCCCAATAGATATCACCACTCCAACATGTTGTAGGCTTTCATCATGTCCAGCTTCAAAGCACAATAACTGTTAGCTCTACTCCTCTTCACAAAATGTATCATTTAATTCCAATTCCAGCCAAGTTTGTGTACGTGGGCTTTAAAGTGGCTACTTGTGGCCCACCACAAATTTACCTAAGCCATTTGACCTCGCCTCCTTTATTCCCTAAAAAGAAATCTAGTAGAAGTTGAGGGATTTGAGATGCTAGGCCACTACCGAACACGCCCACAACTTCGGCGGGCGCCCAGAGACATGTCATGTCATGCTGTCACATGACCGTTGGTTAAAAAATAAAGTCCAAAATCACATATTGTAGAGAAAACATTGCATGTTTCTATTGATCGACGTTCTGTAGCTTGTAGCATGGTCACTGTTCATACATTGTAGCGTAGGTACTGTTCACGTTGATCTGCCCCGTTGATTGTTAATCGGATGGCTAAAAGAGTGGGACATTTTTGTTACTCGGAGACATGCCCAGCGCCGCCGCTCCAGTCATTAAGGCCCAATTTTTTTGGCCGATTTTTACATCCTAATTAGGATTTAAAAAAAAATATGGCTTTAAAATCTCTACTATTAAAGGAGAATCGGACGTCGTGATGGTTTAACCTCTTCGCGCGCACACCCACGACCTCCCACACGTTTTGCTGAAAAAGCAAAATAAGAAAAAACAAAACCACGTCCCACGCCCCCATATCCCCCACCCCCTCGCTCCTGATGCTCTCTTAAAAAAATCGCCGCCGCCTCACCGCCCTGCCCCCAGGCCGTCACCCAACCCCTTCTCCCTCGCCCACGGTGATGATGGGACCGGCAGGGGCTCGAAGGAGGATGCCGAGAGCGCAAGGCGTATGGGTCCAAAGTGGCGCCTGTAGTGGAAGGACACCTACGGATAGAAGCTCGTCATGATCTTTCAATTACAGCATAGGTAAACAAACAACCTCAGCTTATCCTCCACACATCCTTTCATATTTTTTTACGGCCTAGGTAAACAAACAAACACAACCTCTGGAGATCATGGTTCTTTTGTACTAGATTGATGCACTAGAGTGCATGGTTCTTTTGATCCTTAAGTGTACGATGTCGAAGTCCATGAGTTATGTGCAACCTTTCCTTGTTTGGGTAGACAATTAGCAACATATGGGGTTCGGATAGGTACAATGCCTGCAGGCTGCAGGGGTGTCTCTTGTTAAGCAAGAAAGGTTGGGATGGTTGGTAGAACTATCACCTTATGTATTCAATTATTGCCGGGACGATGCGATACTCTGGCGCATTCGGTTCAAGAGCAATCGGCGTTCACACATAGATGTATGGCTGGGTGTGCTCACGATTTCCTGATCTCCGTGTGTGTGCTGTGTACTACCCCTCTCCCCCCAGGGTGTCTGTGTAAACAAACTCCTGCTGTTCTGGGCATTTCTCGCCCATGAGATGGAAAGGCAATAAAATTCACGTGGCGGAGGGGCTTTCCCCTCCTCCCCCGGTGAACATTCAAAAAGAATTATTGAATGATATTTGATATGTATTCAAGAAAGATATTACATTAGAAATTTTGAGCACGTGGTTCATTTGGAGTGTCACAATATGCCAATTTTAGGTAGGTGGACTTAATTATTGGTCATGTTTTCTTGAACATCTGATTCAAGTAAGTGAGGTCTATGCTTTCGGTGAACTTTTGTGAAGTAAAAGGGAGTTGTAATTCAGTGTTACTTTGTCGTGAACTTGAGCTTTCAATTTAGTCCGAGTTCGGAGAGCAGCTAGGTGAGACAAAACTAATGAAAAGAGAAATGCATACTGGCAAGTTTCTGGAACGGAGGAGACACAAGGGGCTGCGAACTGCTTATGCAAACAATCTCAAAATTATCACCTAACCATATAGTGAGCCACTCTTCATTTGTAAGGAGCAGATGTGAGTTTCCTTTTCTATTGGTCGACTTTCATGTTTCCATTTCAGCTTTATGCCTAAAATTTATGCCATGTTACTTTATGCATGTGGTGATGTAGGGCATATTTTGCCATCAGCCTTCGGAAGTGTGGACGTTCCTACCAAAGTTTTTGAAAGAAAGCAAGAGAACATTGATATCCATGGATTTGAAACTTCATTGATGTCTATTTACAGCCAGGTATGCACTCTGATTGATCAATCTCAAAAGTATCAGCTAATGGTATAGCAAGCTACTATCCATTTGTAAGAAGCGGATGTGAGTCTCTTTGTTTATTGGTTGCTTCTCATGTTTCTGATGAAGTTTTGTGCCTAAAATTGATGTCGTGTTACTTTGTGCATGTGATGGTGTAGAGCATATTTTGCAATCAGCCTTGTGAACGTTATTACCAAACTTTTGGAAAGAAAGCAAGAGAACATGATTCAGTTTACTGGTGCGTGTCACACATGTTTACAATAGTATTTGTGCCCTCTTATATTTTGTCAAGCATGTTTACAATAGTTTGGTAGTATAGTGTGCTGGATCAAATTTACTGGTGCGTGTCGCACCTTCCAGTTGCAACATGGTTTAGTCAGTGATATGGTTAGTCGAAGATGAGGTAGGCCATATTATATTTTCCGTTTGGTTCAGCGATTTTTCAACTGTAAACTCCGTTCATGGTCATGTGTTTCCATTATTTGTCAATCTCTCCTTCTATATGCTGTTGGAATACATGAGCTATCTCAGTGGAGTTGATTTTGTGAGTTCATAGATGAGAATCAACAACATAGTTGTTTCTTATTTGATGCATCCACTCGCTTGTATATATGTCTTTCACATATGTAATATGGGATCGTACACTCTTGGAAACCATTGCAACAAGGAGATAAGAACGTGACTTTGATAAAATGAGGACACAAAGCTGACAAGAGGATGTGCACAGACAACTACCGCAAGGAGATGGAAAAAAGCGAGCGAACATGATTCGATCCTGGGCGGGGAAGATCGACGGGAGTGGCACAAAAATGCTAATTGTCGCTGTGATGTTGAATATGTAGCATAAATCCCATTAAGGTTCCATGTCACATATGGGATGACCGTTTTGGCTTTGGGGAGCGTATGCTTCTGAATGAACAGTTAATTAAACTAAATTCTTATTTTTTTAGATGTTCATGTTAGTGTAATAAGGGTACTTGACAATTTTCATGCGGAACGGGCTAGCGGTGCTTATCAATGAAAAAATAATTAAATGTAACACATTAGGTGTTCGACTTGTTTTTCTTTGACACACGTCAAATTGCTTAAGATTTCCTCCTAAAATTTCAGATGTGACCATAAGCACATCTATTATTTTTAGATTTTTTGACACTTAAAAAACATTTTTTGTGCGCGGGAGCATGTGCTTTTGGGAGTTGAATTTGATTTCCAGTCACATATTCATTATTCTTGTTAATATTAATGGGTCAAAAGCATGATAATTTATGATGATATGAACACGAGGAAGTGACCAAACTTATAGAAGGCATTATGCATGTGGTGGTTGGTGGAGGTGATGTGCTGTGGAGAAGAGGGAAAGCTTGTGGTGGGAAGGAAAAAGCCCACAGCGCAACCTTTGCTAAAGAGATTATGGGGGAACGATGATGTGCGGTGGAGAAGAAGAGAAAGCTTGTGGTGGAAGGAAAAAGCCAGATCACAATCTTCACCAAAGAGATTATGGAGAAATGAGTAAAATACATGAATGTTTACTGGATAATAGAAGCCACGCGATTTCATAAAAAAAAAAGGAAACCACACGATTGTCTTTCTTCGAAATTCTTATAAATGTGATGAATATGTCTATTTACCATGTATCTTTTCACTTCATTAGCAATACTAAAGCAAGATATTTAATGTGCATCCATCCATCGAATAGATGATGAAATCATCTCTATAGTTAAAGAATGAATGCACATAACTAGCAGCATAATTGAGAACTGAAACAAGGAGGCAACATCAACACGAGGTAGAGATGACTGGTCAGATGGAGAGGGGTGTGGAAACAAGGGTCGGGTTGCCTTTGGGGACGGAAAAAAGAAGAAAAAACATGCAAGGGTTTGTGGCATAGTGTGAAACTATATTGACATTGTGTTGTACACGTATGTTCACAGTAAATAATGTACCTGTATATGTTATCATTAGTCCGTGGCTAACACACGGGCACTCAACTAGTTATAAAAAATGCTAGATGAAGAGTCGATTCTGAAGATTTGAAAAAAATCGGCCATCCCCGCATCGACACGCACCAATCGAATCCTAACCTAGCCGCGCCGCCTCTGCTGCTCTTGCGCCAGCGCACGTCGCTCTGGCTCCTCCAACCCTCGCGCCCTTGTCTGATAGTTGTCCTCCTCCAACTCTCCCTTGGACCCTCGCGCTGCTTATCCACGTCGACCACGACCTCCTCCAACTCCCCCTTGAGCTCCAGGTTGTCTACCCCGACGCCTCGATCACCTCCTTGTCTCTGCTGACTCCAGGCTTCCCTTCCCTGATGGTTCTCAGGCAGCGGCAAGTGACTGTTCAACCCTTGTTTTTTTTTTGTTTAGTCTGTGCTGTGTTTAGACGGGGTTTCGGGTTTGGTTCCTATTTGATGTGACTCTAGGCTAAGATTTTTTACTCAGGCTTGTTTGAACATTGTGTGACGGTCGCAGGAGGATTGCTAGTTCGATGCTTCTCCATCCCAAAATCTGTAGCAAGAAGTGTGATGTTGGCTTCAGCTAACTGCTTCATATACTATACGTATGTGACTGTAATCGATAACTTGTAGTGCCTCAGTGCAGTTTCTTGCCTTTTCAATATTCCTCTGCTTCTGCTATAAGCAGGTCACTTTGAGAAATGGAAAATTGATTGATCTGAAAGAACAAAATGGGTTATGACAGTTTTAGATTAATCATGGGTTGATCTTTAAAAACAGTTTTAGACATTAAGCTAGCTAGCATGTGCAGACAGGGCCGGGCCGGCAAACTTAGGGCCTTGTGCCAAACCTTAAAATAGGCCTACCACTAGAAGAACAATGATTGGCGAAGAGACACTGCGGCATAGGACCAAGTAGTCATCCACCCACAGGCTACAAGCGCCTTCACATAACACAGTTGTCAATCAAAGGCCTTTTTTTACATTTCATAAAACAAATCTGTCAATGTTATATTTAAAATATTTTAAAAACCGCCTTAAATAAGAAATGTGACGATTTCATCAAAATACCTCAAAAACATTCTATATTATCAGCAATCAGGGGAAAATAATAAATAGTTTTTATACTTGGATATTTTCATTATCCGCAAATAATCGAAGAATAGCTCGAACAGAATGCTAGATATGGAGTTAAACATCTCCAAATACCAGCAAAAAGTGGCGTCTTTATATACTCTTGATTTTTTTTAGCCCTGGGCGGTCAGGCCAATTGCACTGAACTAGCATATGTATTGTGCACTGAGCTGCTATAAAAAATTCGGGGCCCCTAGAAATCAGAGGCCCTGTGCGGCCGGCACTGGTGCATATGTGGCTGGCCCGGGCCTGTGTGCAGAGCTGGACAGATTGCTCCAAAACCTAGCGTTTAAGGCATTCTTGTCATTAACAAAAGACATCAGAAAATTACACACATACCTTAAACTCCATGCCTTTTTTTGCCAGTAATCATTTGAGAAATATCAAGTCCCCTACTGAATGCTTTATTGAATATTTCCTGGAGTGCCGGCAACCATGACACAGCTACAGGTGCCATAACAATGACTCCAAACATCATACATCATATAAGTATGCCACTATGCCTCAGTAACTTTTGTGTGCTTCTATTTTCACATTTCTTTGTTCCAAATTCAATGTCTCGTTCAATTGCATGCTTGCTTGACTTTAATGTGTCAATCAAATTGTTAATCCAATAGTACACACCTGTACACTAGGCTTTGCTGTTGCGGAAATCATGGGGAGGTGCAGCTTGTACCTGTACCAGTAGTTGTTTCACTTTACTTACTTGCTAATCTCAGGGGTTGTCTTGTACTGTGTGCTGTGTGCGACTGTGCGTTGAAGAGAGGGCAGATGCTTAATTTTGATGTCCTTGTTAATCAAAGTAGGAATAGTGCTAGCTGTGGCTGAATTATTATTTTAGGATGGCAAGGCAGCGCAACTTATGAACATTATTTTAGGAGCTGCAGCTGGAATGGGAGTGGAAGCTGAAGAAAGAGCAGAAGGTATATGCTTGGCTGAGATCCGTGTGGACTGTGCTATCAGAATGTAGTGATCTGTGGTTTTTACCGTTGCTAGGAGCTAGTTCAATCCTAGGTTGAAATTATTTGTTGTGTATTATCGTTTATGGGGCTGGGTGTTCTACTTGCAGGCAAGAGAGGAGGGGGAAAAAACTCAAGGCGAAGCAAAAGGAAGTGGCTAGGCTCCAGGTTGCAACTTCGTCGTCAGATGAGTTTGGTGCTTAGTTGAGATGGTTTCGTGCTGATCTTGGTTCTTCTCTCTCTGTAGGCTCAAGCTACTTCGGAGGACCTAAGAAAAGTGTGAAGAAGCAAAAGAAAGCCGCAGATGACGAACATCCTGAGGATTTCATTGATCCTGAGACCCCAAATGGGGAGAAGAAATCTCTTGCGCCTCAAATGCCAAGCAATATAGCCCAAGCGCATCTGAAAAATCGTAATCTGCTAGTTCACTCCTCTCCAACTTAGGATTCGTTCATAGCATCTGGAATGTTCTCCATTCCTTCTTCATAATGTAGGTGGTATGCCTGGTGGGAGTCAGAAGGATATGTCTGCAAGCTTAAAACTACCCTTTGTTACAGTAAGTCACTGGCATCGATCTCATTAAATTCATGGCGCTGACCTGAGTTAGCAAACTGTGTCTTATGGAATCACTAGTGTTTGTCTCCAAAAAAAAAATATAACATAAAATTTGCATTTACTGCCAGCAGAAGTTCGAAGTTATTTTATTTCAGGTCCACCTCCGAATGTGACTGGAGCACTTCACATAGGTCACACACTTACAATGGCTATGGAGGTATTCATGGTCATGCTTTCAGAGATGAGAGACCTATATGCCATTTTAACACTGGTCATTCCTGACGCAATAATTTTAATCTCCTCGCTTTTCTTACCAACAATGCAGGATGCTATGATATGCTGGTGGAGAATGTCAGGTTATAATGCTCTGTGTGCCCCAGGAGTGGACCATGCTCGCATTGCTACACAGGTCTGTATTGTAGCTTTGGTTCACTATCAGCTGAAGTTCATCTTCTGGAAAACATACTGATAGTACAATTGAGTTCCTTACAACTTCTTTGTTGGCACTTGCTGTCATTCAACTTATGAAACATATGTTCACACACCATGCTGGCAGTGTTAGTTGTCGATGTGCGACGACTAAAATAAAGCTTCCAACAGTTTATTTAGGTCCTACTAGTGTATGTTATGTTTGCAATCTGAGCAAATAATTCCACCAAAATATTTGCGACAACTTTTCCACCTATGAGATAATTCACACCGTGTTACTGCCTTACTTTAGTGGTGAACTTGCCATTTTGCATGCACCAAAATAGAAGAAATGGCCACATAGATATTTTAGTTTCAGTAAAGATTTGGCAGAATGATGTACCTTCTCTTTATCAGATTTTTCCTTTTAGCTAATGAAATTAAATCATTTATGATGTTGAACAGATGTAATTATTCTGTAGTGACTTCAACTTGCATTATCCTTTGTGAACTAAGCTAGCACTGTAGACT
This sequence comes from Aegilops speltoides, assembly GCA_021437245.1. Classification (NCBI taxonomy): domain Eukaryota; kingdom Viridiplantae; phylum Streptophyta; class Magnoliopsida; order Poales; family Poaceae; genus Aegilops; species Aegilops speltoides. Next base: position 278,127,127 of record CM038145.1, on the reverse strand, counting down.
CTGTAGCTCCGAGTTTTGTTTTCTTTGCACTTCACATGCGCTTGGAGTAATGAATTTGATTTAACAATCTGTTCTCTTAAGCCAGGTTGTAGTAGAAAAGAAGCTATTGCGTGAAAAGGAGCTGACAAGGGACTTAGGCTGTGACAAATTCATATCTAGCACTTTTTCCCCTTGACACATGGTTATTTTTGTCCTATGTGCTTTAGTTCATAAATCATTGAAGTGTTTATCTACCACCTTTATACTATGAAATACTAATAACGGCAATGGGTGCAACATCTGATGTAGTTATGAATATCGATAGCGAGTACCGCTTCACCTGTGATGATGCGAGAATTATAGTGATCTTAACTTGATTCCAATTGGGTGCATTCTTTCTTGTTTATTCAATTTTTGTTGCACGCATTGCGAGTCTGAGTACCAGACTAGAGTAGATTGTAGGCAAGCTATCGAAAAACTCCCATGAATTATTTCACACTGTGCTAATCTACACAATGTTAATACAAAGAAACCTCCACAAGTTTGCCACTATTCTTCCTCTCAATTTCTTTTGGTCGAATACAGACAGAACTACACACCTGGTGTCCTTTTTTATCATTAGAAATCAGATAATAATAGATGCCCGGAGTAAGATGCAGTACACTGCATCTTACTCCGGGCATCTATTATTATCTGATTTCTAATGATAAAAAAGAGTAAATAGCATAAAACTACTACTTTACAGGCTAGGGTTCCAAAAAACTACCGGTTTTTAATTTTTCGCTGATAACTACCAACTCGGGGGTCGGCTGTTTCAAAAAACCCCAAATGACCGTTGCTTAAAAATTAAACATGTTTATGACAGGTCGGGCCCGCACCTAAACATTCCGTCTATTTGACCGTGTGGTTGACCGTTAACTGACATGTGAGGCCCACATGTCAGTGTCTGAAAAAGCAATCGGGTCCCTGGAAGTTTTCTGAAAAAGCAATCGGGTCCCTGGAATTTTTCAAAAAAAGCAATCAGGTCCCCAGATCCAGAAGAGGGGCACCAGCCATGGTAGGAGTTCGATCTCGAGAGCTCTGCCTGGAACGGCGATGCCACCTCCGGGCCGACGCCGTGCATCACCTGTGGCCGGCGAGCGCGCGCGCGGCCGCCGGAACACGCCGCCGCCGCGTGGCCGCCGCCACGCGCTTCGCTTACGCCGACCACCACGCCGCCCGCCACTTGTAGTAGCGCCGCCACACCGCCTGCCTACGCCGACCACCACGCCGCCCCGCCGCCTATGTGCGCGCGTACGCCGCCGCCGCTGCGACGACGGCCATCCCCTGCCTCGCCGAACGGGAGGTCCACCCCGTGCGCAGTGGACGACGACGGGCGACCGAAGGGAGGCCTGCGGCGATGACGGGGCTGCTGGCCAGCGAGCTCCTCACGGCGGGGCTGCTGACCGGCGAGCTCATCCGGCGGGGCTGCTGGCCAGCGCAGCTCCTGTCGTTCTGTAGCACGGGGACGGGAGGGAGCCGATTGCTTTTGTAAAAATTTACAAGGACCTGATCGCGGTTTTTTAAAAGAGACATTGACATGTGGGTCCCAAATGTCAGCTCATGGTCAAACAAACGGTCAAATAGACGGAAGTTTAGGTGCGGGCCCGACCTGTCATAAACATGTTTAATTTTTAAGCAACGGTCATTTGGGGTTTTTTGAAACAGCCGACCCCCGAGTTGGCAGTTATCAACGAAAAATTAAAAACCGGTAGTTTTTTGGAACCCTACCCTGTAAAGTAGTAGTTTTATGCTATTTACTCTTTTTTATCATTAGAAATCAGATAATAATAGATGCCCGGAGTAAGATGCAGTACATGGTTTGCTTTAAGGTTTTACTGCTTCATATGTTTTCTTACACACCTCTGATATTAGATGGGCCCAGAATGTGATGTAGTACTTCATGATTTTCTTAAAGCTGGTACAGACCTTGGACAATACTCCCTCCGTCCCAAAATAAGTGTCTTGAGCTTAGCACAAATTTGTACTAGAGCTAGTACAAAGTTGAGACACTTATTTTGGGACGGAGGGAGTATTACTCATTGACCTTGCTCAGACCACTCATCATGCAATTAGTCTTTGGCTGTATGGATGGCTCTTGTGCTATAGACTTTTTCTTTTGCTTATGTATCACTCTTGATGTTATCATTACTGTTCTGTCAAGCCCATGAGGTTTGAAACCTTGAAAGTTCCTCTAGTTTGTGTTTTGATCAACATGTGCCTTTGATGCAATGCAGACATGCCTCTTGTTCAGTATAAGTCAATCTGAACTAAACATCATTTAGTTCAGTATAAGTCAATCTGAACTAAACATCATTTAAGTACAATTTCTTATTAGTGTATAATCAGAGAGACTTTTGTAGCAGTTTAGTAATCATGTTTCTCTATTCAGGGATCTGGCAAATGAAGGTGTCTTTGATATGATTTATGATGTGTTGTGGAGTCGGGATAAAGTGCTCGTCTCATATGGGTAACTTCTGGAGCAATGAATGGATTCTGCTTTGGTTGTTTCTGTATCTTGTTGTTCTAATTGCACTATTTTTTGGTCAGGAGGGCGGAGCAGTGTACTGAGCAGCAGATCGTGAAGGGGAGAAGTGGAGTGGAGCTTGGCCAGGAGGGTGTCCGGTCGTCCGTTTCGTTGTTTATTTCTTCAGCCGATGTTGCAGTAGGTTAGGTTATTAGTACTCCCTCCTCCGTCCCGATTTAACAAGTGTCACGAGTGGAATTTTGCAAAATGGTCCTCGCCGTTTTTTAGACAAAACCCGCAGTCCTCGCTCTTCTTCATCGCTCACCGACACCCAATGCTTCCTCACTCACCTTCATTGCTGTCCGTCGCCGGCCGACGTCGCCTTGCTTCTCTCCCCCTCCCCCCGCACCACGCCGTCTTGCTTCGCCCCCGCTGCCCCACGCCGCTGCAACCGCCTCGTTGCCCTCCTCGTTCCCCACCAAGGTTAGATTTTTGTGTCAATCTGCTCTCCGACGGCCAGGAGCAGCGCTGCTTGTTCAGAACCGGAGCAGTGGGAGCGTACCGCAGTGAATTGGGAGGCAACGTCGCCGGCCACGGCACAGGGCACGGCGGCGGGGCACCCGGCTCTCTCGGACTCGGATGCTTCTCCCAAGGCAACCATAGGCGAGGAAAAAATATGGCTTCTTGCTCGGACTCGATTACTGTGGATTTGGGGGTGGTTTCCCCGGTCGGATTCACCGGGCGGGAGCTCTGATGCTGGGTGCCATCGATGAAATTTCAGCTAGTTCTTTGTCGAGACGGAGGCTACCATAGATCTTATTGTTGATGCGTTCTTCAAACATGGTGACAAGGATATCTTAAGATCTTGCATAAAGGCAATAGCTTTCTGTTGCAACAATTGTCAGGCTGATCTGCTAGATTATGCTGAAAATATACTTAAGAATCTTGAAGATGAGTTGGTTTTGAAAGTCAAAACTGCAATCAAGGAAGTAGAGGTATGACCTGTTCATGTTGTCTGTGTCTGTATCTAAGGCATGAAGATAGTCAGATACTATCGACCTTTTTCTTTTTGCTAGAAGATACTATTGACCTTGCAGGCAGGTGACGGTGAATACTCCTTCTTGGTTAATTTGAAGCGACTTCATGAACTCCAGCTGTCAAAACCTGTTAAAAATGATGGTTTATTTGAAGATATGTACCGAATCCTCAGTCATCTACTCCCTCCGTTCCAAAATAGATGACTCAACTTTATACAAACTTTAGTATAAAGTTGGGTCATCTATTTTGAAACGGAGGGAGTAAGAGAGATGGATAATGAGGTATGAGCCCTTACATTTCTGAGTTATTAGCATTTTAATCTTGTAGAGTCAACTTTAATCTTGTAGAGTAACATATTGAGCTAATACTTTCACTATTAGGTAAAGAACTTTCTTCTCATCAATATGTACCTGGAAGTGGCATGGTGCCTGCATGCAATTGGTGTTGAAAACCCATCTGAAACATCGATTCAGTAGGTGCAACCAGAGTGTTAAATAGATCGAAGATATCCATGGTTGAACTAATGCAACCTCTTTTACATTGGACGTGCTACAAAATAATCTGGAAGGCTCAGAGTAAAGTTACAGCAATAACATAAGCCATTGAGCCACTACTGAATACCCTGAAAAATGATATTTTGACATCCTCTGTAGTAGGAGTAATAAGAAGTTGGATGTGAGAGTAACTCAGCTAAACTCCTATTCAATGACAATCACAGATTGTTCAGATATATCATTTACTGCACTGTGTAATTAATATGATTCCATTTGCTATCTATTTCAGTTTTTGAGGTCCCAGATCTGGCCTTTTGAGTTTTTTTAGTAAATCCTGAACATTTAGTGCTTATTAAGATTTAGTACTGTACTCCCAAATCTTGCTTCAATATATTCGTTTAGTGCCTAGCAAGTTTGAGTAGTGGACACCCATAATTGTTGTAGTTTCGGTGCAGACAGTATATACTGACTCATGGCCAGTGACATTGTGAAAGTTGAGTACTCCTATTTTCAAAAATAATAGTGCTTTATTTGTGTGCGAATAACAGTGCTAGCTAGTTATGCTACTGTCCTGGGTATTTTACAACATACACTGGGTGGGCCAATAATAGTTCCTCTCCAGGGTGGGCCAATAATAGTTCCTGTCCAGTTTCTGAACATTTGAGTTCAGTTGCATACTTCTGTTTCCCTATCTTTATTTATTCACCCTTCTCTGGTGTACACCATGAGTGCAGTGGTGAAGGAGCAACGATATCCGACAGACGTGAAGCATGTTGCGCATATCGGTTGGGATAGCCCAACGGGGAGTGCTGCTACTTCTCCTAGCTGGGTACATACCTGACAGAATTCGTAACAGTGCTGCAGATCTCTTGTGACCCACTGCCTGGTCGATAATCCTCATTAGTCATGGCTTAGTGGGAACCTGAAATAGTCTAAACTCTCCTTAATTTGCAGATGAACGGCATGAAGGGTTCACCGGACTTTCCGTCGTTGAACAATTTTGGACCATCTACAGGAACCTCCTAGACTTCTCAAGGTATATTCAGATCTTCAGTTCTTGCAGTGGTGCACGTGTTTTAGCCCCAATTGCTTCTGTTCCATCATGGGAAGAAGATCTAGTCTTGTTTTTATTTAGTAAGATAATGTCTTGTTTAGTTATAGTGGCATGTGTAAATATGGAAGGGAACCTGCTGTTGATTGTCCTAGGGGCGTGCTGTACTTTAAAATGATCTAGTGTCCAATTGAAAGAAGTTCACTCCTTAAATTATTTTAGGAGTTGATCTTTATACTGACATCGTACTGCCTGCAGAGTATTAGTGCACTAGGTAGATGCAGGGCTTGACCATATATGTTATGTCTGTTTTACAGTTCAGCACTGCACCAAGAGCTTAAGCAATGCAATCAATCTACTCTTTCTTTGATGCCATTTATATTGTCTTATTTACTCTTTCTTTGAATGGAGTAGTTTAACTTGTACTGTGATGATATGGTTGTCAAACAAAACATACACTTATGAATATGTACAACAAAACATGCACTCGTGGATATCTCTCCCTAATCTCTCCCTAATAATAAAGCACGGATTGGGTCTCCGGGTTCACCGTCACAATACGCTTTTCTTCGTGTGAATTTACGCTTTCAGTTTTATTACATCCGAGGTGGTACTATTTTACTTGCGTATCCGAGGTGGTACTATTTTACTTGCGTATCCGAGGTGGTACTATTTTTATGTTTTCCGTGTGTTTTTACGTAGTTAATTGCGTTCTGTGTGTTATAACAATGTTGGGCTGTCGATGCCTTTCTATATTAGTATTAGGCTGGGCCTTCCTTCGTTCTGCAAAAAAGATACCCTGATGCGTTACCGAGCAGATCCGGTCTCCATCCCTCAAAAAAAAAACAGATCCGGTCTCCTGCTTCTTCAATCGATCTGCTTCTTCCTTTGTAGAGCACAGCAGCTCGATGCCCTTCCACGGCAGACCAGGTCTTCTTTCTCTTCTTCTTTGATCCAACACAATCTCCTTCCTCTTCTTTCATTCAATCTTTCCAATTTTTGATCCAATCCTTCCTGCGCTTGAAACCTTCTCTGACACAAACACTTCCTGCGTCCATGGGGAGCCCGGCAGGAACTCCGGCAGGGTCTCCTTTGGATATTCCAGAGGCCGATGAACGCGCATATAAATACACATCTACTCCCTCGACCGAAGCTCCAGCTCAATTGTGTCATTATTTCGTGCTCAACAATGGTGTCTTGTCGTTCTACCAAAGTCGACGGAATCTCGCCGTTCTGTCAACCTCGCCGGAATTTATCCGTACTGCCGACTTCGTCAGAATTACAGCGCGGAATCTCACAAGCTACAGCGATCTGGCCGGTGCTCGGTTTGCAAGAAAAACAGTGACATCCTGCAGCAGTTCACCGACTAAGTCGGCAGCCTGCAGCCAGCAGGAAGCACGAGAAGCAGAGAAGCGGCAGCAGGCCAGCAGCGGAGCAGCCGGCGCACGTCACAGCGGCCCGGAGGCGGAGTGCGGCGATGGTTGCCCAGGCCGGCGGCCGGCGGACCACAGTTGGCATCAGTGAGCAGCCGCTGGTGGGAGTCAAAGGCCTAGGAAGGCCTCACACATGGACCCTGTCAATTAAGGGAAGGGGAGAAGTTCCTGCAAATTTGGGGAAAGGAGAAACGATTGAGCATTTTTTTGTGAAATAGTAGAAACGAGCGAGCATGGGAGGTCTGTCGCCTGTTGGCGCATTGGGCTTGGATGGCCATTTAGGCTGGGCAGATGCTTAGTATTAAAAAAAAAATTACACAGTCACTAACGCGGCGATACGTACTGCTAATCCAATGATTCAGTGTGATACTTGATGACGGAAGAGCAAAAGCTTCGTTTTGCAGTCTTCCAAGTCAAGATTTCCGTGGAAGTCCGTGTTGATTCGTCAGTTGTTCGGCAGCATAGGTGTAGATTAGATGGATTCCAATTCTACATATAGGATCGATGGTTCCAATTCTACATTGCGTGCACGCATTGACTGCTCCAGGCTTGATCGCTCAAGTATGGATTTCCAGAAAAAAAAAATAGGATTCTGTGCAGAAGACATCGGCACAAACCGTTGAGAATCAGGTACCCTATTTTGTATCTCGCGTTCGTGCACATATGCTTCACCTTGCATCATCAGGGCAGTGCTGCCATCGCTCTAACTACCGTCGGTATCGTCCCGTGAGGCGGTCCAGTGGGCACACTATGCATGCCAGGATTCAGGTTTCAATTGACTGTAGGTAAGAAACTGGATGGATCAGCATGCATACATATACAAGCAAATGGGGGTCGGCAAAAAACATAAGGTGCATATTGATTTACCTGATTAACAACATTGCTAATCCTCTACTCGAGTTTTATTGTTGGCAAGATGTTGGATGGATATATATGTGTACATGACCAAATAGGATTCAGCAGAAATACAGAAGGTGCACCGTATTAAATAATTCAAGTGTAGGGTTTTTTATGTTTTCTCAGAACATAAGACATAGTATTTTTGTTAATCCTTAGCTGATTGAATTTCATACAATATCAATCACATAAAATTACATGTCAGTTACCTAACCTTGCAGTATTGACAGTGCGTATTCCTTAAACTAGCTGCATTATTATATAGTTCAAAATTAAATATGAAACGAGGTTGAGACAAGGATGGTTCATGGTTGGATGTTGATCAAAATTAAGGCTTAGAAAGATGAGATATATAGATGTAGGAAAATGACCGATGGCCTATTCTCTTTCTGTATAAGGCGGTACCAAGTAATTGATTGAATTCATATTGGAAGTCAACTTCTGTGACATAATTGTCTTAATCAATTTGGAGCACTGAGTGTGCAAAAATCGATGTAATACAATTTCAATTAGGCGGATATAGTGTAGTTTTATATAGAGTTACAGGAGTTTGTTTACCTCCGTGTTTTTGATCCAAGATTAAGATGTGGGTATTATATGCATTGTCGACATAGCTTGGAAATTTTAACAAAATTTCTACGGAATTCATATAGCTACTGTGACCAAGTTTGCCACCAAAATAAAGTCTATCTTTATTACCCCGTTGCAACGCACGGGCATATGTGCTAGTTTACAACAAAACATACACTCGTGAAAGAATATTTACAATGAAACATACACTTATGAATATTTATAGAACTAAAAAATTCATACAGCTGAATTCATACTGCATGCATCAAACTTAATATTCTTTGTGCACACCTTATCAACTCTAGCAACTAGATCATGCCAGCTAATTTGATTGATCAACTCTAACAACTAGATCATGCCAGCTAATTGATCAACTCTAGCAACTGCACACCTTATCAGCTAATTTGATTGCTTTTTCTTAGCATGGCTAGTTCGATTGATCAAGCAGGTAGTGAGATAAATAATGAGAACTGATCAAGCATGGAACATTACTTCGGATTGAGCAAGTAAAATACCATGTGAGTAGTCTCAAATATTTTTCTTGAGTAGAAATTAATCTTGAGTATACCCCAATAGTTATACATAGAATGTTGTGAAGAAAGAAAATATCGTATCCCACTAATCAGATCTTCCAACTATCTGTTTCTTCTCAGCCATGCAAAGGAAGTGAAGAAACCATGCTCCACAACCAGAAGATAACAAAACATGCATGTCTTAGGTGATGAGATTAGCTTAAAATCAGAAGAAAAATGATGCAGAAAGCAAATGAAAGAAAAGCCTTGCTCCAGGTATCCAACAAGCCGGAGTACCCAGCTAGCTTGGAAGTTCAAGTGATCAAACACAGGTTACCAAAGGTATCATTTCAGGTCTATTACATCTACACTTTTGCATCTGGTAACTCAAGGCATGGAGTACTTGTAAACTTATCATTTCAGGTTCTTTATAATGCTTGCAAACTGACTTAACACTGAACACTGCATGCCCAGCATTCATCTTCCAAAATCTTAAACTTCCAGGCTTGTGACAAAACACTATTGATATGTGATCAGCAAAATATCAGTGCATTTCTGTGAGTACTTGATTCATTTTAGTTGATCTTCAGGTTCCCTTAGGTGGTGGTAACTTCTGTGAGTACTTGATTCATTTTAGTGGTGCTTGACCTGAGACAACTTGAATTTTTTTTGGCTCCTGGTACCTGACGACATACTGATAGTGTTATCTTCCACTTGAGTATAATTTCTACAAGTAATTGATGCATTTTAGTTTGCAAAGTGTTATCCTTCTCCGTAGATGTTTCAGTTTCTCAAATTGGAGTATAAGTTTGATAAAAATCTTGTACAGGACAGAGAAGAGCTGGAGCTCCTACTCTTGTACAGGACAGCGAAGAGCATGGCGAGGAGGGGCCTGGAGCACAGCGAGGTCATGCGGATGATCGTGATCTGGGGGGGCTGGAGCTGCGGATTTGGAACTTGAAGGATGTAGTTGCAAATCAGTTCAAATTTCTTTCCTCGGCGCGACACTGAGTAGCTAGCTAGTGAGCTGAAGGTCAAGTGGTCTGGCCTGATGCATCTAACTAATCTAACTAACCAAGAAAGTCGTGCTCATTGGTTCTGCTACTAGTTGCAGCACTCGTGTCATGACAAAACCCATGGAGAGCTGGTGTTCTTGTTTCAGTAGTGTAGCAAGTGCATGTTGTGCTTGCTGTAGAGATTCAATGCTGTTAAGCAAGTGCATGACAAAACCCTTTTTTTTAGTCTGGTACATGAGCAGTTAAGCTTGTAGCAGCTCAAGTAGAGATTCAATGCTGGTGTTGTGTTTCCAGTAGTACATATATTTGAAGGTAATAATAAATAAATTAATAGAAAGAGGCAATTCCTGGCAACTTAGCATTGTGTCGGGTGGCCAGTAGTCCAGTACCAACAAAAAAACAACTTCAACTTTGAAGCCGTGTATATACGTGACAAGTCTTGTCCATCTTACATAGTATAGCAGCAATCAAAGACGTACAGTAGAAAACTAATGAGCAAGACGAGTACGCTAGCTCCGGCCCAGAAAGAAACAAACACGTATGCAATTATGATAAATGGTACTATGCAATTCCTGTCACCGATAAAGATAAATTACTCGATACATGATGGCAAGAGTGCAAACCAAACGTACAGACAAAGTTTGAACAAACATCCCATGCAGGGGAGAGCTAATATAGCAGATCCAACAAGCACAACTGGTTTGAGCACACATGGAGCATATCCCACGCAGGGGAGAATTACTAATATAGTGGAGTAGATCCTACAAACAGCTATGATCATGGGTGAAGATTAGCAGCGTAAAGCCCTCGTAGCGATGCCACCACCGTGTCCATCATCTTCTGCTTTGCCAAGCAACAAGTTTATTTTCAACTCCTGTCCTGTATACAAATGGCCATTTTTGAATGAGCAATCAGGGTAATTGGTCTATATATATGTATAGTTACCGAGTATTAGTAATAATCTAATCGAGGGACTTACAGTTGATCTTCATATGTGGACGACCATGCGGGTATTGATCTGGTGGTGGGCAGTCTTCCAGATCAGAACGCCCTCAACCGTCTTGTCCTTGCCTTGGTATTCGACGGAGACCAGGAAGATCTGCTTGTCGCCGGGATTGTTGAATTCAAGCGTCCGGGGCGACACGTTCACCTTCACCGAGTGGTCCCTCATGTACACAAAGAGGTAGTATGTCTCCCCTCCATCTGCCGGCCCAACTTTGGTGAGCGTCCGCTGAACCGTCGTGTTCGCCGGCACCACAATGCTTGGGTAGTTGAGCTGGAAGCCCTGCACGCCGGCGGGAAGGGTGGAGCAGTTCAGCCCCTGATCACCGATCAGGTCTTGTATGTCATCGTGGGGGCTGGCGAGCACGTTGCACAGGAACGCGCCGTAGTCGGTGGCGTTCATCTCGTAGACGAGGCCGGGGTCGTCGGCGGCCTGGGGTGTGATGTGACCGCCGCCGATGTCGAAGAGCGAGGCTGTTTGCTTCTGCTCGTCGAGGATGACATCCCCGACGTTGTCGTACGCGGAGGCCGTCGTCACAATGGCCGACCGAAGGGCCGCCGGCGACCAATCGGGGTGGAGCCTCTTCAGCAGGGCAGCCACGCCGCTGACGTGGGGCGTGGCCATGGACGTGCCGGACATGAACACGAAAGGCCTGTCTGTCTCGATCCCGGCGGCGAGGATGTTCAGGCCCGGCGCAAGGATGTCGGGCTTGAGGACGGACGGGTTGGAGCTGGGGCCTCGGCTCGAGAAGTAAGCCGTCATTGGTGCCCCTGCAACGTCGACGAGCGTGCCGCGGAACGACACCTGCGCCGCGGCGTCCGGAAACTTGCAGTACTCCCTTAGCTTCTGGCCGGTGGTGAAGGGCACCTGAACCGTCGGAACGCCGTTATCCTCCAGCAGCAATGTGTGTCCCGATATCTCATCGGAGACCGACACCACATGCGCCGCGCCTTTAATGTACAGATCCTTGGCGACGTCGGAGGGTAAGTCGTCGCAGACGACCATGTGCCCACTCGCGTTCTCGGCTCTCACGCCCAAGCATCGCCGGTCGGGGCAGTACAGGGGGAAGTACGTACTGGTGTTGCCCCCCTGAATCAGCGCCTCTCCTTCCAGGATGTCGCCGTCCTTCAGCACTATGTCGGCGACGATTCGGCGGTCGACGGAGCCGGCGCCGACGGTGACGTACCAAGGCGCGTCATTGCGGAGAGTCGACGGGGACGGGCCCTTGTTGCCCGCAGCAGCCACGACGAGTACTCCCCTGGAGACGGCCCGGAACGCGGCCAAGGTCACCGGGTCCTTGTAGTCCGGTACTGCGGGCACTGTTTTGTGGGCGAGGGAGACGGAGATTATGTCGACGCCATCTTTCATCGCCGCCTCAAACGCGTCGACGATGGCAGAATGGGGGCACACCGTGCCCGTGGGACTGGGACGGCAGACCCTGTAGATCGCAAGGTGCGCTGCCGGAGAGGTCCCGGCAGCCGTCCCGGCGGCCTGGCCGCCTCTGAAGTAAGAAGCGTCGGGAACAAAGTTCCCGGCGGCAATTGATGCGACATGAGTACCGTGGCCCACTTTGTCGTCGGGGCCGTCGCCGACGAATGACTTGGCACCAATTATCTTGTTGTTGCAGCGGAAGCCGAAGGAGTTGTCGCAGTCGCCCCGCCATTTTGCCGGCGGCGGCGGCATGCCGCTGTCGTCGAAGGAGGGGTGCTGCCAGTGTGCTCCACTGTCGACGACGCCTATGATGACACCTTTTCCGTAATTGGACTCGTCCCAGACGTAGCCGGCGGACTTGGTGAGCCCGAGGAACTCTGGAGTTCGAGTGGTCACGGGGTACATGTTGCCCGCGAGGAACGACCGGCCGAAGCCGGCCATCCTCGAGACGGCGTCGAGCTCCTCTCCTGTGAGCAAGGCGCAGAAGCCGTAAAAGATTGTTCCGTACGAGCTGATGAGGCGCCGCCTGCCGTCGTCGGTGAAAGCGCCGGGAAGGAAGGATAGGTGCCACTCGCGGCGCGCCTCCTCGCTCATGGTGAGGTGCGCGCCGTCCGGGCGTGGCCTCAGGAGCACAATGTACGTGCTGTACTCTGCGGGGCTGTGGCGGGACTGGGGTGGAGGATGCTGGAGGGCAGCTGCGGCGGCGGATGGTGGGTTCGAGGTGGAGAGGAGGAGGAGGAGGAGCATGGTGGTGGTGGTGGCGGCGGCGAGCAGGGGGAGTGAAAGCGCCATTGCAGCGAGCAGAGCACGACCCTGTTGTGTGCCGGACTACCCAGATACTCCTTGTATTTATATACGCGAAACTTGGAACTGCAAGAGAGTTCGCGCGCGATTAGACGAGTAGACGTGACAATGGTTTGCATACGTGCCATGCATGGACAAGGAAGCTGGCCGGCAGGTCTAGGACGCAGGTCAAACGTAGGCCGTGGTGAAACGCTGGCTTCGTCTGTGGGCTAGCTGTGCCGCTGGCCCGGCCGTGGCAGTGCGCCCGAGCCGGCTCGCGCTCGGCGCACGCGCGTTTAGGACCGCGGATGGCAACGCGGCCATGGTGAGTGCGCCCTCTTGGGACGACGATGCTGAAACTGGGTTGAGAAATAGGATGACTTTCTTTTTTCCTTTTAACAAAAAAGAATATGGAATGGAGCCTCAGCGATTTATGCGGAATGTTTCATCTTAGTAGCCATCATTGGTTCAGTGCACTTCTGACACTGTAATCGTGAAGCAAGTATGGTGGCACGCAGCCTAGCTAAGTATGCTTATGATAGTAATAGCTCATGTAATTGGGTTGATGAACCCCCAGATTTTCTAGTTCTTGACCTTGCAAACGATGTAACCTTATTACAAGTTTAATAAAGCAGCCATGATGGCATTCTCTCTCTCTCTCTCTCAAAAAAAAAAAAAGGGAAATATGATGACTTTGTTATGGCTGATACAAATTGTGCCGCTGCGCTCTTTCTATATTTGCCACAAGGATACACTATTACAACAGATCATATGTACCCCTTTTGTAAAAAAGATATAAGAGTGTACGTTGGGACTACACCGCTAATTACGTTTACATTTACAGCCCCCTTTCAATCACAACTCCTGACTCCTACTAGACACCATCTTGAGATTGGAGCGTAAATGAGATAACACATCCAGCGGTGAAATTGTCAATAATTAAGTTGATCCTGAGAGTGAAAAACCTGATTTCCAATGTCTTCGTCCCCCCACGCTCACAAACAAAGTGAAAATCAATCTCAACATATTTTGTATGGACATGAAACATATGATTTGCTGAAAGGTATGTGGATCCGGTCATGCACATCTTCAAATTTCGGCCCGTGGGGTTTAAAGGGGGTGTGTCGCGAAGTTTTCCTTTCCGCTTTCCGTTAAATGGGGCGGATATGGTTGTAGTTGAGGCCAAATGAGTTGGTCAACATGGTGATGACTGATGACTCCTCCACACACAATATCTCCTTGTGCATGATTTGTATGGTGCGTAAGGTGTAACAAAAGTATTGACCTAAGTTGGGCGAATAACCGACGTCAAGGTTACCTACTTTCCCTAGAATTAGCGTATTCTCATCATTCACCTTGAAAACTTCTCCTCGTGCCTGCAATGAGTTAGTTATAACATAATAGAAATATCGAATAGCAGGACTTTTAATGCAACTGACCCTTTGTTTGGAACCATGGTAATTCATCTGGTAGAAGGATTGCCTCGGGTGCGGTTTAAGAAAATCATAAACATAGCGGGTGTCATCATTGTTGTTGGTGAAGCCAAAGTAAGCACACCACTCTTCTAGAGTGATGCTGAAGTATTAGTCCATGAGGCGAAAAGTGATCCGTTCTTTCTTGTCAACAGTTGGCATTAAAACAACATTATGCGAGAGTACTAAGAAACTCAAGCGTCAATCGGTCATGTGCCTCACATCTCTGATAAAAAAAATAATGCAACTAAATATTATCACATAATAGATTGAAATCGTTACCGATGCCTAATTTTGGCAGCGTGGACTCGGAAGCCCACTTGGTGGTCTTCATCTTCTTCGCATGAAGCTTCTTGTATTCCCTCATGGCCTCACGGTCAGTGAAGGCCCCCCTGCGAGAAAACTTATTGCCTTTGTGCAGCAATCACGGATGAAAACCGGTGCATCACCGTGAGCGACACATCGTAAACATTTACAAAATAATTTTTCAGTCCAATAGAATGATACAATAGTGATTCTACGACAACTAAAACATGATACTTCTCTAAAAACATCTACGATCCAAGCCAAAATCAAAATTTGGATCAAAAGTACCCATATCCTAGACATGGCAATGCTAGGCTCATAGAACGTGGATTCATGAGAAATAAGTTGGGGTTCAAAGAAGAAACATACCTTAGATCAATCACGCGGAAGGGTTTGAACTGAAATCAAACGAAGTTGTGGTAGGGTTTGAAGATGTTTGGAGGAAGAATAAGAAAGAGATGAGTTGGGGGCGAGATACCTTTTCCTTCCGGCTCCTTATGGCTAGGATGTCATATGAGCATTCATATGAGTGAATATGGTCCTTACACTAGTGCATCCAAATTAATGATTGTCCTGTCATGATTGATTTTGTTATAGTTGATATGCCTGAAGATCCTATTGCTCCTATAATCCTTGGTAAGCCTTTTCTTAGAACCATAAAGGCTATTATTAATGTGTTTGAGAGAAATGTAAGATTTGACCTTCCCGCAAACGATCCTTTTGTGAGACATTTCCCCAGGAAAAAAAAAATGAAGACATACATCAAGATGGCATTGTCGTCAATGCTTGAAGCTACGGCTCAGTGTATTTGTGCGTAAGTGATCATCACTATGGTCGAGCTATCCAACCGAAAATAGGCACTTCGTGGGAGGCAACCCACACAAATAAGGTGGAAAAGTGAGTTTTTGTTTTTCGTTTCAATAAAAGAGTGTTGAAGTTTATATCGTGGAGGATAACTAAAGAAAAATTGTTGTAACGAGGCCCTTGTCATGTGCGAAATTATCGTGTGTCGTACTAACGTTAGAATGCCTGGAAATATGCCTATACGTTGTGTTGGAAGTAACCCCGCAGGAATTATCGAAAAAAGAAGTTTCAGAAGAAATAGATCAACAACCTAGCATACAACCATGGTGGTCGCACGGTGGTCATATGACACCTTGGCGGCTCCAAAAAAATCAACCAGAGGCAACAGAGCATTCGACGGTGTATCATATGAGCATCCCCGCTCGTATGGACGGTCACATAAACCTTCGATAGAAACAAACGAGAAATCCAGAGTTTGACGGCGTACTATGCGAGCATTCACACTCGTATGTGCAATCAAATGGCACCTTCGGCTAGAAGATCAAATCAACAGAATCAATGACGGCGCTCTATACAAGCGCATCCGCTCGCATGACTAGTCGTATGAGGTAAGCGCAGATAGCACTTTGGCTCCAGAGTGAACGACGACATTCCAAAACTGAATAAATTCAATGGTTAATCCCTACTGCTTGCATAAAAGTAGAATTGGCCATATTCAATCTAATCTCAGTAGTAGTGTAAGGACCAAGACTGAGACTATTATAAACAAATTTAGCGATAGTAGAAACACTAGCACCTAGATCACACAAACCATTGAATTTATTCAAACCAATCTCAATCTCAATAGTAGGCTCAAAGATATCTTCTTGTTTAGCAAGTACTCCCTCCGTTCCAAAATAGATGACCCAACTTTGTACTAAAGTTAGTACAAAATTGAGTCATCTATTTTGGAACGGAGGGAGTAGCTTACTGAATAGCTTTTTTCTTTCATCATCCAACCCACGTACCTTAGCTGCAACATGATCAACAAAAACATTATATGCCTCATCATTTGATACTTCATGTAGTGTGTGTTTCATTGTGATCATCTTAACGAAGTCTGCACCTGTATAAATATATTCTGGCACATGGTTTACCAAGCCCTTATACATTTTCTTCATTATTCCTCATCATCTTGACATGTTTAACCAGGTTAGGTTCCGGCTTACCTGCAAACTTGGCTAGAATCAATGTTTGCCCCTCTACAATTTTACCCACTTGTGCTTCCATACTCTTAGTTCTTCCATCTAGAGCCTGCACATCGTTAGTGAGTAAGGAGCGATTAGACAAGTAGACGTGACAATGGTTTGCATACGTGCCATGCATGGATAAGGAAGCTGGCCTGGTGCACACGCGCGCAGGTCTAGAGCAATGCTACATGCACGGGGTGATTACGGGGGTTTTACGGGGTGGATTCACTTGGAAGTTTGTGATTGGTCATTTGGGAAAATTGGCCCCACACCCCTCCTGAAAATCAGGGGGGGCTGGTTTAGTTAGTTGGAAAGGCCCCGTAATTGCCCTGTAGAGGTCCGTGAGTCTAGTATTTTTGGGCAGTAAGCATGTCGTGCCCGGCAGGTTCCGTGGTCGTGGTGAAACGCTAGCTTCGTCTGTGGTGGCGCGGGCTAGCTGTGCTGCTAGCCCCGGCCATGGCAGTGCGCCCGAGCCGGCTCGCGCTCGGCCTCGGCGCACACGCGTTTAGGACCGCGGGTGGCAACACAGCCGTGGTGAGTGCGCCCTCTTGGGACGGCGATGCTGAAACTGGTACAAATTGTTATGGCTGGTACAAATTGTGCCGCTGCCCGAAAATTGCTCGGCGTGGATGAGCTCGCGCGCTCTCGGTATCGAGACGCGTTCGTTCCGCTGGAGATGTGGGATTTCTGTTATGGTGGAGCTAGCGGGTGAGGCGATTTAATGCGAGTACGAGACGGGCAAGAGATGGCGTGGGAGACGGCGTCGGGGGCGACGTCAGAGGGGGTTGACGGTGATCCTGTAACGGAACGTAACGTGGCGTGCGATTCACAATTAGCGCAGTTGCAGGATACATGCTTGCGGCAGCTCCAGTTGCAGGTCGGCAGGGAGCCAATGGCATCGATGCTGCATTCATAAATCTGGTGATCTCCGTCGCAAATCTAGTGATTGGGGTGGCCATTCTTGTGTTGTTGGTGGCAGATGTTGGGTTGCGCGTGTTTAATTATGCTGATTGCTACGATATGCTCCATGTTCAATTCATTTTAATTTGGTCCCACCTATTGGACATGTTAATAATTATCCATCTATGATTCCCAGGACCTGATTGCACATCTAAGTAGATGGCATACAAAGTTCTGAGACTGAGGGGTAACAAAGCAGACTTCCCCGGCTACCTCTACGGTAGAATCCTGGAATAGGCATCACTTCAACCTAAATAATAGCTGAGCTCGTCTTCCATTACACGCGTGGATTAGTCGAGCCATCCTTTATCAAGACGATAGTTTATTTAGCAGATAAGAGTTTCGCTGTATCTATATCAGCCAAACTCTGTTCATGCTTATGTATCCCGACCACTTTTAAGAGACTTCTTATGCTAATATGTACTAAGACCATTACTAAATTTAATTGGCCCTGTCGTCATGTAATCAAGTACTATGCTATCAACTAGAAAAAGACATTTCAGCCTTTATCCTAGTACCAACAACTTAGATTGCTAAACATACATATCAAGTTACATTTTCTGTGTGTTGCTGTGATTTCGAATTGAAAAAGAGAATGGCAAGAAATAACTCTGCTAACCATGCCCCCTGGTATCCATCTTCAGACTCTTGCCCAAAAGCAGTACAAAGAGATGTATTATACCACACACCCATTGTAACCACCTTCAGATTCTTGCCCGAACTCGTGGTAACATATGGAGTCTCATCCACCTCTAGATTCTTCATCGAAACAAATTTGACTATCTTGCAGGAGATGGAGATATTCTGCAAAACACATATACCTACGTGTGAGATGCTAGCATCTGGATCTTCCCGAGACGAACTGACGGACGGAAGTGTGGCGCCGCCGCACGGACACGGAGGCTACCAGCATTATCTCGTTTGATCGCTTCATTTTCTGTCTGGAGGCATAGCCTATAGCCCTGCTCGCATGAAGAATTTCCGCCTCTCTTTTTTGCGAAGGACATGGAGAGTTTACTCATAGAGTCATTGTACAGCAAGCCGTCCGCGCACTGCATCGCAAGAAGGGTAATGGTGAATGGACGTTTGGGTGACTCAATCTGGCAGGTTTCTTCGAGAGGTACCAAGTTCAGCACTGTAGAGCATCCAGGTCTCGGCGGCGTGGTGCAGTGGAGACTCGGCGCCCGATGCACGGAGATGGACTCGCGCAGGAGGAGGTAGATGTTTGGCGTCATGGTGGCGTCGATGGCAGAGTGGCCTGACAAGGTAGAAGCCTCAATATCTGCTCTGAAGACGGACCTGTGGAAGATGGCGGCGACGACACTTGTGAGTGTGTCAGACCGGTCTGTGCCCCAGACCCGGTATGTGGCTCGGCAGGGGCTTCGGCTTTTGATGATAGGCTTAGGTGAGTGGTCTGGGTATTTGGTCCAGCTAGCACCCCTTCATCATTTGGATAGGAGTAGTGGCATATGTTGCCAAGATGGCGGATTCGGGCATATTGTTGAAATATTTTGTAAGGTTCTCGAGAATAATCAATAAAGTGGCCGCATGCATCCCCCAGATGCAGAGGCCGAGGGTCATCCTCCTTTTCTAAAAAAAACGTGTTAGATGCTAGCAGAGCCCTGAAGAATCTCCTGTAAAACTTGCAAAAAGTTTCTTCAATACTATTGAACAAACAGAAAAGTCAAACAAAAACTAGGACTCCACTTCAATACACGTAAAAGAAAAATTGACAAACAACAAAAAAAAGCGACAAGATGATAACATCAATAAGAAATTACAAACATTTTGGAAAAACAACCACACACCGATTAGCTTTTCCATAAATGAGACATAAAATATGGGGCTGCCTCGAAAAGAAGGGTACTTGAGACGCGATCTCATGGAAAAGGAATCCTTTTTTTAAGAATCGATACCTCGGTTAGCGACCCAGATGAAAACACACATGAAAAAAAAAATCCATTCTTCCTCCTCTTTGGAATATCGCTTTGAAGTACGAAAAGTTCTCTCCTGAATCGCTCATCTCGTGTGCACCTAATAAAAACATTCCTCCACCATGTACTTTTAAAAAATGGTACCATCTACCTACCGCCAATACTGATGCAAAATAGGGCTGGATCAACGAGTTGCTCGTCTCGTTCTGCTCATTATCATTAAGCTCGTTAATATTAACGAGGAAAAACCTCTATTCAGCTCGGTTCGTTATATCTCGTTATGCTCGCGAGTGTTCATGAGTGCTCGTTACGCAGAAGAATCTCATGATCCCTAAAAGAGAATAAATTAAACAAAGACATTAATGTAATAAACAACACAGAAGAATTCCATGATCCCATCAAAATTTTACAACGACATAAATTAAACAAGGCCGTTTGGTTCCTGACGGCTAGCTCATAGGTCTAAGAAGTGGCGAAGTGGGTTGGGGTGCTAGGCCCCTAGACAGCGCTAACTAGCAACTCTTTTGATAGTGGGCTGATTTGAACTAGGGGTCTCATGTCAAACATTTGAAAATTAGCGAGATAAACGAGTTAGCTCGTGAAACTCGTTTGCTCGCTCGTTAAGCTCATTAATCTTAACAAGCAAAAAAATGCTGTTCGGCTTGGTTCATTAACTAACGAGCACGAGTCGAACTATCGAGCGCTCATTATGCTCGCGAGCTTCGAGCTTTTTGGTAGACAATCAAACCTTCAAATAAAGTTGATGGTTCATATAGTCAGATCGACCGAAAAAGACAAATCTAGTGCGCTGGCCTCCATACATGAAATACGTCCTGACATTTAAAACCATCATACATCCCTAGTTCAAACACTACATGCTTTTATTTCAGAGACCTACAAGTGGTCAGCCCCAATTTTCGATGGCTCCCTAATTGAAAAGCGAATTCCACACATGACATATCACTGCACATCCATCATCCCTCGTCTTCTTCCAGAGTGGCCCGTAACACATCGTCCGCCACAAAATTTTGATTCTCATCCATCAAACGAAAAAACCCTCAAAAACAGTTGTTTGACGGAAAGTGGCCAGGTTTTTATGCATATTTCATTGACAACACCATACAAAAAACATTCTATCTTGAGAACAAAGAAATAAGCATCTCGTTTTGCAACAAGATTAAACCTAACATATCAGAATTATTACCTTAGTCAGGGGCAGATCATCTTGTCCCCATCATACTGCCTAATCGCATGGAGCATAAACATTCAAGACTCATCCCTGCAAGAAAAATATGCCAAGCAAACATGTCATCTCCAGCAGCCATCCGGTTGCAAAACCATTTCAAACCTTTCGTTTACCTTGTGAATATATCACGGGTAATCTATAGAACCTTGCGCTTCCATCTATCAGCTGAACAATGTCATTTCGCAAAGAACTCACTGAGACAACTGAACAATGCTATGTGAATCAGTGACACAGCCTCCTGGTGGGTCGCGTGACGCAGATCTGCTCCCGCAACTTGGGCACACAATGGGTCCAACACATGAATCTCCTTCCTCAACATATCCCACATATATGCAGCCCACCCATGATCAAGGATGACTCGGACGAAAAACTTCAAACGAGAAACACTATGTGAGTATTTTGCACCATGTACGAATATATATCTACTGGTGGCATCAAGTCAATCTCATTACCGTCTGGCACGCAGTAATGTCATGATGTGCACGAGAAAGCTGCATCTGCACTGCCTTGATATGTGCAACTTTTAGCCCAGCAAGATCATATGTGTGTTTCAACACAAATGAAGCAATTAAAAAATAAGGCACCTCACCACCCATGGTGGCTCTCATGACCATACATTGCTAACAAAAAAGGGGATCATAATTGAAGAAATAATAAAAACATCAGGCATATGTAGATGCAACAAAAAAAATGCACCCACCGAAAAATCCGGTTCAAGGACTTCCCTCCACAACAAATTCTTGCTAACAGCATGTGCACCAACATATAACTGATGGAACCTCCTAAGTGCAAGCACAGCTACCTCATGATCAAGAGGATGCACCCACACAAATTGCTGCATCACACATACACCATTTACTCATAGCATCCTCGGGAATCATAGATGGATAATTATTAACATGTCCAACAGGTGAGACCAAATTAAATCGAATTGAACATGGAGCATACCGTTCTAGGAATTGTTTTCAGCATAATTCCCTCGAATTCCCTGATGTAGTGAAGAATGTAGAATTCGCTATCAGCACTGCATTTTTTCAGGTTGACAATAACAAATTTCATATGCGACTTATTCATCAGGTTGTACTCTATAGTAGAGCCCAGAATCCTTCGCTTCCAACTCAGCAAAAACATCCATTGTCTTCCTCACATCATCGTCTGCTTGTTCTCGACTAATCTTGCTACACAACCCTCGTAATGCTCTTTTGCTGAATAGTACATTGGTCATTGAATCAAAGAAACTAGCAATTATATTGTAGACCTCGACAACACTAATATTATTTTCACAAAGTTGCTTCACAATGTCACGGGTGTATATATCAATATGCCTGTGTGAAGGCCAGTAAACTTTCTCCCCATGTTTTTCAGTAAGTGAATGGTTATGCGTTGGTCTGTACTCACTTATGTACCAGCCATTGTCATTTGATCGAAGCAATCATATCATTGCAGGGCAACTGCACTGGCATGTCCGTGTGTTACTCTTCTATGGGATTCCCTGTAATCAGCACAACAAACACGAGTGTGTCAATATGTGACTTTCACATTTATATCTGATCATCTAGGTTGGGATATGTGATATTTAACTGAAATGAGTACTTACAGAGCAACCACACACTAGCTCCTGCATGCATTTTGTTCTCTCGATGTTTAGCCTGTTCTTGCCATACCTAATTCCAAATCAAATCTCCCAGGAGTAAAGATTGTAGTAGTCATATGCTTCTCTGAGTGAATTAAAGTTGCTTTGTACAACAGGTACTATGATTGTCTCCGTTTTCTTTTCTGCATATCTTCCAAATGTTTTCTCAAGGGTACTCATCCTGCCAACACACACGGGGGTTGTTTCATCAGGTGCACGACCAACACGGACTCTGCATTATTTAGAATAATGTAATTCAGAATTTTGGTTGAGCATGTTCATGAAGTACATCGTATCAACATTTGCATGCAGCGTGTATTGTTTACTGGGTTACCTTTTTGTCCAGCCAGAAGCTTGAGTCTTTGCGTGTGGAATGATCTGAAATTGGCGCGGACAGGGCCATCCCATTGCAAGCACTGTTCAACTCTAGTTCTAATGTTGCCGGAGCATTGCGGACATTACCAATGCTCGACTCAATGGCCATACATAACAGAGTTTGGCTTGCTTCGCCGGGCATCAACGATTCTGCGACGGCGAGATCCGGCAGGGGAAATCTACCGAAAATAAACCAGTATGCCAGTGAGATACGAATCTAGTTATAGGGGCTACTACTGGGAAAAAAATTGGGGGCGGCGATACGTACCTGTCAAACGGATCTGAGAGGAAGTCGAATGCCTCGTCTCCCTCGTCCGCCATAGCCATAGCCATGAGGTTCTTGACTTGAGCGGCGCACGAAGGGGGAGGATAGATAAATTGTTTTTTATTTTTCAGTGTCGGCACGGGCCGGGGTGGGGAGTGGTGGGTGGTCTGCTGGTTTGGGTTTGGGGGAGGCCCAATATTCACTTAACCGTTTCGTGCACGACGTTTGTGTTGGAGATATGCCCTAGAGGCAATTTTGTATCATGATATTTTCTATGTGTTTATGAATAAAGATAGTCCTTGGATGTAATCAATGATACTTGTTGGCAAGTACGTGACTTGTTTGTGAGATCTTGTGTTGTATGATACATCCTAGATTGTCCCTAGTCGCAAGTGACGTGTGGGCACACGTCAGACTAGACTAGCATATGACACGGTCGATGGCTTGGTCTCACTAGCCATGGAGCATTGGATGCTAACCGGATAATATGGACTCGGAAGGATCTGGTCGGATTCGATGTAGTCGAATCCGAGTCGAGATAAGTTCCGAGTCCGACAGACCCAACTATGAGACGCAGCGATATGTCATCTGTGAGTCTCTAGTACAACATATGGTCTGTGTCCTAAGACCTGAGCTGACGCATGTACTCGGGATGGTGACAGACTTGCTTTGGGCCGACCAAACGCTACTCCGTGACTGGGTAGGTACAAAGGTAGGTTTCGGGTTTGTCCAGTCCCATGCTGCGAGACATGGTTGAGCAAGATGGGATTTGCCCCTCCGATTAGGAGGGATATACTCTGGGCCCCTCGTGTGATCCGACCAGGATAAGCATGGCCATGCGACAAGGATTATGAGATAATCCGGTTTGTGGTCGGTATCATTGGAACGAGAAAGAGGTCGGGCTAGCACAAGGATGACAGTCTCGCCTTGAGCCTGACAACATATATCGTGCGGCAAAGGGAACGGAAGTGTGACACGTTGTACAGGTTCCCCTAACCAGCTTCATAGTCTGCTTGGTGGTCGGCACGCCTTGCTAGAGGCCGCTACCAACCGTGCAGGTCGGAGGTGATCCGAACTATGACCAAGCCGACTTGAACCTAAGGGGTCGCGCGCTTAAGGGAAGGAACCTACGAGGTCGGATCCGAGGACACTGGTCAGATGTGATCCGAGCTGTATTCAGATTGTGGACGAGTAAACTTGTGGGATTTAGGGTCCGTGCGAGGCCCAAGTGTTGAGCCCGTGATGGACGCCTATATAAAGTGGAGGTGCGGCACACTCATGATGTTGATCGCTTCGGCGCTGTCACTAGGGTTTGCATGTGTTGCGAGTAGCCACCTCCACTCGCCGCCGACTGTGTGATCGGACCTAGCAGTCCGCCGCACGGTGTTCCTCCTGCATGCGCGGATACCGTTAGAGGCGGTGCACTTGCGCCGCTCTGGCGAACTTGTACGTGGGATCGGACGATCGGCTGTTCGAGGGAGATCGGACAAGGAGGAGACGGTCCACGCGGACGCGCTGCCCCAACTCTTCTTCCGCTGCACGGCACTGCACGTCTAGGGGTAACGAATTGTGATTCATGTCTCGTAGCATGTTCTTGGTTGTTCTGCACGTAGGAATTTTTAATTTGCAATCGATGCACCCCTACCGTAGAACCCAACAGTGGTATCAGAGCCTCTTCTATAGGATTTGGATTCAGATCGTATGCATATTAGATATGTGGAGGCGGCAGACGAGATCTGTTGTCGTTGATGAGATCGGCTGTGTGCACGGTTGATGAGATCAACTGCACATGGGGATTGATGTGGTTATGTTTTCTGATGATCAGAATCGATAAGGTCGTGACACAACCTACCCCTAGCGGGACCGTCGTGTGTGTAGCGCCGTGTATTTCGTACCCAACTCAAACCGGTAGAATGCGGTTCTATGCATAACTTTATTTTGCAGGGTTTGATGTGAATAGTATGGCTCATGTGTATGTGATGCATGTGTGTAAATTATACATGGCCTGCGTGTCATGTTTGTCAGCCAGCTAGAGCCAAAGTGCTATCATTATATTGTACAACGACATGCATGTCGACTTGTGACTCTATGTAAAATTCATTACTAGTTGTAGTAGTTGGATTATAGAGATCAGGTTGGTGGCTTGGCGTCCCGACGTGACAAACAAGATGGAGTTCGTAGATGGTCATCGGAGTTGGAGCCGACCTGGAAGAACGTCCATGAAGGAGCCATACTATTTCACAATATGTGTTTATTTGTGATTGTTATGCTTCTTTGTTTCTATGCATGTTAGAATGGTAGAATGATCCCTCATGAATATCAAGCGAATTCCCATCCCCGACGTTGCACCTTCGCACGTCAAGTATGTCTAGTAGTGGGCTCATAAAATTGGGGTGCTGCTAGGTTTCCTTGAACTGAAGGGTTCGTGTCGGACATGGACATGCACTACATCAGGTTAACTTGACAAGGCTATCAAAACAGTTTTGGGCCTTGTGGCAAAGAAGGTTGGGAGTCGGGGTATGAGATACCTTCCCGGCCGACAGGAGTCGTATAGAGATACGATTAGCAAGGAGTTGCTTACCGGATAGGTATGTTGGCTAGCAGTGATGCTAAAGCTCACTAGTCGCATGCGCTGGTCGGATCCTGAATCACTGAGAGTTTGCGGAGGGATGCTGACTTCAGTGGGAGTATTTCTGTTTAGGCTTGAATTACTCTACATAAACACATTGCTTAGTGATTGCATATTTTCTGTTGTAGATCAATGGCACCACCTGCTCAACCCAACTTTGCATTGAAATCAATTCTGGAAAAGGATAAACTGAATGGAACAAACTTTACCACCTAGTATAGAAATTTGAGAATTGTTCTCAAGCACGATAAAAAGGAACATGTTCTAGAGGATCCACTTCAGAGGAACCTGCCGATAATGCTAATGCCACAACTAAGGATGCCTACCAGAAACTCGTTGATGAATCAACGGAGATCAGTTGTCTGATGCTGTCTTGTATGGTGCCCGATTTGCAACAGCATTTTAAAAATGTTGAGGCTTACGATATGATCGAGAGTCTCAAGAGCATGTTTCAGACACAGGCTAGGACCAAAAGGTTCAACGTATGGTGATCCTTGATGGATTGCAAGCTGAAGGAAGGTGATCCACTGAGCCCACATGTGATCAAGATGACCGGATATGTGCAAGCTTTGGATAGGTTGGGCTTCCTGCTCTTGGATGAGCTTGCTACAGATGCAGTTATGGGCTCTCTTCCGCCCAGCTATGGGATGTTCATCTCGAACTATCGTATGCATGTCATGGATAAGAAGCTCACTGAATTGCATGGGATGCTCAAGGTGGCAGAGCAGGATATTAAGAAAGGCACGCATCAAGTGTTGATGATGCAAAAATCGGCTAAGTTCAAGAAGAGTTGGTCCAAGAAAAAGGCTAAGGCAAAGGGCACGGAGACGGTAACCTCCGCCATTGTGCCGAAGTCTGGACCGGACTCGAAGACCGTTTGCTATCACTGCAAAGAGACCGGTCACTGGAAGAGGGACTATAGCAAGTGGCTTGCAGAGCATGGCAAGAAGGCCGGAAATGCTTCTTCGAGCAAAGGTACACTTGTTGCATATGTTATAGACATTTACCTTGCTGACATACCTAGTAGCTCTTGGGTATTTGACACCAGATCGGTTGTTCATATTTGCAACTTGATGCAGGGGCTAGTAAGAACTAGGCGTGTGGCACAAGGGGAGACTGACATCAGGGTCGGCAACAAAGCAAGAGTTGCTGCGTTGGAGGTCGGCACGATGCAGCTCCAGCTTCCTTCCGGATTCATTATGGAATTGAATAATTGTTATTACATTCCTGTACTTAGTCGGAACATTATTTCTGCCTCATGTTTAATGAGTCAAGGTTATGAATTCAATTTAAAGGACAATGGTTGTTCGATATTTTTGAATGGTATGTTCCACGGCTATGCACCCATTGTTGATGGGCTATTCATATTGAATCTAGAATAGGAACCGGTCTATAATGTGAATGTCAAGAGGCATGAGCCTAATGAGATAAATTCGACATACTTCTGGCATTGCCGGCTTGGACACATTAGTCTGGAACACATGAAGAAGCTCCATGATGATGGGCTCCTAACTTCGTCCGACTTTGAGTCATACGAGACATGCGAATCATGCTTGCTCGGCAGGATGACTAAGTCTCCTTTCGCAAAGAGTTGCGAGAGGGCGTCCAAGCTATTGGAACTTATACATAGTTATGTGTGTGGTCCAATGAGCACAACTGCCAGAGGTGGCTATCAGTACTTCGTGACTTTTACTGACGACTTGAGTAGATATGGATATATCTATTTGATGAGGCACAAGTCGGAAACTTTTGAAAAGTTCAAAGAGTTTCAGAACGAGGTTGAGAATCAACTCGGCAGGACTATAAAACTTCTGTGATCTGATCGTGGAGGTGAGTACATGAGCCAGGAGTTTGATGATCATCTGAAAAGTCGAGGTATACTACCTCAGCTCACACCTCTGGGTACGCCACAGAGAAACGGTGTGTCAGAACGGAGGAATAGGACCTTGTTGGACATGGTCCGGTCTATGATGAGCAAACCGGATTTACCACTGTCACTCTGGGGATATGCTCTAGAAACTGCAGCTTTCACACTTAACAGGGTACCATCAAAATCCGTAGACAAGACACCACATGAGATGTGGACTGAGAAGAGTCCCAGTTTGTCTTTTCTAAAGATTTGGGGTTGTGAAGCATTTTTCAAGCGACTTGTGTCAGACAAGCTTACACCTAAATCGGATAAATGCATATTCATGGGATATCCGAGGGAAACCTTGGGATATAGCTTCTACAACAAGGAAGAGAACAAAGTGTTTGTTGATCGGAACGGGGTTTTCCTTGAGAAGTTTCTCAGTCGGGAGGCTAGTGGGAGGACGGTCCTGTTGGGGAACGTAGCAGAAATTCAAAATTTTCCTACGTGTCACCAAGATCTATCTATGGAGAAACCAGCAACGAGTAGAAAGAGAGTGCATCTACATACCCTTGTAGATCGCTAAGCGGAAGCGTTCAAGTGAACGGGGTTGATGGAGTCGTACTCGTCGTGATTCAAATCACCGATGATCAAGTGCGAACATACGGCACCTCCGCGCTCAACACACGTACAGCCCGACGATGTCTCCCACGCCTTGATCCAGCAAGGAGAGAGGGAGAGGTTGAGGAAGACTCCATCCAGCAGCAGCACAACGGCGTGGTGGTGGTGGATGAGTGTGGCAATCCAGCAGGCTTCGCTAAGCACCACGGAGAGGAGGAGTACTTGGGAGAGAGGAGAGGGCTGCAACCAAAGGCGAGATCGAATCACGTGTATTCTGTGTCCTCCGAGCAGCCCTATGCCTCACTATTTATAGGGGAGAGGGGCTGCGCCTTTAGGGTTTCCCACCCAAGGGGTGCGGCCAGCCTCGAGATGGCATCTGGGGTGGCGGCTGGGAGGGGAGGAGAGGGGGCGCAGGAGCATGGGCCTTAGGGCCCATCTCGCCCTAGGGTTTGCCCCTCCCACCCTCCCTCGCGCTTGGGCCCTTTGGGGCGCACCAGCCCACCCAGGGCTGGTTCCTCCCACACATGGCCCACGCAGCCCTCTGGGGTAGGTGGCCCCACTTGGTGGACCCGGGACCCTCCCGGTGGTCCCCAGACGCTACCGATAAAACCCAAACTTTTCCGGTGACCAAAACGGGACTTCCCATATATAAATCTTTACCTCTGGACCATTCCGAACTCCTCGTGGACGCCCCGGATCTCATCCGGGACTCGAACAACATTCGTAACCACATACAAGCTTCCTTTATAACCCTAGCGCCATCGAACCTTAGTGTGTAGACCCTACGGGTTCGGGAGACATGTAGACATGACCGAGACGTTCTCCGGTCAATAACCAACGATGGGATCTGGATACCCATGTTGGCTCCCACATGTTCCACGATGATCTCATCGGATGAACCACGATGTCAAGGACTCAATCGATCCCGTATACAATTCCCTTTGTCTAGCGGTATTTTACTTGCCCGAGATTCGATCGTCGGTATACCGATACCTTGTTCAATCTCGTTACCGGCAAGTCTCTTTACTCGTTCCGCAACACATCATCCCGTGATCAACCCCTTAATCACATTGTGCACATTATGATGATGTCCTTGTTGGGGAACGTAGTAATTTCAAAAATTTTCCTACGCACACGCAAGATCATGGTGATGTATAGC
Source organism: Aegilops speltoides (assembly GCA_021437245.1). Classification (NCBI taxonomy): domain Eukaryota; kingdom Viridiplantae; phylum Streptophyta; class Magnoliopsida; order Poales; family Poaceae; genus Aegilops; species Aegilops speltoides. Next base: position 278,097,932 of record CM038145.1, on the reverse strand, counting down.
AACGAGAGGGGAGAGTGTTGTCTACATACCCTTGTAGACCCGAAGCGGAAGCGATCACAACGTAGAGGAAGTAGTCGTACGTTCTCCTCGCGATCCGACCGATCCGGCGCCGTTACTCGACGCCCGAGTTCTTGACACACGACAGCTCGATGACGTCCCTCGTACTCGATCCAGCCGAGTGTCGAGGGAGAGTTCCGTCAAGACGACGGCGTGGTGGACGATCTTGATGTTTCACGGTAGCAGGCTTCGCCTAAGCTTCATGACAGTATAACCGAGGTGGAATATGGTGGAGGGGGCACCGACACGGCTAAGGAACGATCTCACGATCAACTTGTGTGTTCCAAGGTGCCCCTTGCCCCAGATATAAAGGAGCCGGGGGAGGGGGCCGGCCAAAGGAGGCGCATACTGGAGTCCTACTCCTCTGGGAGTAGGATTCCCCAATCCTAGTTGGACTAGGATTCCGGGGGAAAGAGAGAGAGGGGGCGGCCCCTTCTCCTAGTCCTAGTAGGACTAGGGAGGGGGAGGCGCGCCCACCAGGGCTGGCCCTTTCTCCTTTCCACTAGGGCCCATCGAGGCCCATTTACCTCCCGGGGTTCCGGTAACCTCCGGTACTCCGATAAAATTTTTTCGCCCGAACCATTCCGAACTCCAAACATAGGCTTCAATATATCAATCTTTATGTCTCGACCATTCCGAGACTCCTCGTCATGTCCGTGATCACATCCGGACTCGAACTCCTTGGTACATCAAAATACATAAACTCATAATAAGCGCCATCGAACCTTAAGCGTGCATGGGACCCTACGGTTCGAGAACAATGTAGACATGACCTAGAACTATTCACGGTCAATAACCAACAGCGGGACCTGGATGCCCATATTGGTTCCTACATATTCTACGAAGATCTTTATCGGTCGGACCGCATAACAACATACGTTGTTCCTTTGTCATCGGTATGTTACTTGTCCGAGATTCGATCGTCGGTATCCAATACCTAGTTCAATCTCGTTACCGCAAGTCTCTTTACTCGTTCCGTAATACATCATCTCACAACTAACTCATTAGTTGTAGTGCTTGCAAGGCTTGATGATGTGCATTACCGAGAGGGCCCAGAGATACCTCTCCGACAATCGGAGTGACAAAACCTAATCTCGAAATACGCCAACCCAACATCCACCTTTGGAGACACCTGTAGTACTCCTTTATAATCACCAGTTACGTTGTGACGTTTGGTAGCACCCAAAGTGTTCCTCCGGTAAACGGGAGTTGCATAATCTCATAGTTACAGGAACATGTATAAGTCATGGATAAAAGCAGTAGCAACATACTAAACGATCGTGTGCTAAGCTAATGGAATGGGTCATGTCAATCAGATCATTCTACTAATGATGTGACCTTGTTAATCAAATAACAACTCTTTGTTCATGGTTAGGAAACATAACCATCTTTGATTAACAAGCTAGTCTAGTAGAGGCATACTAGTGACATCTTGTTTTGTCTATGCATTCACACATGTATCATGTTTCCGGTTAATACAATTCTAGCATGAATGATAAACATTTATCATGAAATAAGGAAATAAATAATAACTTTATTATTGCCTCTAGGGCATATTTCCTTCATCTCCCACTTGCACTAGAGTCAATAATCTAGATTACATAGTAATGATTCTAACACCCATGGAGTCTTGGTGCTGATCATGTTTTGCTCGTGGAAGAGGCTTAGTCAACGGTGCGCAACATACAGATCCGTATGTATCTTGCAAATCTCTATGTCTCCCACCGGACTAAGTCCCGGATGGAATTGAAGCGTCTCTTGATGTGCTTGGTCCTCTTGTGAAATCTGGATTCCTTCGCTAAGGCAATTGCTCGAGATTGTCACGAAGATTTTCATTGGACCCGATGCACTAGGTATGACACCTAGATCGGATATGAACTCCTTCATCCGAGACTCCTTCATTAGCTGCTTCCGAAGCTGCTATGTATTCCGCTTCACATGTAGATCCCGCCACGACGCTTTGTTTAGAACTCGCACCAACCGACAGCTCCTCCGTTTAGTGTAAATACGTATCCGGTCTGCGATTTAGAATCGTCCGGATCGGTGTCAAAGCTTGCATCAACGTAACCATTTACGATGAGCTCTTTGTCACCTCCATATCGAGAAACATATCCTTAGTCCTTTTCGGTATTTGGGATGTTCTTGACCGCTGTCGATGATCCACTCTGGATTACTTTGGTACCTCCTGCTAGGCTTATAGCAAGGCACACATCGTGTCCGTACACAAGATTGCATACATGATAGAGCCTATGGCTGAAGCATAGGAACATCTTTCATTTCTCTCTATCTTCTGCGGTGGTCGGGCATTGAGTCGACTCAACTTCACACCTTGCAACAGGCAAGAACCCTTTCTTTGCTTGATCCATTTTGAACTTCTTCAAAATTTTGTCAAGGTATGTGCTTTGTGAAAGTCCAATTAAGCGTCTTGATCTATCTCTATAGATCTTAATGCCCAATATGTAAGCAGCTTCACCGAGGTCTTTCATTGAAAAACTTTTGTTCAAGTATCCCTTTATGCTATCCAGAAATTCTATATCATTTCCGATCAGCAATATGTCATCCACATATAATATCGTAAATGCTACTGAGCTCCCACTCACTTTCTTGTAAATACAAAGCTTCTCCAAAAGTGCAGACAAACCCAAATGCTTTGATCACACTATCAAAGCGTTTATTCCAACTCGAGATGCTTGCACCAGTCCATAAATGGATCATTGGAGCTTGCACACTTTGTTAGCTCCCTTTGGATCGATAAAACCTTCGGTTGCATCATATACAACTCTTCTTCCGTAAACCCATTCAGAATGCGGTCTTTACATCCATTTGCCAAATTTCATAATCATAAAATGCGCAATTGCTAACATGATTCGGACGGACTTAAGCATCGCCACGGGTGAGAAGGTCTCATCGTAGTCAATCCCTTGAACTTGCCGAAAACCTTTTGCACAAGTCGAGCTTTATAGACGATAACATTACCGTCCGTCGGTCTTCTTCTTGAAGATCCACTTGTTTTCTATTGCTTGCCTACCCTCGGGCAAGTCAACCAAAGTCCATACTTTGTTTTCATACATGGATCCCATCTCGATTTCATGGCCTCAAGCCATTTTGCGAATCTGGGTTCACCATCGCTTCTTCATAGTTCGTGAGGTTCATCATGATCTAGTAGCATGATTTCGAATAGGATTACCGTACCACTCAGTGCGGATCTTACTCTGGTTGATCTACGTGGTTCTGTAGTAACTTGATCTCAAGTTTCATGATCAACATCATCAACTTCCTCACTACTTGGTGTAGGTGTCTCGTAAACCGGTTTCTGCGATTTAACTACTTTCAAGTAAGGGAGAAGGTACTATTACCTCATCAAGTTCCACTTTCCTCCCACTCACTTCTTTCGAGAGAAACTCCTTCTCTAGAAAGGATCCATTCTTAGCAACAAATGTCTTGCCTTCGGATCTGTGATAGAAGGTGTACCCAACTGTCTCCTTTGGGTATCCTATGAAGACACATTTCTCGATTTGGGTTCGAGCTTATCGGGTTGAAGCTTTTTCACATAAGCATCGCATCCCCAAACTTTAAGAAACGACAACTTTGGTTTCTTGCTAAACCACAGTTCATAAGGTGTCGTCTCAACGGATTTCGACGGTGTTCTATTCAGTGTGAATGCGGCCGTCTCTAGAGCATAACCCCAAAACGATAGCGGTAAATCTGTAAGAGACATCATAGATCGCACCATATCTAGTAAAGTACGACACGACGTTCGGACACACCATTACGTTGTGGTGTTCGGGTGGCGTGAGTTGCTAAACTATTCCGCATTGTTTCAAATGTAGACCAAATTCGTAACTCAAATATTCACCTCCACGATCGGATCGTAGAAACTTAATTTTCTTGTTACGATGATTTTCAACTTCACTCTGAAATTCTTTGAACTTTTCAAACGTTTCAGACTTATGTTTCATTAAGTAGATATACCCATATCTCGCTTAAGTCATCTGTGAAGGTGAGAAAATAACGATATCCGCCACGAGCCTCAACATTCATTGGACCACATACATACGTATGTATGATTTCCAACAAATCTGTTGCTCTCTCCATAGTACGGAGAACGGTGTTCTAGTCATCTTGCCCATGAGGCACGGTTCGCAAGTGCCAAGTGATTCATAATCAAGTGACTCCAAAAGTCCATCAAGATGGAGTTTCTTCATGCGCTTTACACCGATATGACCTAAACGGCGATTGCCACAAATAAGTTGCACTTTCATTATCAACTCTGCATCTTTTGGTTTCAACATTATGAATATGTGTATCACTACTATCGAGATTCATCAAAATAGACCACTCCTCAAGGGTGCATGACCATAAAAGATATTACTCATATAAATAGAACAACCATTATTCTCTCGATTTAAATGAATAACCGTCTCGCATCAAACAAGATCCAGATATAATGTTCATGCTCAACGCAGCACCAAATAACAATTATTTAGGTCTAATACTAATCCCGAAGGTAGATGTAGAGGTAGCGTGCCGACCGCGATCACATCGACTTTGGAACCATTTCCCACGCAAGATCGTCACCTCGTCCTTTGCCGAGTTAAGCAATCCGTAGTCCCTGCTTTGAGTTGCAAATATTAGCAAGTAACCATTATCAAATACCCAGTGCTACTACGAGCTCTAGTAAGGTACACATCAATAACATGTATATCACATATACCTTTGTTCACCTTGCCATCCTTCTTATCCGCCAAATACTTGGGGCAGTTCCGCTTCAAAGGACTACCGCTTGCGGTAGAAGCACTCGGTTCAGGTTTAGGGCCGACTTGGGTTTCTTCTCCGAGCAACAACTTGCTTGCTGTTCTTCTTGAAGTTCCTTCTTCTTCCCTTTGCCTTTCTTCTTGAAACTAGTGGTCTTGTTGACCATCAACACTTGATGCTCCTTCTTGATTTCTACCTCCGCAGCCTTTAGCATTGCGAAGAGCTCGGTATAGTCTTTACTAACCCTTGCATATTATAGTTCATCACGAAGCCTTTGTAGCTTGGTGGCGGTGATTGAAGAATTGTCAATGACACAATCATCCGGAAGATTAACTCCCAATTGTGTCAAGTGATTGTAGTACCCGGACATTACGAGTATGTGCTCACTAATGAACTATTCTCCTCCATCTTGCAGCTATAGAACTTATTGGAGACTTCATATCTCTCAATCCGGGCATTACTGTTGGAATATCAACTTCAACTCTGGAACATCTCATATGCTCCATGACGTTCAAAACGTCGTTGAAGTCCCGGTTCTAAGCCGTAAAGCATGGCACACTCGAACTATAGAGTAGTCATCAGCTTTGCTCGCCAGACGTTCATAACATCTGCAGTTGCATTAGCAGCGAGCAGTCGGCACCTAGCGGTGCATCCGGGACGTAACTCTTCATGCAGCAATGAGGATAATCCTCTCGTTACGGACCCAGTCCGTGTAATTGCTACCATCATCTTTCAACTTTGCTTTCTCAAGGAACGATTAAAATTCAACGGAACAACAAAGACGAGCCATCTATCTACAATCAAACATAAACAAGCAAGATACTATCAGGTACTAAGTTCATGATAAATTTAGGTTCAGTTAATCATATTACTAAAGAACTCCCACTTAGAAAGACATCCCTCTAGTCATCTAAGTGATCACGTGATCCAAATCAACTAAACCATAACCGATCATCACGTGAAATGGAGTAGTTTTCAATGGTGAACATCTTATGTTGATCATATCTACTATATGATTCACGCCGACCTTTCGGTCTCCGTGTTCGAGGCCATATCTCGCATATGCTAGGCTCGTCAAGTATAACCCGAGTATTCTGCGTGTGCAAAACTGGCTTGCACCCGTTGTAGATGGACGTAGAGCTTATCACACCCGATCATCACGTGGTGTCTGGGCACGACGAACTTTGGCAACGGTGCATACTCGGGGAGAACACTTCTTGATAATTTAGTGAGAGATCATCTTATAATGCTACCGTCAATCAAAGCAAGATAAGATGCATAAAAGGATAAACATCACATGCAAATCAATATAAGTGATATGATATGGTCATCATCATCTTGTGCTTCATGATCTCCATCTTGCAGCACCACCATGATCACCATCGCCACCGCGCGACACCTTGATCTCCATCGTAGCATCGTTGTCGTCTCGCCAAACTTATGCTTCTACGACTATCGCTACCGCTTAGTGATAAAGTAAAGCATTACTGTAGCATTGCATTGCATACAATAAAGCGACAACCATATGGCTCCTGCCGATTGCCGATAACCGGTTACAAAACATGATCATCTCATACAATAAAATATAGCATCACGTCTTGACCATATCACATCACAACATGCCCTGCAAAAACAAGTTAGACGTCCTCTACTTTGTTGTTGCAAATTTTACGTGGCTGCTACGGGCTTAAGCAAGAACCAGTCTCACCTACGCATCAAAACCACAACGATACTTCGTCAAATAGACTCCGTTTAACCTTCTCAAGGACCGGGCGTAGCCACACTCAGTTCAACTAAAGTAAGAGAGACAGCACCCACCGGTCACCTTTAAGCAACGAGTGCTCGTGGCGGTGAAACCAGTCTCGCGTAAGCGCACGCGTAATGTCGGTGCAGGCCGCTTCATCTCACAATACCGCTGAACCAAAGTATGACATGCTGGTAGGAAGTATGACTTGTATCGCCCACAACTCACTTGTGTTCTACTCGTGCATAACATCAAACCATAAAAAACTAGGCTCGGATGCCACTGTTGGGGAACGTAGTAATTTCAAAAATTTTCCTACGCACACGCAAGATCATGGTGATGTATAGCAACGAGAGGGGAGAGTGTTGTCTACATACCCTTGTAGACCCGAAGCGGAAGCGATCACAACGTAGAGGAAGTAGTCGTACGTTCTCCTCGCGATCCGACCGATCCGGCGCCGTTACTCGGCGCCCGAGTTCTTGACACACGACAGCTCGATGACGTCCCTCGACTCGATCCAGCCGAGTGTCGAGGGAGAGTTCCACAAGACGACGGCGTGGGACGATCTTGATGTTTCACGGTAGCAGGGCTTCGCCTAAGCTTCGCATGACGGTATAACCGAGGTGGAATATGGTGGAGGGGGCGCTGACACGGCTAAGGAACGATCTCACGATCAACTTGTGTGTTCCAAGGTGCCCCTTGCCCCGTATATAAAGGAGCTGGGGGGGGGGCGGCGGCCAAAGGAGGGCATACAGGAGTCCTACTCCCTCCGGGAGTAGGATTCCCCAATCCTAGTTGGACTAGGATTCCCGGAGGGGGGAAAGAGAGAGAGGGGGGCCGGCCCCTTCTCCTAGTCCTAGTAGGACTAGGGAAGGGGGGGCGCGCGCCCACCTAGGGCTGGCCCCTTCTCCTTTCCACTAGGGCCCATCGAGGCCCATTTACCTCCCGGGGGGTTCCGGTAACCTCCCGGTACTCCGGTAAATTCCCGTTTTCGCCCGGAACCATTCCGAACTCCAAACATAGGCTTCCAATATATCAATCTTTATGTCTCGACCATTTCGAGACTCCTCGTCATGTCCGTGATCACATCCGGACTCGAACTCCTTGGTACATCAAAATACATAAACTCATAATAAGCATCATCGTAACCTTAAGCGTGCGGACCCTACGGTTCGAGAACAATGTAGACATGACCTAGAACTATTCACGGTCAATAACCAACAGCGGACCTGGATGCCCATATTGGTTCCTACATATTCTACGAAGATCTTTATCGGTCGGACCGCATAACAACATCGTTGTTCCCTTTGTCATCGGTATGTTACTTGTCCGAGATTCGATCGTCGGTATCCAATACCTAGTTCAATCTCGTTACCGCAAGTCTCTTTACTCGTCCGTAATACATCATCTCACAACTAACTCATTAGTTGTAGTGCTTGCAAGGCTTGATGATGTGCATTACCGAGAGGGCCAGAGATACCTCTCCGACAATCGGAGTGACAAAACCTAATCTCAAATACGCCAACCCAACATCGCCTTTGGAGACACCTGTAGTACTCCTTTATAATCACCCAGTTACGTTGTGACGTTTGGTAGCACCCAAAGTGTTCCTCCGGTGAACGGGAGTTGCATAATCTCATAGTTACAGGAACATGTATAAGTCATGGATAAAAGCAGTAGCAACATACTAAACGATCGTGTGCTAAGCTAATGGAATGGGTCATGTCAATCAGATCATTCTACTAATGATGTGACCTTGTTAATCAAATAACAACTCTTTGTTCATGGTTAGGAAACATAACCATCTTTGATTAACAAGCTAGTCTAGTAGAGGCATACTAGTGACATCTTGTTTTGTCTATGCATTCACACATGTATCATGTTTCCGGTTAATACAATTCTAGCATGAATGATAAACATTTATCATGAAATAAGGAAATAAATAATAACTTTATTATTGCCTCTAGGGCATATTTCCTTCAGTCCTACCGAGTGGGCCCAGAGATACCTCTCCGTTTACACGGAGTGACAAATCCCAGTCTCGATCCGTGTCAACCCAACAGACACTTTCAGAGATACCTGTAGTGCACCTTTATAGTCACCCAGTTACGTTGTGACGTTTGATACACCCAAAGCACTCCTACGGTATCCGGGAGTTACACGATCTCATGGTCTAAGGAAGAGATACTTGACATTGGAAAAGCTCTAGCAAACGAACTACACGATCTTTGTGCTATGCTTAGGATTGGGTCTTGTCCATCACATCATTCTCCTAATGATGTGATCCGTTATCAACGACATCCAATGTCCATAGTCAGAAACCATGACTATCTGCTGATCACAACGAGCTAGTCAAGTAGAGGCTCACTAGGGACATATTGTGGTCTATGTATTCACACGTGTATTACGATTTCCGGATAATACAGTTATAGCATGAATAAAAGACAATTATCATGAACAAGGAAATATAATAATACTTTTATTATTGCCTCTAGGGCATATTTCCAACAGTCTCCCACTTGCACTAGAGTCAATAATCTAGTTCACATCGCCATGTGATTAACATTCACAGGTCACATCGCCATGTGACCAACATCCAAAGAGTTTACTAGTGTCATTAAACTAGTTCACATCATCATGTGATTAAGACTCAGTGAGTTCTGGGGTTTGATCATGTTTTGCTTGTGAGAGAGGTTTTAGTCAACGGGTCTGCAACATTCAGATCCGTATGTACTTCGCAAATCTCTAGGTCATTCTGTAAATGCTGCTTCCACGCTCCACTTGGAGCTATTCCAAATGGTTGCTCCACTATACGTATCCGGTTTGCTACTCAGAGTCACTCGGATAGGTGTTAAAGCTTGCATCAACGTAATCCTTTACGCCAAACTCTTTATCACCTCCATAATCAAGAAACATGTCCTTATTTACTCCAAGGACAATTTTGACTGCTGTCCAATGATCCATTCCTGGATCATTCTTGTACCCCTTGACTGACTCATGGCAAGGCACACTTCGGTGCGGTACACAAAGATAGCATACTTGTAGAGCCTATGTATAAAGCATAGGGGCGACCTTCGTCCTTTCTCTCTCTTCTGCCGTGGTCGAGCTTTAAGTCTTAACTTCATACCTTACATCTCAGGCAAGAACTCCTTCTTTGACTGATCCATCTTGAACACCTTCAAGATCATGTTAAGGTATATGCTCATTTGAAAGATCCATTAAGCGTTTTTGATCTATCCTCATAGATCTTGATGCTCAATGTTCAAGGTAGCTTAACTCAGGTTTTCCATTGAAAAACACTTTTCAAATAACCCTATATGCTTTCCAGAAATTCTACATCATTTCTGATCAACAATATGTCAATAACATATACTCACCAGAAATTCTATAGTGCTCCCACTCACTTCTTTGGAAATACAAGTTTCTCATAAATTTGTATAAACCCAAAATCTTTGATCATCTTATAAAAGTACATATTCCAACTCCGAGATGCTTACTCCAGTCCTTAGAAGGATTGCTGGAGCTAGCATACCTTTTAGCATCCTTAGGATCGACAAGAACTTTCGGATTGTATCACATACAACCTTTCCTTACAAAGACTGGTAAGGAAACTCGTTTTGACATCCATCTGCCAGATTTCATAAATGCAGCTAATGCTAACATGATTCCGACGGACTTAAGCATCGCTACGAATGAGAAAATCTCATCGTAGTCAATTCCTTGAACTTGTGAAAACTCTTTACCACAAGTCGAGCTTCATGACGGTGACATTACCGCCCACGTCCGTCTTCTTCTTAAAGATCCATTTATCTCAATGGCTTGCCGATCATCGGGCAAGTCCACCAAAGTCCATGCTTTGTTCTGATACATGGATCCTATCTCGGGTTTCATGGCTTCTAGCCATTTGTTAGAATTTGGGCCCACCATTGCTTCTCCATAGCTCGAGGTTCATTGTTGTTCAAGCAACATGACCTTCAAGACAGGATTAATGCACCACTTTTAAGCAGTACGCATCCTTGTCACCCTACGAGGTACGGTAGTGACTTGATCCTGAAGTTTCATGATCACTATCATAAGCTTCTACTTCAATTGGTGTACGTGTCACAGAACAACTTCCGTGCCTCGCTACACACTTGTTGTAGTGACGGTTCAATAACCATATCAAGTCTCCACCATCCTCCCACTCAACTTTCCGAGACATACTTTTCCTCGAGAAAGGACCCGATTCAAGAAACAATCCATATTGCTTTCGGATCAGAATAAGGAGGTATACCCAACTGTTTTGGGTGCCCTATGAAGATGCATTTTATCCGCTTTGGGTTCGAGCTTATCAACCTGAACCTTTTTCACATAAGCGTCGCAGCCCCAAACATTTAAGAAATGACAGCTTAGGTTTCTCTAAACCATAGTTCATACGGTGTCATCTCAACGGAATTACGTGGTGCCGTATTTAAAGTGAATGTGGTTGTCTCTAATGCCTAACCCATAAACGATAGTGGTAATCCGATAAGAGACATCATGGTACGCACCATATCCAATAGGGTGCAACTATGATGTTCGGACACACCATCAAACTATGGTGTTCCAGGCGGTATTAATTGCGAAACAATTTCCACAATGTCTTAATTGTGTGCCAAAGCTCGTAACTTAGATACTCATCTCTATGATCATATAATAGACATTTCATCCTCTTGTCACGACGATCTTCAACTTCACTCTGAAATTACTTGAACCATTCAATAATTCAGACTTGTGTTTCATCAAGTAAATATACTCTACATCTACTCGAATCATCTGTGAAGTAAGAACATAACAATATTCATCAGATGCCTCAAAGACTCATTGGACTGCACACATCAAAATGTGTTACTTCCAACAAGTTGCTATCTTGTTCCATCTTCCGAAAACGAGGCTTTTCAGGTCATCTTGCCCATGTGGTATGATTTGCATATCTCAAGTGATTCAAAATCAAGTGAGTCCAAACGATCCATCTGCATGGAGTTTCTTCATGCGTATACACCAATAGACATGGTTCGCATGTCTCAAACTTTTCAAAAATGAGTGAGTCCAAAGATCCATCAACATGGAGCTTCTTCATGCTTTTACACCAATATGACTTACATGGCAAATTGCCACAAGTAAGTGGTAATATCATTACTATCTTATATCTTTTGGCATGAAAATGTGTATCACTACGATCGAGATTCAATAAACCATTCCTTTAGGTGCAAGACCATTGAAGGTATTATTCAAATAAATAGAGTAACCATTATTCTCCTTAAATGAATAACCGTATTGCGATAGACATAATCCAATCATGTCTATGCTCAATGCAAACACCAAATCTCGATGGTAGAGGGAGCGTGTGATGCTTGATCACATCAACCTTGGAAACACTTCCAACACATATCATCAGCTCACCTTTAGCTAGTCTCCGTTTATTCCGTAGCTTTTATTTCGAGTTACTAGCACTTAGCAACCGAACCGGTATCTAATACCCTGGTGCTACTAGGAGTACTAGTAAAGTACACATTAACATAATGTATATCCAATATACTTCTATCGACCTTGCCAGCCTTCTCATCTACCAAGTATCTAGGGTAATTCCGCTCTAGTGACTATTCCCTTATCACGAAGCACTTAGTCTTGGGTTTGGGTTCAACCTTGGGTTTCTTCACTGGAGCGGCACTGATTTGTCGTTTCATGAAGTATCCTTCTTGCCCTTGCCCATCTTGAAACTAGTGGTTTCACCAACCATCAACAATTGATGCTTCTTCTTGATTTCTACTTTCGCGGTGTCAAACATCGTGAATACCTCAAGGATCATCATATCTATCCCTCATATGTTATAGTTCATCACGAAGCTCTAGCAGCTTGGTGGCAATGACTTTTGGAGAAACATCACTATCTCATCTGGAAGATCGACTCCCACTCGATTCAAGTGATTGTTGCACTCAGACAATCTGAACACAAGCTCAACGATTGAGCTTTTCTCCCTTAGTTTGCAGGCTAAGAAGATCGTCGGAGGTCTCATTCCTCTTGACGTGGGCACGAGCCTGAAATCTCAATTTCAGCCCTCGAAACATCTCATATGTTCCGCGACGTTTCGAAAAACATCTTTGGTGCCTTAATTCTAAACCGTTTATCTGAACTTTCACGTAGTTATCAAAATGTGTATGTCCGATGTTCGCAACATCCACAAACGGCGTTTGGGGTTCAAACACATCGAGCGGTGCATTAAGGACATGAGCTTTCTCGTCCGCATAATCGCCATGTCAACTTTCAACTATATTTTCTCTAGGAACATATCTAAACAGTGGAACTAAAGCGAGCCATCGACATAATTTGCAAAGATCTTTTGACTATGTTCAGGATAATTAAGTTCATCTTATGAACTCCCACTCGATAGACATCCCTCCGGTCATCTAAGTGATTACATGATCCAAGTCAACTAGGCCGTGTCCGATCATCACGTGAGACGGACTAGTCATCATCGGTGAACATCTTCATGTTGATCGTATCTACTATACGACTCATGCTCGACCTTTCGGTCTCCGTGTTCCGAGGCCATGTCCGTACATGCTAGGCTCGTCAAGTTAACCCTAAGTGTTTTATTTGTGTAAAACTATCTTACACCCGCTGTATGTGAACGTAAGAATCCATCACACCCGATCATCACGTGGTGCTTAGAAGTTTACTTAACCGTAGTAACGGTGCACGCGTCGGGAGAACACTTCTTGAAATTTTTGTAAGGATCATCTTATTTACTACCGTCGTTCTAAGTAAACAAGATGCATAAACATGATAAACATCACATGCAATCAAATAGTGACATGATATGGCCAATATCATTTTGCTCCTTTGATCTCCATCTTCGGGCTCCATGATCATCATCGTCACCGCATGACACCATGATCTCCATCATCATGATCTCCATCATCGTGTCTTCATGAAGTTGTCTCGCCAACTATTACTTCTACTACTATGGCTACCGGTTAGAAATAAAGTAAAGTAATTACATGGCGTTGTTCAATGACATGTAGGTCATACAATAAATTAAGACAACTCCTATGGCTCCTGCCGGTTGTCATACTCATCGACATGCAAGTCGTGATTCCTATTACAAGAACATGATCAATCTCATACATCACATATCATTCATCACATTCTTCTTGGCCATATCACATCACATAGCATACCCTGCAAAAACAAGTTAGACGTCCTCTAATTGTTGTTGCATGTTTTACGTGGTTGCTATGGGTTTCTAGCAAGAACGTTTCTTACCTAAGCAAAACCACAACGTGATATGCCAATTGCTATTTACCCTTCATAAGGACCCTTTTCATCGAATCCGTTCCGACTAAAGTGGGAGAGACTAGCACCCGCTAGCCACCTTATGCACGGTGCATGTCAATTGGTGGAACCTGTCCTCACGAAGAGCGTGTAAGGTCGGTCCGGGCCGCTTCATCCCACAATACCGTCGAAACAAGATTGGACTAGTAGCGGTAAGCATATTGAACAACATCAACGCCCACAACTACTTTGTGTTCTACTCGTGCAAAGAATCTACGCAATAGACCTAGCTCATGATGCCACTGTTGTGGAACGTAGCAGAAATTCAAAATTTTCCTACGTGTCACCAAGATCTATCTATGGAGAAACCAGCAACGAGTAGAAAGAGAGTGCATCTACATACCCTTGTAGATCGCTAAGCGGAAGCGTTCAAGTGAACGGGGTTGATGGAGTCGTACTCGTCGTGATTCAAATCACCGATGATCAAGTGAACGCACGGCACCTCGCGCTCAACACACGACCACCCGACGATGTCTCCCACGCCTTGATCCAGCAAGGAGAGAGGGAGAGGTTGAGGAAGACTCCATCCAGCAGCAGCACAACGGCGTGGTGGTGGTGGATGAGTGTGGCAATCCAGCAGGGCTTCGCTAAGCACCACGGGAGAGGAGGAGTACTTGGGAGAGAGGAGAGGGCTGCAACCAAAGGCAGAGATCGAATCACGTGTATTCTGTGTCCTCTGAGCAGCCCTATGCCTCACTATTTATAGGGGGAGAGGGGGGCTGCGCCCCCTTTAGGGTTTCCCACCCCAAGGAGTGCGGCCAGCCTCCAGATGGCATCTGGGGTGGCGGCCGGGAGGGGGAGGAGAGGAGGCGCAGGAGCATGGGCCTTAGGGCCCATCCGCCTAGGGTTTGCCCCTCCCACCCTCCCCGCGCTTTGGGCCCTTGTGGGGCGCACCAGCCCACAGGGCTGGTTCCTCCCACACATGGCCCACGAGCCCTCTGGGGTAGGTGGCCCCACTTGGTGGACCCTCGACCCTCCCGGTGGTCCCAGACGCATCGATAAAACCCAAACTTTTCGGTGACCAAAACAGACTTCCATATATAAATCTTTACCTCCGGACCATTCCGAAACTCCTCGTGACGCCCCGGATCTCATCCGGGACTCAACAACATTCGTAACCACATACAAGCTTCCTTTATAACCCTAGCGCCATCGAACCTTAGTGTGTAGACCCTACGGGTTCGGGAGACATGTAGACATGACCGAGACGTTCTCGGTCAATAACCAACAGCGGATCTGGATACCCATGTTGGCTCCCACATGTTCCACGATGATCTCATCGGATGAACCACGATGTCAAGGACTCAATCGATCCCATATACAATTCCCTTTGTCTAGCAGTATTTTACTTGCCCGAGATTCGATCGTCGGTATACCGATACCTTGTTCAATCTCGTTACCGGCAAGTCTCTTTACTCGTTCCGCAACACATCATCCCGTGATCAACCCCTTAATCACATTGTGCACATTATGATGATGTCCTACCGAGTGGGCCCAGAGATACCTCTCCGTTTACACGGAGTGACAAATCCCAGTCTCGATCCGTGTCAACCCAATGACACTTTCGGAGATACCAGTAGTGCACCTTTATAGTCACCCGCCACGTTGTGACGTTTGATACACCCAAAGCACTCCTACGGTATCTGGGAGTTACATGATCTCATGGTCTAAGGAAGAGATACTTGACATTGGAAAAGCTCTAGCAAACGAACTACACGATCTTTGTGCTATGCTTAGATTGTCTTGTCCATCACATCATTCTCCTAATGATGTGATCCCGTTATCAACGACATCCAATGTCCATAGTCAGAAACCATGACTATCTGTTGATCACAACGAGCTAGTCAACTAGAGGCTCACTAGGGACATATTGTGGTCTATGTATTCACACGTGTATTACGATTTCCGGATAATACAGTTATAGCATGAATAAAAGACAATTATCATGAACAAGGAAATATAATAATACTTTTATTATTGCCTCTAGGGCATATTTCCAATAGGTCCGACTCGAACAAATTCGAGGACCACTTGGGGACGGCTCGGCTGGTGATGAGATCATACCGGAGTCAGTCAGGGAACCCATAGTGGAAGCGGCACCGGAACCACGGAGGTCGGAAAGATTGCGCAGAGTGCGTGATGTATTGTTGCTAGAAAGCGATGAGCCATCCACGTATGCGGAAGTGATGGTGAGCCCAGATTCCGAGGCATGGCTGGAGGCCATGAGATTCGAGTTAAAGTCCATGGATGAGAATCAAGTCTGGGACTTGGTTGATCCGCCACCTGGCGTAACTGCCATTGGTTGCAAATGGGTCTTTAAGAAGAAAACTGATGTGGATGGAAATGTTCGGATCCACAAAGCTCGGCTTGTTGCTAAAGGTTATGGACAAGTTCAAAGAATTGACTATGACGAGACTTACTCGTCGGTAGCGATTCTGAAGTCAGTAAGGATCGTACTAGCTATATCTGCATATTTTTGATTACGAGATATGGCAGATGGATGTCAAAACGGCTTTCCTTCACGAAAATTTAACCGAGGACGTGTATATGATATAGCCCGAGGGTTTTGTTGATCCGACTAGCACTAGTAAGGTATGCAAGCTCAAAAGATCCATTTATGGGTTGAGGCAAGCATCTCGAAGCTGGAATATTCGTTTTGATGAGGTCGTCACTGGTCTCGGTTTCATCAAAAGCGAAGAGGACGCTTGTTTATACAAGAAGTTAAGTGGGAAATGATGTTTGTACAAGAGGTATGCAAGCATCTCGATAGTATGCAAGCATCTCGATAGTATTATACAAGAAGTTAGGTGGGAAATTATACTGGTCTCGGTTTTGATGAGGACACTTGTTTATACAAGAGGTATGCAAGCATCTCGATAGTATTATTGATCTTGTATGTGGATGACATACTACTGATCGAAAATGATGTTTCGATGCTAAACTCGGTCAAGGAGTCATTGAATGGAAGTTTTCGATGAAGGACCTTGGTGAGGTAGTCTATATTTTAGGCATTAAGATCTATAGAGATAGATCGAGGAGGCTGCTCGGCTTGAGCGAGAGCACATACATAGATAAATTGTTGAAGCGGTTCAACATGAGTGAGGCGAAGAAAGGGTTCTTGCCACTCTCACATGGTATAAGGCTAAGCGAGACTCAGAGTCCTTCGACATCTGATGAGCGAAGCAGGATGAGTAGGATTCCGTATGCCTCGGCAATCGAATCCATCATGTACGCCATGATATGTACAAGGCCTGATGTTGCTTTTGCAATAAGCCTAACAAGAAGATACCAGGCCAACCCAGGTGAGAGTCACTGGGTAGTGGTAAAGACTATTTTGAAGTACCTGAAAAGGACTAAAGAGATGTTCCTAGTTTATGGAGGTGAGGAAGAGCTCGTCGTAAAGGGTTACGCCGATGCTAGTTTCCAAACCGACAGAGATGATTGTCGATCACAGTCTGGATTCATGTACGTCAGGAACGGAGGAGCAGGGAGCTGGATGAGTTTGAAGCAAGATACGATGGCCGATTCTACCACAGAAGCCGAATACATTGCGGCTTGTGAAGCTGCAAAGGAAGGTGTTTGGATCCGACATTTTCTGGATGATCTTGGTATTTTCCCAGCCTCGGTAAAACCGTTGGACCTTTATTGTGATAATTCTGGTGCCATCGCACAAGCCAAGTAGCCGAGGAATCACAACAAGGTCAGACGCATAGATCGGAAATATCACCTGATACGAAAGATCGTAAAGAATGGTGATTTAGACTTATGCAAAATTCACACGAATGCAAATGTTGCAGATCCGTTGACTAAGCCGCTTCCACAACCCAAGCATGAGGGGCACGTTAGAGCTATGGGCATACGATGTCTATTTGATTGACTTTAGTGCAAGTGGGAGACTGTTGGAGATATGCCCTAGAGGCAATTATGTATGATGATATTCTCTATGTGTTTATGAATAAAGATAGTCCTTGGATGTAATCAACGATACTTGTTGGCAAGTACGTGACTTGTTTGTGATATCTTGTGTTGTATGATACATCCTAGATTGTCCCTAGTCGCAAGTGACGTGTGGGCACACGTCAGACTAGACTAGCATATGACACGGTCGATGGCTTGGTCTCACTAGCCATGGAGCATTGGATGCTAACCGGATAATATGGACTCAGAAGGATCTGGTCGGATTTGATGTAGTTGAATCCAAGTCGAGATAAGTTCCGAGTCGGACAGACCCAACTATGAGACGCAGCGATATGTCATCTGTGAGTCTCTAGTACAACATACATTCTATGTCCTAAGACCTGAGCTGACGCATGTACTCGGGATGGTGATAGAGTTGCTTTGGGCCGACCAAATGCAACTCCGTGACTAGGTATTTACAAAGGTAGATTTCGGGTTTGTACAATCCCATGCTGCGAGACATGGTCGAGCAAGATGGGATTTGCCCCTCCGGTTAGGAGAGATATACTCTGGGCCCCTCGTGCGATCCGACCAGGATAAGCATGGCCATGCGACAAGGATTATGACATAATCTAGTTTGTGGTCGGTATCACTGGAACGAGAAAGAGGTCGGGCTAGCACAAGGATGACATTCTCGCCTTGAGCTCGACAACATATATCGTGTGGCAAAATGAACAAAAGTGTGACACGTTGCACAGGTTCGCCTAACCAGCTTCATAGTCTGCTTGGTGGTCGGCACGCCTTGCTGGATGCCGCTACCAACCGTGCAGGTCAGAGGTGATCCGAACTGTGACCAAGCCGACTTGAACCTAAGGGTTCGCGCGCTTAAGGGAAGGAACCTACGAGGTCGGATCCTAGGATGACGTCTACTACACAACCTTCTTCTTGTAGACGTTGTTGGGCCTCCAAGTGCAGAGGTTTGTAGGACAGTAGCAAATTTCCCTCAAGTGGATGACCTAAGGTTTATCAATCCGTGGGAGGCGTAGGATGAAGATGGTCTCTCTCAAGCAACCCTGCATCCAAATAACAAAGAGTCTCTTGTGTCCCCAACACACCCAATACAATGGTAAATTGTATAGGTGCACTAGTTCGGCGAAGAGATGGTGATACAAGTGCAATATGGATGGTAGATATAGGTTTTTGTAACCTGAAAATATAAAAACAGCAAGGTAACTAATGATAAAAGTGAGCGTAAACGGTATTGCAATGGTAGGAAACAAGGCCTAAGGTTCATACTTTCACTAGTGCAAGTTCTCTCAACAATAATAACATAATTGGATCATATAACTATCCCACAACATGCAACAAAGAGTCACTCCAAAGTCATTAATAGTGGAGAACTAACGAAGAGATTATGTAGGGTACGAAACCACCTCAAAGTTATCCTTTTTGCTCGATCTATTCAAGAGTCCGTAGTAAAATAACACGAAGCTATTCTTTCCGTTCGATCTATCATAGAGTTCATACTAGAATAACACCTTAAGACACAAATCAACCAAAACCCTAATGTCACCTAGATACTCCAATGTCACCTCAAGTATCTGTGGGCATGATTATACGATATGCATCACACAATCTCAGATTCATTTATTCAACTAACACAAAGTACTTCAAAGAGTGCCCCAAAGTTTCTACCGGAGAGTCAAGACGAAAACATGTGCCAACCCCTATGCATAAGTTCATTGAACCCGCAAGTTGATCACCAAAACATACATCGAGTAGATCACGTGAATATCCCATTGTCACCATAGATAAGCACGACAAGACATACATCAAGTGTTCTCAAATCCTTAAAGACTCAATCCAATAAGATAACTTCAAGAGGAAAACTCAATTCATCACAAGAGAGTAGAGGGGGAGAGACATCATAAGATCCAACTATAATAGCAAAGCTCGCGATACATCAAGATCGTATCACCTCAAGAACACGAGAGAGAGAGAGAGAGAGAGAGAGAGAGATCAAACACATAGCTACTGGTACATACCCTCAGCCTCGAGGGTGAACTACTTCCTCCTCGTCATGGAGAGCGCCGGGATGATGAAGATGGCCACCGGTGATGGATTCCCCCTCCGACAGGGTGCCGGAACGGGCTCTCGAGAGGTTTTTGGTGGCTACAGAGGCTTGCGGCGGCGAGAATTCTGATCTAGGTTATTTTTGGAGGTTTCAGTATTTATAGGATTTTTTGGCGTAGGTCTCACGTCAGGGGGGTTTCCGGGCTGTCCACGAGGCAGGGGGCGCGCCCAGGTGGAGTGGGCGTGTGCCCCACCCTCGTGGGCAGCCCGGGACTCTCCTGGCCCAACTCTTTCACTCCAGGGGCTTCTTTTAGTCCACAAAAAAGTCAAAAATTGGAACGTCAATTGGACTCCGTTTGGTATTCCTTTTCTGTAAAACTCAAAAACAAGGAAAAATAGGAAACTGGCACTGGGCTCTAGGTTAATAGGTTAGTCCCAAAAATGATATAAAAGTGTATAGTAAAGCCCATAACATCCAAAACAGGTAATATAATAGCATGGAACAATCAAAAATTAAAGATACGTTGGAGACGTATCAAGCATCCCCAAGCTTAATTCCCGCTCATCCTCGAGTCACTACTAGGGAAAACCTTATACACAGAATGTTACCAGTAGCGCTTGTCAAAATGAGGCGCCATCGCTATTTTGTAGTAGCGTTAAGCAGTAACCGCCGCCATGATTAGCAGATTAGCGAGAGCGCTATCCTGCGTAAAGCGCTACTACTACAATTGCCACACTGTTCGGCGTGGTAGGTATAGTAGTAGCGCCCTTCTGCGGACAGCGCTACTACTATGGTATTTAGCAGCAGCTTTTACTTCCCATGCTACTGATTAAAGCTACTTCACCTTACCCCCGCCTGCCTGATTCCCTCTCTCTCGCTTCCTCCCCAACCCCGACCCGCCCGCCACCGCCGTCTCCCCGACCCGCCTCGCCACCGTCTCCCCGACCCTGCCCGCCCGCGCCTCGGTGCCGCCGTCTCCCCGACCCGCCTCGCCGCCGTCTCCCCGACCCCGGCCGCCCGCTGCCGTCTCCCCGACCCGGCCGCCTCGCCCGCGCCTCGGTGCCTGCCTCTCCCCGACCCCATCTCTCCCGCCTCTGTAAGCACTCTCCTTCCGATCCCTCTCTCCCTTCGATCCCTCTTCTCGCTTAGTATGAACCCTAGGTATTTAGTGCTAGGTAGTATGAACCCTAGGCTATTTTTAGTGCTAGTTAGTTAATTACTTAGATGGTAATTAGGCAGTAGTTCCTAGGTACTAATTAGTTAGTAAGAATTAGGTACTAATTAGGTACTAGAATATTTTTATTTATAGTATTATTTTTAGTAAGAACTAGTTGAATTAATAGAACTAGTTAGTAAGAACTTGTTTCTATTTTTTAGTTAAAGCAATTTTTCCCGCCTCGACATGGACGATGCCTATCCCGCATCCTCGCTGCCGAGTCGGCGGAGGACTACACCCGCTTGACCAGATCGGCCATGTTGGGACCTGGCTCCGCCGGGTGGTACTGGAGGCGCTACTCACCGGGGCGCGAGGTTGGTGAGGAGCCAGCCTGTCGTTGACCAACCTTGTTTGGTGGCGGTCGCGTGGGCGATGGCGATCCAGAGGCTCGAGGACTCATGGAGGTGGTGCGCCACCGTGTCGGTGAGGAGGACGCGACGTCCGTCGCTACTTGTTTGCGTTGGAGCACAGTGCCGTTCTCCAATACCGGCAGGTTCTCCGGGATCTCACCGAGCTATGATCCCGTGATGGTGCCTTCTCTATGGTGTCCACCGCCCGCGCCGATACCCGTCGTGTGCTAGAGTTTTAGTTGTATTAGTGATGTTATATGTATGACACTATTCGTGATGTATTAGTGACAATATTTTGAAATGCATGAGATGATCTACTTTTGCTTATTGAATGCATGCTAATTTGAGTCCTATAAGATATTTTGAAATGTATATCTTGTGTTGCTCAATATCCAAGTGGCCGGTCATGTTTGCAGGTTACACCTCCTAGTGGCCTATGTTTTGCCGGAGTGTTGATTCATTTCCGTTCCGGCAAATTTCAGGTGCTCGATATGTCCTATTTTAGCAAAGGTCATGCCGGATTTTTCCGTGAATTTTGGCATGACTTGTGCTAGAATATGTAGGAAATATCGAGTGCCCTAGATTTGTGTGTTCAGTATCTTGGTAGTTGTCTTCGATCGATTTTCAATTAATGTTTTAACTATGAACATAGGAAATGTCTGACGACGAGAAGGATTTCAGTATTTGCAAATACTGCGAAGACGAGCGCGGCCTGTGCGACGGAGTCTTCCTAGATGATTATAGGCTCTTCAACATCAAGTTGGACGAGAACTTCGAAGTGGATACAGTAAGTCACAACGACAAGTCTTTTTTCGTAATTAAGCATGACATCTGCTTTCATTTGCTTCAACTTATTTTTTTTTACTATTCTACTAGCGTATCCCCTGCCATGCAAGAGTTTTTGTATTGGATAAGATAGGTTTCAGTCATAGTATGGAGGAAAAGAAAGTTTACTTGAAGACCGAGCATGGTTATATTTTCCATGCGGTTATACAATTGAGACGACTCACGCCTATTTTGGATGCAAAACATGGCGAGCACTATGCAAGACTTATGCATTTGAGCCCGATATGGTTATCACCTTTGATATTCGTCAGGAAGATGATATTGAAGGTAATACCGATATCTGGGTCAATGTGCAAATGCCTCCGATTATACCATTATGTAAGTTTCTCAACCATATTTATGTCTTTGATATTGTTTATTCAAAAATAATTGACAACTAATTTGTATTGTCACTTATTTCCGCAAGCAAACATGTCCAGCGCTTGGTAAGCGGGACCGATATCGTCACCGGGCTGAACTCAATCTGCGAGGAGCTCGGTCATTATGTTTCATGGCTTGAGGATCTTGATATTGTCAAGACAAATTTTCTTCTGCATTTAGAAATCTTAGTATCTGAAAATGTGCGACCCATAGTGTTAATAATGAACTACGGTCACATCCATTTAGGAAGGATGGTAAGATTTTTACTTTTTATCCTCATTGCATCTTTTCCATACATTATTTTTGAAGCTAAACTTCATTGCTAAGTATGTTACCATACGATGTTCTTCAACAGGACTCCCGATGAATGTTGTGCCTTATGGGATCGAGACTAAAGGTGTCATGAGTATTATCAACTTACGCCAAGATATCCTACAGCTTACTTTAGTGCATTCAAGATTAGCGACGGATGCTTAATAGTGCAAGACTGGACCAAATATGTGTTGGGGGAGCGCAGAGAAGTACTAGGGAGCAGCAACCAGAGACGCCTTCCACGATTAGGAGACAGGTTCATCTGCATGCTTAAACTTGATCAAGGAGGAGAGCTATACATGTTTTATGTTCTTTTACCTAAGAGAGAGCAGCAGGAGTGAGTAGCAGGAGTGAGTAGCTGGCTAGAAATGAGTTTCAGGATGATGATGTGCTATACTATTACTATGATGATAAAATAGCTAGTGTTCGTGGTAATGACTATGATGTTTATTATTAGCTAGTGTTAGTGGTGATTAAATAAATAATGTTGATGGTAATGACCATGATGATGATTAAATATCTTGTGCTGGCGGATTAGATTCAAGTGGAGGCAACATGTGGTGCACATCGAAAGTACTACTAATCCAAAGTAGATCAAGTTTGGATTAGTAGTATACTTTTGACATGCACCACATATTGCCTCCACTTGAACCTAAGCCACCTTCATTTAATACATCTGTTATGGACATAATGATGTAAACCTCATAACAGCTGGTATTGTACCAATATTTGTATGATGGTAGCATAAATACACTAAAAATAAAAAATTATAAAAAAATACTAGTAGCGATGGAAAGGAAACACGCTGCAAGTAGATAACTTAGCAAGAGCGCCAGATCTTGAACAAGCGCTGCAGCTATTTGTACTAGCAAGAGTGCGTGATGGCACGTTATCGCTAAGCAATAGTATGAAGCGCTTATTAGTAGCGCGGCTTCCCGCGCTACTAGTAGGCACAAAACACGCGCTACTGCTAGGGTTTTCCCTAGTAGTGAGTAGGTAAATGATAAAAACATATTTTTTGATGTGGAATGCTACCTAGCATAATTCTTAATGTAATTTTCTTTATTGTCGCATGAATGTTCAGATCCAAATGATTCAAGATAAAAGTTCATATTGACATAGGAAATAGTAATACTTCAAACATACTAATCAAAGTAATCATGTCTTCTCAAAATAGCATGGCTAAAGAAAGTTCATCCTTACAAAATCATATAGTTTGGTTATGCTCCATTTTCGTCACACAAGAATGCTCTCATCTTGCACACCCTGGATGAAAAGCCAAGCAATTGTTTCATACTTTAGTAATCTCAAACCTTTTTCAATTTTCACGCAATACATGAGCGTGAGCCATGGATATAGCACTATGGGTGGAATAGAATATGATTATGGGAGGTGTGTGTGGAGAAGACAAAAAAAGAGAAAGTCTCACATTGACGCGACTAATCAACGGGCTATGGAGATGCCCATCAATTGATGTCAATGCGAGGAGTAGGGATTGCCATGCAACGGACGCACTAGAGTTATAAATGTACGAAAGCTCAACAAAAGAAACTAGTGGGTGTGCATCCAACTTGCTTGCTCACGAAGAGCTAGGGCATTTTGAGGAAGCCCATCGTTGGAATATACAAGCCAAGTTCTATAATGAAAAATTCCCACTAGTATATGAAAGTGACAACATATGAGACTCTCTATATGAAGAACATGGTGCTACTTTGAAGCACAAGTGTGAAAAAAGATAGTAACATTGTCCCCTTTTTTATTTTCTTTTTTTGGGGGCCTTCCTCTTTTTTTAAGGGGCAATGCTCTAATAATGATGATCATCACACTTCTATTTATTTACAACTCATGAGTTACAACTCAAAACTAGAACAAAATATGACTCTATATGAATGCCTCTGGCGGTGTACCGGGATGGGAAATGAATCAAGAGTGACATGTATGAAAGATTATGAAGGTGGCTTTGCCACAAATATGATGTCAACTACATGATCATGCAAGGCAATATGACAATGATGATGCGTGTCATGATGAACGGAACGGTGGAAAGTTGCATGGCAATATATCTCGGAATGGATATGGAAATGCCATAATAGATAGGTATGATGGCTGTTTTGAGGAAGATATAAGGAGGTTTATGTGTGACAGAGCGTATCGTATCACAGGGTTTGGATGCACCGGCGAAGTTTGCACCAACTCTCAAGGTGAGAAAGGGCAATGCACGGTACCGAAGAGGCTAGCAATGGTGGAAGGGTGAGAGTGTGTATAATCCATGGACTCAACATTAGTCATAAAGAACTCATATACTTATTGCAAAAATCTACAAGTCATCAAAAACCAAGCACTACGCGTATGCTCCTAGGGGGATAGATTGGTAGGAAAAGACCATCGCTCGTCCCCGACCGCCACTCATAAGGATGACAATCTAAGAACACCTCATATTTCAAATTTGTTACACAACGGTTACCATACGTGCATGCTACGGGACTTGCCAACTTCACACAAGCATTCTTTAAATTCACAATTACCCAACTAGCATGACTCTAATATTACTACCTCCATATCTCAAAACAATTATCAAGCATCAAATTGATCATAGCATCCAATTCACTTCCTATGATAGTTTTTATTATACCCAACTTGGATGCTCATCATTCTAGGACCAATTTTATAACCATAGCAAATACCATGCTGTTCTAAGAGACTCTCAAAATGATATAAGTGAAGCATTAGAGATCAACAATTTCTACAAAATTAAGCCACCATCGTGCTCTAAAAGATATAAGTGAAGCACTAGAGCAAATGACAAACTACTCCGAATGATATAACTGAAGATCAATGAGTAGTCGAATAATTATGCAACTATGTGAAGACTCTCTAACATTTAAGAATTTCAGATCTTGGTATTTTATTCAAACAGCAAGCAAAACAAAACAAAAGAAAATGACGCTCCAAGCAAAACACATATCATGTGGTGAATAAAAATATAGCTCCAAGTAAAGTTACCGATGAACGAAGACGAAAGAGGGGATGCCTTCCGGGGCATCCCCAAGCTTAAGCTCTTGGTTTTCCTTGAATATTACCTTGGGGTGCCTTGGGAATCCCCAAGCTTAGACTCTTGCCACTCCTTATTCCATAGTCCATCGAATCTTTACCCAAAACTTGAAAACTTCACAACACAAAACTCAACAGAAAACTCGTAAGCTCCGTTAGTATAAGAAAATAAATCACCACATAGGTACTGTTGTTAACTAATTCTAAATTCATATTGGTGTAATATCTACTGTATTCCAACTTCTCTATGGTTCATGCCCTCCGATACTACTCATAGATTCATCAAAATAAGCAAACAACACATAGAAAACAGAATCTGTCAAAAAACAGAACAGTCTGTAGTAATATGTGTCAAACGTATACTTATGGAATTCCAAAACTCCTACCAAATTAGGAAGTCCTGAGAATTTTGTGTACTAATCCATAGAAAGAAGAATCAGATCAAAATCACGTTTCTGTGAATTATCAAAACTAATTTACTGGGTGCAAAAGTTTCTGATTTTCAGCAGGATCAACACAACTATCACCGTAAGCTATCCTAAAGGTCTTAATTGGCACTTTATTGAAACAAAAAATATAAAACATGATTACTACAGTAGAATAATCATGTGAACACACAAAAACAGTAAAGTTAAATATTGGGTTGTCTCCCAACAAGCGCTTTTCTTTAACGCCTTTCTAGCTAGGCATGATGATGACAATGATGCTCACAAAAAAGATAAGAATTGAAACATAACGGGAGCATCATGAAGCATATGACTAGAACATTTAAGCCTAACCCACTTCCTATGCATAGGAATTTTGTGAGCAAACAACTTATGGGAACAATAATCAACTAGCATGGGAAGGCAAAACAAGCATAGCTTCAAGATCTTCAACACCTAGAGAGGAAACTTGACATTATTGCAATTCCTACAAAGCATATGTTCCTCCCTCATAATAATTTTCAGTAGCATCATTAATGAATTCAACAATATAACCAGCACCTAAAGCATTCTTTTCATGATCTACTTGCATAGAAAATTTACCACTCTCCACATAAGCAAAATTCTTCTCATTCGGAATAGTGGGAGTATCATAAGAGACTCGAATACTATAAATTGTTTCCACATTAAAAGAGTAATGTTTAGAAAAAAGGGTAATCATAATCATGACACGTTTTATAAATATAATCATCGCTACTTTTTATAGCATAAGTTTCATCACAATAATCATCGTAAGTAGCAACTTTGTTCTCATCATTATCAATTGAAACCTCTTCCAAGATAGTGGAATCATCACTAAATAAAGTCATGACCTCTCCAAATCCACTTTCATATTCATCACAATAAGATTCAACATCCTCGAAAATAGTGGGATCACTACTTCCTAAAGTGACACTCTTCCAAACCCACTTTCATCAATATAATCATGAATAGGAGGCATGCTATCATCATAACAACTTTGCATATCAAAACTTGGGAGGCTAAAAATATCATCTTCATTAAACGTAGCATCCCCAAGATTGGGACAAACATTAACTGCAGCAAATATATTCTCAAATATGTCATCCTCATCAAACATAGCATCCCCAAGCTTGGGCCTTTTCATATCATAAGCATAACCACTCTCATCATTAATAGTACGGATAGCACCAATAGTATAGCAATTATCATCATCACATTAGAGTTCATACTAGAATAACACCATAAGACACAAATCAACCAAAACCCTAATGTCACCTAGATACTCCAATGTCACCTCAAGTATCCGTGGGCATGATTATACGATATGCATCACACAATCTCAGATTCATCTATTCAACCAACACAAAGTACTTCAAAGAGTGCCCCAAAGTTTCTACCGGAGAGTCAAGACGAAAACATGTGCCAACCCCTATGCATAAGTTCATTGAACCCGCAAGTTGATCACCAAAACATACATCAAGTAGATCACGTGAATATCCCATTGTCACCATAGATAAGCACGGCAAGACATACATCAAGTGTTCTCAAATCCTTAAAGACTCAATCCGATAAGATAACTTCAAGAGGAAAACTCAATTCATCACAAGAGAGTAGAGGGGGAGAAAAATTATAAGGATCCAACTATAATAGCAAAGCTCGCGATACATCAAGATCGTATCACCTCAAGAACACGAGAGAGAGAGAGAGAGAGAGAGCTCAGACACATAGCTACTGGTACATACCCTCAGCCCCGAGGGTGAACTACTCCCTCCTCGTCATGGAGAGCGCCGGGATGATGAAGATGGCCACCGGTGATGGATTCCCCCTCCGGCAGGGTGCCGGAACGGGCTCCTGAGAGGTTTTTGGTGGCTACAAAGGCTTACGGCGGCAGAACTCCCGATCTAGGTTATTTTTTGGAGGTTTCAGTGTTTATAGGATTTTTTTGGCATAGGTCTCACGTCAGGGGGGTTTCTGGGATGTCGACGAGGCGGGGGGCACGCCCAGGTGGAGTGGGCGTGTGCCCCACTGTCGGTGTCAAAACCGGCGGATCTCGGGTAGGGGGTCCCGAACTGTGCGTCTAGGCGGATGGTAACAGGAGACGAGGGACACAATGTTTTTACCCAGGTTCAGGCCCTCTCGATGGAGGTAATACCCTACGCCCTGCTTGATTAATATTGATGATATGGGTAGTACAAGAGTAGATCTACCACGAGATCAAGGAGGCTAAACCCTAGAAGCTAGCCTATGGTATGATTGTTGAGATGTAATGTTGTCCTACGGACTAAGGCTCTCCGGTTTATATAGACACCGGAGAGGCTAGGGTTACACAGAGTCGGTTACAATGGTAGGAGATCTACATATCCGTATTGCCAAGCTTGCCTTCCATGCCAAGGAAAGTACCTTCCGGACACGAGCCGAGTCTTCAATCTTCTATCTTCGTAGTCGGGAGTCCGCGGATATTGATAGTCCGCTGTCCGGACACCCCTAGTCCAGACTCCTCAAGAGCCCTTGAACCAGTCTTCAATGACGATAAGTACGGCGTGCATAGTATTCGCATTGCAAGGCGGGTTCCTCCTTGAATAATTCGGAGAAAATAATGAACACCGAGGATAGTGTCCGCTCGCAAAATAAATTCCACATTCCAACGTAGAGAATAAAATACACTTAGCTTAATCTGCGACGATTATGCGACGTGACATCACACCGCAGCCAAGCCCTTGTTTGAATCGTTTTATTACTCCGCCAAAGACGTTTAGCGAAGCGGTTTCTTGGCACGCCCCGTCAAGCGAGATCGTGTTCCCTTTATTCCAGGATCCTCATCAATACGTGCGTGGGTAACCCAACCATTCCGCCGCCACGCCTCCTCTATCGAAGGGAATCTCAAACGGTCACGAGACGGCCCTTGGTATTTCTTCCCCTTTATAAGAGGACCAAGGCCTGTCCTTGTTCTTCAATCTCGATCGAATCTTTCCTCCGCCCCTAGTTCCAACACCCGAACTTTGGATTCGAGCGCCGGATCTTAAACAATGTCCGCCCGACCTCCGGGCGGTGGATGCCCTCCTCTCGTCATGGAGGAGGACATATTGAAGTTGCGGAGGCCAAGCACACTGCCCACGGTCTCGACAGGTTGCCTGCCCTAGGGCAGGCCGTGCAGCCCCCGAGCCCAGCCGAGTCGCTGTTGTGATCTCACCTCCGTCGGGATTAGGCTTCCGACGGATCCCTTCGTGAGAGGGCTCCTTTTCTACTACGGGCTGGACTTCCACGATTTGGCTCCGAGTCCATCCTCCATATTTCCGCATTCATTATTGTGCGAAGCCTTCCTCCGTCATCCCCACTTCGCTTGTGGCTGAAAACATTCAAGGTGGAGCCAAGATGATCGGGGCATCAAGCGGAGTCGGCGGGCGACCATAAGCAAGAAGGTCGATGCCCGTGGCTCAAGGTTCCTTCCAAGAGGAACAGGATTGTGGCAGCAGGAGTGGTTCTACATCATCGCTCCAAGGGCAGCAAGCAAAAGCCGCCGCCCTCCTTCGCCGGGACCTCCACGGCAGCCGATGTCGTGGGTCAACCAAGGGCTCAACTGGGGCCGCCCGAGGACGTGCTCGCACCGCAGGCCGGATTCGAGACCTCCAAACAAGGGAGATCGACCTGGTCAAGGTGATGCAGTCATGCTAATCGTGCACCTCCTACCTCGCAAACGCCGCCCTCTCCGCCTATGGGAGTTCAATCCGAGGGACCTCGATTCTCCAGCATTTTATGGGTGCAACACCCACGGAGATGTACAAGCTGTTCTTGGACCGCAAGCGGCGTGTCCGGATTCGCCGAGGACGCAGCCTAAGCCGCGACCGCCCGGATACTCGTGTAAGTAGCTCGAGCCGGACATTCTTTTGTATGCCCTTCAAAAGATCGCTTCTGACCCTTGATTCTTTACAGGAATGGGTGGCGCGATCAAGGCTAATAAGGTGTCCGCTCCCCTTTCGAGACCGCACGGAGCCCGTCTTTGGTCGAATGTTGGAGGTTGCGCCCACGAGGGGGGGCGACGGGGAGATAAGGGAGCTAATATTTTGCCCCAAGGGGCGGCTGAAGAGGAGGGAACCAAGGGTCCCTCTCTTCAGAGGGAGAAGAGGACCGCCTCCGAAGATCCGGAGGTAAAAGGCCCTAAGCGTGGGAAGAAATCCTCACTGGTCCCGTCCGGAGAGAATCCGGACGCGCAATCATCGCCAAGGACCAGCCCTCCAATGAGCCGTGAGTATGAAAGAGGAAGTTTAATAAGGAAGTACCTTCGTTTATGCTTCTGTAGGTAACCAAAGTATTTATATCGCGATTCGGATCTGCAGCCGTCTCAGATGAGTTCATCCTCGGGGACCTTCTTCCCGAGATGATGGAGAGCGACACGCCTCGCCCGCCAAGGCCGCCAGATGAGGCAAAGCGATCCCAAGTATCGCCACGAGGGCGCCCCGAGTCCGGAGGGGCTAAAGAGTTCGGCACCCACCAGGTCGGTCGGGAGAATCAAGAGTTTGCTTGAGAGGGCGCCCATTTCAGAAGATCACGCGCATTAACGCGTATGGTGGTCGGAAGGATTTCGCTCGCTAAAAGCGGATTATGAATGCCGCCATGAGCTTGTTGGCGGGATTTGAGGTATCTGAAAATGACGCACCCCTTTTT
Source organism: Aegilops speltoides (assembly GCA_021437245.1). Taxonomy (NCBI): domain Eukaryota; kingdom Viridiplantae; phylum Streptophyta; class Magnoliopsida; order Poales; family Poaceae; genus Aegilops; species Aegilops speltoides. The sequence goes on along the minus strand of CM038145.1, from coordinate 278,066,809 downwards.
CTTTTAATAGTTTTGCATATAAAAAATGCGCCCTGTATAGATAGTAGCCCCTGAGACTCGGTAGGTTGTCGAAAACGACAGCGTGGCGAGGATCAAAATCTCAACATCTCAGGTAATGAATACCGCCGCTCTGATACAGGTGGCGGATAGTCCGGGGGCCAGCCGGACTAGTGAGTTTGCCGAATTAAGTCGACAACTTGACGTGGCAGATGCTGACATCGCGCTTGTCAACCAATGACTTGACGAGTCGCAAGGTAAATAAATTCTTCGCAGCCGCTTTATTGAGTGGGTCCAAGCCCGCTTCTGATAAGTTGTATGCTATTAACACAGATAGTGCTGCTGCTGTGGAGAGTCTTCGGGCCGAACTTGCTCTAGCGAAGGAGCAAGCCCGAAGGGGTGACGCGGCTGCCGCAAGGGCGGCCGAAGAGTTGGAGGCCGAAAAGGCTGCGCACTGCCTGAGCAGGGCGGAGGTGGCCGAATTGGCCAAGAAATTAAAGGATGCTACCGACCGCTACGAGGCTCTTGAAAAGGAGCACTTATCGGAGCGGAAGACCTGAAAAAGGCCACCGCCGGTTAAGGATGCCCGCTCTGCGATGCGGGCTATGAAGGAGGAGCTGCGCCAAGTCAAGAAATCACGGCCGGCAAGCTGTTTCTTGCGCGCCGGTTTATGGATGCTGGCACGCCGGTTTGAGCGGTCAGGAGTTTGGAGGATCCGTATATGGACTTGGCTGCGAGTCGGCCGATGCCGTTAAGCACTTCCCGCCAGGGGATCACGAGACGGAAGAGTTATATTGGTCTCAATTCCACGGTCCGGATCGCCCTCTTCCGCCGACAGACAGGTTGGCGAATGGGCCGAACTAAATAGATCGTCCGGATTGGCCATGATCGACATCGTGGCCCATGTCCGCCGAGAGGTCCAAGGCGATTAGCTACTTCGACCATCTGCAGCAATTCCTTGGGCGGTGCCGCACATCAAAGAGATGAAACGGTCGGCTGCATCGGCGCGCGCGAATGGCTCGCCCGTGAAGGCGCAGATGTCCGGAGATGGACGCCACCACTATTGTCGCCAGGTTCGGATGGAAACCGCTTCCTACCGAGCATTATTTCGGGAAGTTATGCGTGGGCGCCAGATAATAGAGTCGCGGTGCTCAAAAATGTAACGCTCAATTGAACGCGTTGACTTGTATATCAATGATTATAGTATGAATGCTTTTTATACTTGTGCTCCAAGTAGTAAAACTTCTCTGTCGGCCGCGTTTATGATACTTGTGTATAACCCGAAGATGCGATCTTGCTTCAGCCCCTTGCACAAGGTGTGGGGTGTTCGCAAAATAGCGCTTTTTCACACTTAATCCGACGCCTTAGTCCTGTTTTAAGGAGGTGGTAGCGAGCTTAACGAGGCAATCCGGACTATGATGCTTTATCTCTTTCACTTAGCCAATGGAGCTCGAGGGTGGGGCTACGATATAGCCCTCGATGACACCGCACATCTCCGCATTCGAGTGCGTATGTGCTGACCGGAAATGGTCCTTCACAAAGCGGGAATTCTAAACATTCCGATGGTCGATCAAGTGGTGACGGACTCATTTGTATCATGACGATCGGTTTTGGCTTTCATCGAGGTGCTCGCCAAATTGAACGGGGCACAATCGCGATAGTTCTCCTAGTGCGCGTTAGCCGATGATCTGGAACGTAAGGCAGCAAAACACAGGAGCCGGGCAAACCCAACATTTGACCAAAGACATGATTCGGAGCTGATGCATATAATGCCTAACTCGAGACGCCGAACACTCCCGAAGGTGTTCGGACTTTATAATAATGGGCCAAATGATGCCCTAAGCCCCTAGTGTCCAGGTATGGGCATGGTCTTCTGACGCGGACGATGCCAAGGCGTCAGGCTCCATTTTGGCTATAGGAAGAAGCCAAGGGAGAGTAACAACAAGAGACAGTGATAAAAAAGGTCTACGGAGGGTCTTAATCTGAAAAGAATCCTTGCAACGGGTCCCTACTGCACGTCTGCGCCTGTGTCTCCGTTGCGCCATTATCCTGGACGGGTAAGCACGTTGTTCATCTGTAGAAAAAGAGGAACGTTTAGTTTTAGAAATAGCTCGTGCAAAATATATACAAAGGAATAAATATAAATAATTAAAGTGAGGTTTATATGAAACCGCGGTCAGTTGTGCGCGCAGCCCCTTGTAAAAGGGTGTGCGGCTAGGGAACCCCTAGCCTGCTGGGTCCGGACTCGTCTATCCGAGTCCGGGGTCTTTAAGTGACCCTCGCACTGAAATGGCGCCATGTGGACCGGGCATCTTGAGTGTAAGAGATTCGTAATGCGGTATGGCGTTGAAGCAGACAAAAGCCTTTCGTCCCAACAGTGCTTGATATTCACCTTTAAATGGGACGATATGGAAAATTAACTTTTCGCGTCGAAAATTGTTCGCGATCGAACACAACTTCTAATAATATCGAGCCTGCACTTGGCGAAGGGCTCGCGTCCTCCTTTGAAGGAGGTGCGGCTGTGTCGAATTTTGGTAGGGTCTATCCCCATCCGACGGATTGTGTTTGAATATAGCAGGTTTAAGTCACCGCTTGGCCCATTCAACGCTTGTGAATTGTAGTCCGTCTATTATCGGATTCAATATCGGGAGTCCGCCCCGCGTTCAACGCTTCGAGTAGTCGGTGGTCGAAAGTGATTGGTTTTGATATCCAATCTCTGCGGTCTGCTGGGTTGGACCGTCAAGCTCTTTTAGAAAGTGCCGCGACTTGTTCTTCCGTGTTCTCACGTGAAGTGAGTTTATCGCTTTGACTTATTGTGGGAAAGTCTTTTGTTTTCCGGTGCCCTGCTTGGCGGGTTTATCTTCTTCGCTGATGCGCCGAGCCCCTTGTGTTCGGGCGCTTAGTCGGCCGGACTGCTTGAAGACCCAACAATCCCTGTGGGTGTGATTTGCGGGCCTTCCGGGGGTACTGTGGATTTGACATATCCGACCGAGGATTTTATGTAGGTTAGACAGTTCGTCGCTGTCATCGTTGAGGGGCTGAGTTTTATTATTTGGCCGCGAGCTTTTGAATCTGGCGTTAACTGCCGTGCTCTTTTGGCTTTTCTCTTTACTCCGGCGCTGCTCCTTTCTGCGCCGTGATTTTCCGTTTCCATCTATTATCTCGGATGTACTTGGGTCGCAGGTGCTGCTTCTTGCCAGCCAGCTATCCTCTCCTGCGCAAAAGCGGGTCATGAGGCTTGTTAATGCGGTCATTGTCCTCGGTTTCTCTTGACCGAGGTGTCTGGCGAGCCATTCGTCTCGGACATTGTGCTTGAAAGCTGCTAAGGCTTCGGCGTCCGTACAGTCGACTATTTGATTCTTTTTGGTAAGGAACCTGTTCCAGAATTTCCGCGCTGACTCTCCGGGCTGTTGAGTTATGTGACTTAGGTCATCTGCATCCGGAGGCCGGACATAAGTCCCTTGAAAATTTTCTCTAAACGCTTCCTCGAGCTCTTCCCAACTTACAATAGTGTTTTCTGGGAGGCTTTTGAGCCAATGACGGGCTGTCCCTTTGAGCTTGAGGGGTAGATATTTTATGGCATGGAGATCGTCTCCTCTGGCCATATGTATATGCAATATATAGTCTTCTATCCGACTCTGTGGTCTGTTGTTCCATCGTAGGCTTCTATGTTTATGGGTTTAAACCCGCTGGGAATTCATGATCCAGCACCTCGTCGGTGAAGCATAGTGGGTGTCTGGCGCCCAGACTTGTATGTGCCGCTATCGTCGGACACTTGACGTGTTGCTTTGCTTCTTGGGGCTTTCTTTTTGGGTCCAGATGGACTGGCTGGGCCATTGGACGGTGGGGCTTTATGGCCTCCTCGTCGGTCTCGGGAGCAGCTTGCGCCGGGTAGCTCCTCGATTGGTGGCGTTGCTGTGTGTATCTGGTTTTGAGTACTTTGCTCCATCTTATTCGGAGCGTCTTCCGCTGTGTTGAGCTTCCATTTTTCCTTCTTCAGCTTCTTGTCAGAAGCGATGAGCCTGTGCTTGAAAAGATCTTGTTCGACGGGCTCCTCGAGTTCGTCGTCATTGATGCTTGTTTCGTCTTGGAGGGAGGTATACAGATTATGATCCTCGACCTTTTCTTCCGCCGCTCTTCGTGAGGGCTTGCTTACGCATCCTCCCGCCGCTTGAGTCTTCTTTGAGGGGTTTGTATTCGCACTCTCGGGGTATTGTTATTTCTGTGCTGTAATCTATATTCTTGTTGTGGCGGTTTTAGAGCGGCGCGGCCGACGCCGGCGCTTGGGCTGCTTCTTTAGAGAATCTTCCTCCGCTGCTTTTTCGCCATCCCTTCTTTTGGGGTGTCCACCATATAGACGTCAGATGACGAGGTGGCCTTCCGATTGCCCTGTGGGCGCTGGGTCTATTCATCTCCGCATCGCCGCCCATAGCGCCGATGTCGCCGAGTCGTAGTCTAGCATGTCGGTTAGATCTCGGCGCTGGCTACAAAGTGGGTGGTGGGTGGGCTCAATTTCTTCGTCGCTCGAACTCCAACCGCCCCGCCATAGTCCGCCAGATTCTCCGATAGCGAGAGATGCTTCAGAGATTCAGATATCGCCAAAAGGCGAGTCTTTGGAAGATGTCCGCAGCGGTGAATTCCATAACCGCGCCTAATCTGTTTAATTGGCGGGGCGCGGGAGGCTCGGAGTCCGGCGCCTCGGGATCACGAAGTTTCGCAGAGGACAAGATTGGTATTCGCCCATCGCCGTGGATGTTGAAGCCCCTGTGTGGCGTCTATCCACCGCCCTTGACATGGGCAATCGGCCCGCTAATGGCGGGAGCGATCCGAAAAGCGGCCACCAAAGCACTTGCCCGCGGCAGAGCTAGATCATGCCCATCGTCACAAGGCGGCGCTGCTGGCGTGGCTCGAGTCCGTCAAGATCAAGTCTCCGCGGTCATCGGCCGTGAAGTTTAAGCTTCGAATCGACCGACGCCAGGGGCGTAGCTGATCCGCTCGGATGGCCAAGAGAATTGCCCGCAGATGCAAAGCCGCCGAATCTGAAGATCTGTCCGGGAGAAAAGTCTCACCCGGACAGCGTTGATGGTTGAAGATGCCAACGGGCCTATCGGTGACGACACGAGGAACTCTCAATGAAAGCACCAATGTCGGTGTCAAACCGCGGATCTCGGGTAGGGGGTCCCAATCAGGCGTCTAGGCGGATGGTAACAGGAGACGAGGGACACAATGTTTTACCTGTGTTCAGCCCTCTCGATGGAGGTAATACCCTACGCCCCGCTTGATTAATATTGATGATATGGGTAGTACAAGAGTAGATCTACCACGAGATCAAGGAGGCTAAACCCTAGAAGCTAGCCTATGGTATGATTGTTGAGATGTAATGTTGTCCTACGGACTAAGGCTCTCCGGTTTATATAGACACCGGAGAGGCTAGGGTTACACAGAGTCGGTTACAATGGTAGGAGATCTACATATCTGTATTGCCAAGATTGCCTTCCACGCCAAGGAAAGTACCTTCCGGACACGAGCCGGAGTCTTCAATCTTCTATCTTTGTAGTCTGGGAGTCCGGCGGATATTGATAGTCCGGCTGTCCGGACACCCCCTAGTCCAGGACTCCCTCACCCACCCTCGTGGGCAGCCCGGGACTCTCCTGGCCCAACTCTTTCACTCCAGGGGCTTCTTTTGGTCCACAAAAAATCGTCAAAAATTGGCACGTCAATTGGACTCCGTTTGGTATTCCTTTTCTATAAAACTCAAAAACAAGGAAAAAACAGAAACTAGCACCAGGCTCCAGGTTAATAGTTAGTCCCAAAAATGATATAAAAGTGTATAGAAAGCCCATAAACATCCAAAACAGGTAATATAATAGCATGGAACAATCAAAAATTATAGATACGTTGGAGACGTACCAGAGGACACTAGTCGGATGTGATTCGAGCTGTATTCGGATTGTGGCCGAGTAAACTTGTGGGCTTTAGGGTCCGTGCGAGGCCCAAGTATTGAGCCTGCGACGGATGCCTATATAAAGTGGAGGTGCGGCACACTGATGAGGTTGATCGCTTCGGCGCTGTCACTGGGGTTTGCAAGTGTTGCGAATAGCCACCTCCTCTCGTTGCCGACTATGTGATCGGACCTAGCAGTCCGCCGCACGGTGTTCCTCCTGCACACGCGGATACCATTAGAGGCGGTGCACTTGCGCCGCTCCGGCGAACTTGTACGTGGGATTGGACGATCGGCTGTTCGAGCGAGATCGGACGAGGAGGATACGATCCACGCGGACGCGCTTCCCTGAAGGAAATATGCCCTAGAGGCAATAATAAAGTTATTATTTATTTCCTTATTTCATGATAAATGTTTATCATTCATGCTAGAATTGTATTAACCGGAAACATGATACATGTGTGAATGCATAGACAAAACAAGATGTCACTAGTATGCCTCTACTAGACTAGCTTGTTAATCAAAGATGGTTATGTTTCCTGACCATGAACAAAGAGTTGTTATTTGATTAACAAGGTCACATCATTAGTAGAATGATCTGATTGACATGACCCATTCCATTAGCTTAGCACACGATCGCTTAGTATGTTGCTACCGCTTTTATCCATGACTTATACATGTTCCTCGTAACTATGAGATTATGCAACTCCCATTTACCGGAGGAACACTTTGGTGCTACCAAACGTCACAACGAATCGGGTGATTATAAAGGAGTACTACAGGTGTCTCCAAAGGCAGATGTTGGGTTGGCGATTTGAGATTAGGTTTTGTCACTCCGATTGTCGGAGAGGTATCTCTCGGCCCTCTCGGTAATGCACATCTTTGAAGCCTTGCAAGCACTACAACTAATGAGTTAGTTGTGAGATGATGTATTACGAACGAGTAAAGAGACTTGCCGTAACGAGATTGAACTAGGTATTGATACCGACGATCGAATCTCGGGCAAGTAACATACCAATGACAAAGGAACAACGTATGTTGTTATGCGGATCGACCGATGAAGATCTTCAGAGAATATGTAGGAACCAATATGGGCATCCAGGTCCCGCTGTTGGTTATTGACCGTGAATAGTTCTAGGTCATGTCTACATTGTTCTCGAACCGTAGGGTCCGCACGCTTAAGGTTACGATGGCGATGCTTATTATGAGTTTATGTATTTTGATGTACCGAAGGAGTTCGAGTCCGGATGTGATCACGGACATGACGAGGAGTCTCGGAATGGTCGAGACATAAAGATTGATATATTGGAAGCCTATGTTTGGAGTTCGAATGGTTCCGGTAAAACGGAATTTACCGAGTACCGGAGGTTACTGGAACCCCCGGAGGTAAATGGGCCTCGATGGGCCCTAGTGGAAAGGAGAAAGGGCAGCCCTAGGAGGGCGCGCCCCCCCTTCCCTAGTCCTACTAGGACTAGGAGAAGGGGCCGCCCCTCTCTCTCTTTCCTCCCGGAATCCTAGTCCAACTAGGATTGGGGGAATCCTACTCGGAGGAGTAGGACTCCCTGTATGCGCCTCCCTTGGCCGCCCCCTCCCCTTGCTCCTTTATATACGAGGCAGGGGGCACCTTGGAACACACAAGTTGATCGTGAGATCGTTCCTTAGCCGTGTGCGGTGCCCCCTCCACCATATTCCACCTCGGTTATACCGTCGCAAGCTTAGGCGAAGCCCGCGCGGTGAAACATCAAGATCGTCACCACGCCGTCGGTCGACGAACTCTCCTCGACACTCGGCTGGATCGGAGTACGAGGGACGCCATCGAGCTGTACGTGTCAAGAACTCGGGGCGTCGAGTAACGGCGCGGGATCGGTCGGATCGCGAGGAGAACGCGTCGACTACTTCCTCTACGCCAGATCGCTTCCGCCGGGTCTACAAGGGTATGTAGACAACACTCTCCCCTCTCGTTGCTATACATCACCATGATCTTGCGTGTGCGAGGGAAAATTTTTGAAATTACTACGTTCCCCAACAAAGGGTATCGAGCCAGGTTTTTATGGTTTGATGTTATGCACGGTAGAACACAAGTGAGTTGTGGGCGATACAAGTCATACTTCCTACCAAGCATGTCATACTTTGGTTCAGCGGTATTGTGAGATGAAGCGCCTGCACCGACATTACGCCAGACGCTTACGCGAGACTGGTTTCACCGCCGCGAGCACTCGTTGCTTAAAGGTGACTGGTGGGTGCTGTCTCTCTCACTTTAGTTGAACTGAGTGTGGCTACGCCCGGTCCTTGAGAAGGTTAAAACGAGTCTATTTGACGAAGTATCGTTGTGGTTTTGATGCGAGGTGAGACCGGTTCTTGCTTAAGCCCGTAGCAGCCACGTAAAATTTGCAACAACATAGTAGAGGACGCCTAACTTGTTTTTGCAGGCATGTTGTGATGTGATATGGTCAAGACGTGATGCTATATTTTATTGTATGAGATGATCATGTTTTGTAACCGGTTATCGGCAATGGCAGAGCCATATGGTTGTCGCTTATTGTATGCAATGCAATCGCTTCTGTAATGCTTTACTTTATCACTAAGCGGTAGCGATAGTCGAGAAGCATAAGTTTGGCGAGACGACAACGATGCTACGATGGAGATCAAGGTGTCGCCACGGTGACGATGGTGATCATGGTGGTGCCGCAAGATGGAGATCATGAAGCACAAGATGATGATGACCATATCATATCACTTATATTGATTTGCATGTGATGTTTATCCTTTATGCATCTTATCTTGCTTTGATCGACGGTAGCATTATAAGATGATCTCTCACTAAAATTATCAAGAAGTGTTCTCCCGAGTATGCACCGTTGCCAAAGTTCGTCGTGCCTGCACACCACGTGATGATCGGGTGTGATAAGCTCACGTCCATCTACAACGGGTGCAAGCCAGTTTTGCACACGCAGAATACTCGGGTTATACTTGACGAGCCTAGCATATGCAGATATGGCCTCGAACACGGAGATCGAAAGGTCGAGCGTGAATCATATAGTAGATATGATCAACATAAGATGTTCACCATTGAAAACTACTCCATTTCACGTGATGATCGGTTATGGTTTAGTTGATTTGGATCACGTGATCACTTAGATGACTAGAGAGATGTTTTTCTAAGTGGGAGTTCTTAAGTAATATGATTAATCGAACTTAAATTTATCATGAACTTAGTACCGATAGTATCTTGCTTGTTTATGTTTGATTGTAGATAGATGGCTCGTCTTTGTTGTTCCGTTGAATTTTAATCGTTCCTTGAGAAAGCAAAGTTGAAAGATGATGGTAGCAATTACACGGATCGGGTCCGTAATTTGAGGATCATCCTCATTGCTGCCTGTAAGAGTTACGCCCTGGATGCACCGCTAGGTGACAGAACTCGATGCAGATCTGGCCGACGACGTTAAGAACGTCTGGCGAGCAAAGCGATGACTACTCTATAGTTCGATGTGCCATGCTTTACGGCTTAGAACCGGGCTTCAACGACGTTTTGAACGTCATGGAGCATATGAGATGTTCCAGAGTTGAAGTTGATATTCCAAATGTAATGCCCGGATTGAGAGATATGAAGTCTCCAATAAGTTCTATAGCTGCAAGATGGAGGAGAACAGTTCGTTAGTGAGCATATACTCGTAATGTCCGGGTACTATAATCACTTGACACAATTGGGAGTTAATCTTCCGGATGATTGTGTCATTGATGTAATTCTCCAATCACTGCCACCAAGCTACAAAAGCTTCGTGATGAACTATAATATGCAAGGGTTAGTGAAAACTATACCTGAGCTCTTCGCAATGCTAAAGGCTGCGGAGGTAGAAATCAAGAAGGAGCATCAAGTGTTGATGGTCAATAAGACCACTAGTTTCAAGAAGAAAGGCAAAGGGAAGAAGAAGGGGAACTTCAAGAAGAACAGCAAGCAAGTTGATGCTCAGGAGGAGAAACCCAAGTCTGGCCCTAAACCTGAAACTGAGTGCTTCTACTGCAAGCAGACTGGTCACTGGAAGCGGAACTGCCCCAAGTATTTGGCGGATAAGAAGGATGGCAAGGTGAACAAAGGTATATGTGATATACATGTTATTGATGTGTACCTTACTAGAGCTCGCAGTAGCACTGGTATTTGATCTGGTTCTTGCTAATATTTGCAACTCAAACAGGACTACGGATTGCTTAACTCGCAAAGGACGAGGTGACGATCGCGCGTGGGAAATGGTTCCAAAGTCGATGTGATCGCGGTCGGCACGCTACCTCTACATCTACCTTCGGGATTAGTTTTAGACCTAAATAATTGTTATTTGGTGCTGCGTTGAGCATGAACATTATATCTGGATCTTGTTTGATGCGAGACGGTTATTCATTTAAATCGAGAGAATAATGGTTGTTCTATTTATATGAGTAATATCTTTTATGGTCATGCACCCTTGAGGAATGGTCTATTTTGATGAATCTCGATAGTAGTAATACACATATTCATAATGTTGAAACCAAAAGATGCAGAGTTGATAATGAAAGTGCAACTTATTTGTGGCACCGCCGTTTAGGTCATATCGGTGTAAAGCGCATGAAGAAACTCCATCTCGATGGACTTTTGGAGTCACTTGATTATGAATCACTTGGCACTTATGTAACCGTGCCTCATGGGCAAGATGACTAGAACACCGCTCTCCGGTACTATGGAGAGAGCAACGGATTTGTTGGAAATCATACATACTGATGTATGTGGTCCGATGAATGTTGAGGCTCGTGGCGGATATCGTTATTTTCTCACCTTCACAGATGACTTAAGCAGATATGGGTATATCTACTTAATGAAACATAAGTCTCAAACGTTTGAAAAGTTCAAAGAATTTCAGAGTGAAGTTGAAAATCATCGTAACAAGAAAATCAAGTTTCTACGATCCGATCGTGGAGGTGAATATTTGAGTTACGAGTTTGGTCTACATTTGAAACAATGCGAATAGTTTCAAGCAACTCACGCCACCCGGAACACCACAACGTAATGGTGTGTCCGAACGTCGAATCGTACTTTACTAGATATGGTACGATCTATGATGTCTCTTCAGATTTACCGCTATCGCTTTGGGGTTATGCTCTAGAGACGGCTGCATTCACATTGAATAGAACACCGTCGAAATCCGCTGAGACGACACCTTATGAACTATGGTTTAGCAAGAAACCAAAGTTGTCGTTTCTTAAAGTTTGGGGATGCGATGCTTATGTGAAAAAGCTTCAACCTGATAAGCTCGAACCCAAATCGGAGAAATGTGTCTTCATAGGATACCCAAAGGAGACAGTTGGGTACACCTTCTATCACAGATCCGAAGGCAAGACATTCGTTGCTAAGAATGGATCCTTTCTAGAGAAGGAGTTTCTCTCGAAAGAAGTGAGTGGGAGGAAAGTAGAACTTGATGAGGTAATTGTACCTTCCCCCTTACTTGAGAATAGTTCGTCGCAGAAACCGGTTTCTGAGACACCTACACCAAGTAGTGAGGAAGTTGATGATGTTGATCATGAAACTTCAGATCAAGTTACTACGTAACCTCGAGATCAACCGAATAAGATCCGCCCAGAGTGGTACGGTAATCCTATTCGGAAATCATGCTACTAGATCATGATGAACCTACGAACTATGAAGAAGCGATGGTGAGCCCAGATTCGCAAAATGGCTTGAGGCCATGAAATCTGAGATGGGATCCATGTATGAAAACAAAGTATGGACTTTGGTTGACTTGCCCGAGGGTAGGCAAGCAATAGAAAACAAGTGGATCTTCAAGAAGAAGACCGACGACGACGGTAATGTTATCGTTTATAAAGCTCGACTTTCGCAAAAGGTTTTCGACAAGTTCAAGGGATTGACTACGATGAGACCTTCTCACCCGAAGCGATGCTTAAGTCCGTCCGAATCATGTTAGCAATTGCCGCATTTTATGATTATGAAATTTGGCAAATGGATGTAAAGACTGCATTCCTGAATGGATTTACGGAAGAAGAGTTGTATATGATGCAACCGTAAGGTTTTATCAATCCAAAGGAGCTAACAAAGTGTGCAAGCTCCAAATGATCCATATATGGACTGGTGCAAGCATCTCGAGTTGGAATAAACGCTTGATAGTGTGATCAAAGCATTTGGGTTTGTACAGCACTTTTGGAGAAGCTCAGATTTACAAGAAAGTGAGTGGGAGCTCAGAGCATTTCGATATTATATGTGGATGACATATTGCTGATCGGAAATGATATAGAATTTCTGGATAGCATAAAGGATACTTGAACAAGAGTTTTTAAATGAAAGACCTCGGTGAAGCTGCTTACATATTGGGCATTAAGATCTATAGAGATAGATCAAGACGCTTAATTGACTTTCACAAAGTACATACCTTGATAAAGTTTTGAAGAAGTTCAAAATGGATCAAGCAAAGAAAGGGTTCTTGCTGTGTTACAAGGTGTGAAGTTGAGTCGACTCAATGCCCCACCACCGCAGAAGATAGAGAGAAAATGAAAGATGTTCCTATGCTTCAGCCATAGGCTCTATCATGTATGCAATGTGTGGTGCAGACTGATGTGTGCCTTGCTATAAAGCCTAGCAGGAGGTACCAAAGTAATCCAGAGTGGATCATCGACAGCGGTCAAGAACATCCTGAAATACCGAAAAGGACGAAGGATATGTTTCTCGATATGGAGGTGACAAAGAACTCATCGTAAACGGTTACGTTGATGCAAGCTTTGACACCGATCCGGACGATTCTAAATCGCAGACCGGATACGATTTACACTAAACGGAGGAGCTGTCGGTTGGTGCAGTTCTAAACAAAGCGTCGTGGCGGGATCTACATGTGAAGCGGAATACATAGCAGCCGGAAGCAGCTAATGAAGGAGTCGGATGAAGGAGTTCATATCCCATCTAGGTGTCATACCTAGTGCATCGGGTCCAATGAAAATCTTCGTGACAATATCGAGCAATTGCCTTAGCAAAGGAATCCAGATTTCACAAGAGGACCAAGCACATCAAGAGACGCTTCAATTCCATCCGGACTTAGTCCAGTGGAGACATAGAGATTTGCAAGATACATACGGATCTGAATGTTGCAGACCGTTGACTAAGCCTCTTCCACGAGCAAAACATGATCAGCACCAAGACTCCATGGGTGTTAGAATCATTACTATGTAATCTAGATTATTGACTCTAGTGCAAGTGGGAGATCAAGGAAATATGCCCTAGAGGCAATAATAAAGTTATTATTTATTTCCTTATTTCATGATAAATGTTTATCATTCATGCTAGAATTGTATTAACAGGAAACATGATACATGTGTGAATGCATAGACAAAACAAGATGTCACTAGTATGCCTCTACTAGACTAGCTTGTTAATCAAAGATGGTTATGTTTCTGACCATGAACAAAGAGTTGTTATTTGATTAACAAGGTCACATCATTAGTAGAATGATCTGATTGACATGACCCATTCCATTAGCTTAGCACACGATCGCTTAGTATGTTGCTCTTGCTTTTATCCATGACTTATACATGTTCCCGTAACTATGAGATTATGCAACTCCTGCCACGGAGGAACACTTTGGTGCTACCAAACGTCACAACGAATCGGGTGATTATAAAGGAGTACTACAGGTGTCTCCAAAGGCGATGTTGGGTTGGCGATTTGAGATTAGGTTTTGTCACTCCGATTGCTCGGAGAGGTATCTCTGGGCCCTCTCGGTAATGCACATCAAGCCTTGCAAGCACTACAACTAATGAGTTAGTTGTGAGATGATGTATTACTGAACGAGTAAAGAGACTTGCGTAACGAGATTGAACTAGGTATTGATACCGACGATCGAATCTCGGGCAAGTAACATACCAATGACAAAGGAACAACGATGTTGTTATGCGGTCCGACCGATGAAGATCTTCAGAGAATATGTAGGAACCAATATGGGCATCCAGGTCCCGCTGTTGGTTATTGACCGTGAATAGTTCTAGGTCATGTCTACATTGTTCTCGAACCGTAGGGTCCGCACGCTTAAGGTTACGACGGCGGCTTATTATGAGTTTATGTATTTTGATGTACCGAAGGAGTTCGAGTCCCGGATGTGATCACGGACATGACGAGGAGTCTCGGAATGGTCGAGACATAAAGATTGATATATTGGAAGCCTATGTTTGGAGTTCGAATGGTTCCGGTAAAACGGAATTTACCGAGTACCGGAGGTTACGGAACCCCCGGAGGTAAATGGGCCTCGATGGGCCCTAGTGGAAAGGAGAAAGGGCAGCCCTAGGAGGGAGGGCGCCCCCCTTCCCTAGTCCTACTAGGACTAGGAGAAGGGGCCGCCCTCTCTCTTTCCCCTCAGGAATCCTAGTCCAACTAGGATTGGGGGAATCCTACTCCCGGAGGGAGTAGGACTCCTGCATGCCGCCTCCCTTGGCCGCCCCTCCCTTGCTCCTTTATATACGGGGCAGGGGGCACCTTGGAACACACAAGTTGATCGTGAGATCGTTCCTCAGCCGTGCGGTGCCCCCTCCACCATATTCCACCTCGGTTATACCGTCGCAAGCTTAGGCGAAGCCCGCGCCGGTGAAACATCAAGATCGCCACCACGCCGTCAGGTCGACGAACTCTCCTCGACACTCGGCTGGATCGAGTACGAGGGACGCCATCGAGCTGTACGTGTGTCAAGAACTCGGGGCGCCGGAGTAACGGCGCCGGATCGGTCGGATCGCGAGGAGAACGTCGACTACTTCCTCTACGCCAGATCGCTTCCGCTTCGGGTCTACAAGGGTATGTAGACAACACTCTCCCCTCTCGTTGCTATACATCACCATGATCTTGCGTGTGCGTAGGAAAATTTTTGAAATTACTACGTTCCCCAACATTCCCCAACTATTCTTCCGTTGCACGGCACTGCGTGTCTAGTGGTAATGAACTGTGATCCATCTCCCGTAGCATGTTCTTGGTTGTTCTGCACGTAGGAATTTTTAGTTTGCTGTCGACGCACCCCTACCATAGAACCCAACAGTTTTTGTAACGGGCCGGAGGAGACAGTTGTCGTCTATACCACCACATGCCATTTGTACCAGTGGGACGACATAATTGTGGACCGCTACTTACCTGGTAGTTCACACATCCCCGTCTGCGGACGACATTATTTCATAGATGTGGGGCCCTGCTTCCCACACATTAATTAAAGCACAAAATGCGTCGTCCAATGATTCGGCCATGAACCAGGAGCACGCGAGCTCGTCCACACCATCGTCGTTCTCCTGCCCGAATATTGCTCGGCGCAGACGAGCTCGCGCGCTCTCGGTATCGAGAGGCGTTCGTTCCACTGGAGATGCAGGATTTCTATTGTGGTGCAGCTGGCGGGTGAGGCGATTTAATGCGAGTACGAGACGGGCAAGAGACAACGTGGGAGATGGCGTCAGGGGCGATGTCAGAGGGGGTTGACGGTGATCCTGTAACTGAACGTAGCGTGGAGTGCGATTCACAATGGGCTGGACGGCCTGCCCGGTTCATTTATCTCAGCCCATTGGCTCCGCGTTGACTCGGTCCTTATTTCATCCCCAAATCGAAAAAGGAAACCCTAGTCCGCATAGTTCGCCTCAATATGTCCCAAATCAAAGGAGAGGAACCTAGGTGCCAAAGATGGCAGATGGGGGTGCGGATCCATTCGTCCTGCAAATCATGCCTTGTCCGGATTGTGACAGGAAGGTAGTAACCTACGTACCGCATCGCGTGTAGAACGCGGGCGATCGTTTCTACAAGTGTCGCAATCACAACGTAAGTACGGAGTATTGGATCTCATCATTTTATGTGGTGTTCTGCTTTTTATTTGTTCAATCTCTCACGGTGTATGGTTTCTTTGAGGTAATGGCAGCCATCAGGTGGTGGATGTGACTTCTATAGGTGGCAGGAAGCATACGCCGATCACATTGGGACTAATGGAGGAGCAGGAGACCCGATGGCGCAAATCGAGCCGGGACAGATCCAAGGAGAGCAAGTGGTGGGAGCTCAAGTTGCGCAGGCCCTGCAAGTACAGCTGGGGCAGTAGAATGGAGCGTCGGGGGTGTCGCAGTTGGCATCATCTGCTAGCGCAGTTGCAGGATACATGCTTGCGGCGGCTCCTTCCTCAACATATCCCACATATATGCAGCCCACCCATGATTAAGGATGACTCAGATGAAAAACGTCAAATGAGAAACACTATGTGAGTACTTTGCACCATGTACGAATATATATCTACTGGTGGCATCAAGTCAATCTCATTACCGTCTGGCACGCAGTAATTTCATGATGTGCATGAGAAAGCTACATCTGCACCACCTTGATATGTGCAACTTTTACCCCAGCAAGAGCATATGTCTGTTTCAACACAAATGGAGCAATTAAAAAATAAGGCACCTCACCACCCATGGTGGCTCTCATGACCATGCATTGCTAACAAAAAAGGGGATCATAATTGAAGAAATAATAAAAACATCAGGCATATGTAGATGCAACAAAAAAATGCACCCACCAAAAAATCCGGTTCAAGGACTTCCCTCCACAACAAATTCTTGCTAACAGCATGTGCAGTAACATCCAACTGTTGGAACCTCCTAAGTGCAAGCACATCTACCTCATGATCAAGAGGATGCACCCCCACAAATTGCTGCTGCACACATACATCATTTACTCATAGCATCCTCGGGAATCATAGATGGATAATTATTAACATGTCCAATAGGGGAGACCAAATTAAAACGAATTAAACATGGAGCATACCATTCTAGGAATTCTTTCCAGCATAATTCCATCGAATTCCCTGATGTAGTGCAGAATGTAGAATCTGCTATCAGCACTGCATTTTTTCAGCTTAACCATAACAGATTCCGTATGCGGCTTATTCATCAGGTTTTACTCTGTAGTAGAGCCCAGAATCCTTCGCTCCCATCTCAGCAAAAACATCCATTGTCTTTCTCACATCATCGTCTGCTTGTTCTCGACTAATCTTGCTACACAACCCTCGTAATGCTCTTTTGCTGAATAGTACATTGGTCATTGAACCAAAGAAACTAGCAATTATATTGTGGACCTTGACAACACTAATATTATTTTCACAAAGTTGCTTCACAACGTCACGGGTGTATATATCAATATGCCTGTGTGAAGGCCACTAAACTTTCTCCCCATATTTTTTAGTAAGTGAATGGTTATGCGTTGGTCTGTACTCAGTTATGTACCAGCCATTGTCATTTGATCGAAGCAATCATATCATTGCAGGGCACCTGCACCGGCATGTCCGTATGTTACTCTTCTATGGGATTCCTTGTAACCAGCACAACAAACATGAGTGTGTCAATATGTGACTTTCACATTTATATCTGATCATCTAGGTTGGGATATGTGATATTTAACTGAAATGAGTACTTACAGAGCAACCACACACTAGCTCATGGATGCATTTTGTTCTCTCGATGTTTAGCCTACTCTTGCCATACCTAATTCCAAATCAAATCTCCCAGGAGTAAAGATTGTAGTAATCGTACGCTTCTTCGAGTGAATCAAAGTTGCTTCCTACAACAGGTACTATGACTGTCTCCGTTTTCTTTTCTGCATATCTTCTCAATGTTTTCTCAAGGGTACTCATCCTGCCAACACACACGAGGGTCATTTCATCGGGTGCACGACCAACACGCACTGTGCATTATTTAGAATAACGTAATTCAGAATTTTGGTTGAGCATGTTCATGAAGTACATCGTATCAACATTTGCATGCAGCGTGTATTGTTTACTGGGTTACCTTTTTGTCCAGCCAGAAGCTTGAGTCTTTGCCATTGGAATGCTCTGAAATTGGCGCGGACAGGGCCATAACATTGCAATCACTGTTCAACTCTAGTTCTAATGTCGCCAGAGCATTGCGGACATTACCAACGCTCGACTCAGTGGCCATACATATCAGAGTTTGGCTTGCTTCGCCGGCCATCAACGATTCCGCGACGGCGAGATCCAGCAAGGGATATCTACCGAAAATAAACCAGTACGCCAATGAGATATGAATCTAGTTATAGGGGCTACTACCAGGAACAAAATTTGGGGGCGGTGATACACACCTGTCAACCGGATCTGAGAGGAAGTCGAATGCCTCGTCTCCCACGTCCGCCATAGCCATAGCCATGAGGTTCTTGACTTGAGCGGCGCACGAAGGGGGAGGATAGATAAATTGTTTTTATTTTTCAGTGTCGGCACGGGCCGGGGTGGGGAGTGGTGGGCCGTCTACTGGTTTGGGTTTTGGGGTGTCCCAATATTCACTTAACCGTTTCGTGCACGATGTTTGTGTAACAGGCCGGATGCGACGGTTGTCGTCTGTACCACCACAAGTCTTTTGTACCAGCGGGGCTGCATAATCGTGGACCGCTAGTTACCCGATAGTTCACACATCTCCGTTTGCGGACGACATTGTTTTCACAGATGTAGGGCCCTGCTTCCCACGATCGCATTAATTAAAGCATGAAACGAGTCATCCAATGATTCGGCCACGAACCAGGAGCACACGAAAATTGCTCGGCGCGGACAAGCTCGCGCGCTCTTGGTATCGAGAGGCATTCGTTCCGCTGGAGATGCGGGATTTCTATTGTGGTGCAGCTGCCGGGTGAGGTGATTTAATGCGAGTACGAAACGGGCAAGAGACGACGTGGGAGATGGCGTCGGGGGTGATGTCAGAGGGGGTTGACGGTGATCCTGTAACTCAACGTAGCGTGGCGTGCGATTCACAATGGGCTGGACGGCCCGCCCGGTTCATTTATGTCAGCCCATTGACTCCGCATTGGCTCTATCCTTATTTCATCCCCAAATCAAAACAGGAAACCCTAGTCTGCATAGTTCGCCTCAATCTGTCCCAAATCGAAGGAGAGGAACCTAGGTGCCAAAGATGGCAGATGGGGGTGTGATAACCCACAAGTGTAGGGGATCGCAATAGCTTTCGAGGGTAAAGTATTCAACCCAAATTTATTGATTCGACACAAGGGGAGCCAAAGAATATTCTTGAGTATTAGCAGTTGAGTTGTCAATTCAACCACACCTGGATAACTTAGTATCTGCAGCAAAGTATTTAGTAGCAAAGTAATATGATAATAAAGGTAACGGTAGCAAAAGTAATGTTTTTGGGTTTTGTGATAGTTGTAACAGTAGCAACGGAAAAGTAAATAAGCGAAGAACAATATGTGAAAAGCTCGTAGGCAATGGATCAGTGATGGATAATTATGCCGGAATCGATTCCTCATGTAATAGCTATAACATAGGGTGATATAGAACTAGCTCCAGTTCATCAATGTAATGTAGGCATGTATTCCGTAAATAGTCATACGTGCTTATGGAAAAGAACTTGCATGACATCTTTTGTCCTACCCTCCGTGGCAGCGGGTCCTAGCGAAACTAAGGGATATTAAGGCCTCCTTTTAATAGAGAACCGAACAAAGCATTAGCACATAGTGAATACATGAACTCCTCAAACTACGGTCATCACCGAGAAGTATCCCGATTATTGTCACTTCGGGGTTGTCGGATCATAACACATAATAGGTGACTATAGACTTGCAAGATAGGATCAAGAACGCACATATATTCATGAAAACATAATAGGTTCAGATCTGAAATCATGGCACTCGGGCCCTAGTGACAAGCATTAAGCATAGCAAAGTCATAGCAAGATCAATCTCAAAACATAGTGGATACTAGGGATCAAACCCTAACAAAACTAACTTGATTACATGGTAAATCTCATCCAACCCATCACCGTCCAGCAAGCCAACAATGGAATTACTCACGCACGGCGGTGAGCATCATGAAATTGGTGATGGAGGATGGTTGATGATGATGACGGTGATGAATCCCCCTCTCCGGAGTCCCGAACGGACTCCAGATCAGCCCTCCCGAGAGAGATTAGGGCTTGGCGGCGGCTCCGTGTCATAAAACGCGATGAAACTTTCTCTCTGATTTTTTTCTCCCCGAACGTGAATATATGGAGTTGGAGTTGAGGTCGGTGGAGGTCCAGGGGGCCCACGAGATAGGGGGCGCACCCAGGGGGAGGGGGCGTGCCCCCCACCCTCGTGGACAGGGTGTGGGCTCCCTGGTCTTGATTCTTTCGCCAGTATTTTTTATATTTTTCGAAAAGTGCCTCCGTGGATTTTCGGGACATTCCGAGAACTTTTCTTTTCTACACATAAAACAACATCATGGCAGTTCTGCTGAAAACAGCGTCAGTCCGGGTTAGTTTCTTTCAAATCATGCAAGTTAGACTCCAAAACAAGGGCAAACGTGTTTGGAAAGGTAGATACGTTGTAGACGTATCAACTCCCCCAAGCTTAAACCTTTGCTTGTCCTCAAGCAATTCAGTTGATAAACTGAAAGTGATAAAGAAAAACTTTTACAAACTCTGTTTGCTCTTCTTGTTGTAAACATGCAAAGCCATCATTCAGGTTTCAGCAAATATTATGAACTAACCATACTCACAATAACACTTAGGTCTCACAGTTACTCATATCAATAGCATAATCAGCTAGCGAGCCATAATAATAAAACTCGGATGACAACACTTTCTCAAAACAATTATAACATGATATAACAAAATGGTATCTCGCTAGCCCTTTTTGAGACCGCAAAACATAAATGCAGAGCACCTTTAAAGATCAAGGACTGACTAAACATTGTAATTCATGGTAAAAGAGATCATGTTAAGTCATACCCAATATAAACTAATAATAATGAATGCAAATGACAGTGTGCTCTCCAGCGGGTGCTTTTTAATAAGAAGGGTGATGACTCAACATAAAAGTAAATAGATAGGCCCTTTGTAGAGGGAAGTAGGGATTTGTAGAGGTGCTAGAGCTCGATTTTAAAATAGAGATTTAATAACATTTTGAGCGACATACTTTTGATGTCAATGCAACAACTATGAGATGGCTGTATCTTCCATACTACATGCATTATAGGCAGTTCCCAAACAGAATGGTAAAGGCTTATACTCCCCCAACCACCAACAAGCATCAATCCATGGCTTGCTCAAAACAACGAGTGCCTCCAACTAACAACAGCCCTGGGGGAGTTTTGTTTAATTATTTTGATTTGCTTTGATCTTTTTGGATCATGGGACTGGGCATCCCGGTTACCTGCCCTTTCTCGTGAATGAGGAGCGGAGTCCACTCCTCTTGAGAATAACCCACCTAGCATGGAAGATATAGGCAGCCCTAGTTGAAACATGAGCTGCTCGAGCATACAAAATAAAATTTCATTTGAAGGTTTGGAGTTTGGCACATACAAATTTACTTGGAACGGCAGGTAAATACCGCATATAGGAAGGTAAGGTGGACTCATATGGAACAACTTAGGGGTTTATGGAGTTTGGATGCACAAGCAGTATTCCCGCTTAGTACAGGTGAAGGCTAGCAAAAGACTGGGAAGCGACCAACTGAGAGAGCGACAACACTCATAAACATGCATTAAAATTAATTTACACCGAGTACAAGCATGAGTAGGATATAATCTACCATGAACATAAATATCATGAAGGCTATGTTGATTTGTTTCAACTACATGCGTGAACATGTGCCAAGTCGAGTCACTCAATTCATTCAAAGGAGGATACCATCCCATCATACCACATCATAATCATTCTAATAGCATGTTGGCACGCAAGGTAAACCATTATAACTCATAGCTAATCAAGCATGGCACAAGAAACTATAATCTCTAAATGTCATTGTGTAACAACCCCAAAATTGGGTTATCAATTTTTATGATGTTATTCCTTCCTGGCACTCATTTTCAAAATCTTTCTCCTGAGTTTTGCTGATGACTCTGAGATTTCCTGTCATTTCCAACCTTTCGAAACTTGCTCATGTCTTTTTCAGTGGGCAAGACCTCAGTTGCATCATCCTAAACCCTCTCAAACCCTAATTCCAAATTTTTGGAATTTGAATGTGCCCTTTGTGATTACAAAGGAGCTACCATTTTCCTTGATCTGTTGATCATCCCATCTGTTCCTAGAGACCCTTCCATCCTTCTAAACCTTGGATATGCAAAAATATTTCCCAGTCCCATGCAATATTTTTGAATTATGATTTATTCCTTTTCTTGCCTTTATGAGGAATAAAATCAAAAGGCATATCTAGACATCTCCTAAATCCATGTGAATTTGTGGAGTTGATAATTATGCCTAATCCAAGCTCTGGCAATTATATTGGCCATAATTAAATAAGGAAAATTGCCTTTTCCTATTTAATGCCAATATTCCAATTCTGCCACTTTCTAAAGGAACTACTATTTTTATAGCAGATAACATTCTCAAATAAATTTTGGATTTTTCCCTTGCTATATAATCACTAGTTCCATCCTTATCTCATGTTCCACAGATCAAAAATTGGGCACATGATCAAA
Organism: Aegilops speltoides; assembly: GCA_021437245.1. NCBI lineage: Eukaryota > Viridiplantae > Streptophyta > Magnoliopsida > Poales > Poaceae > Aegilops > Aegilops speltoides. The sequence goes on along the minus strand of CM038145.1, from coordinate 278,044,429 downwards.
TGCAAGTTTCTGCCTTCTCTAAAATTTTGCAAAGGAAGTGCTTTATTCCTAATTCCATTTGAGCTACAAATTGGTAGGGTGATTAATATTGGTAAATAACCCCTGGATATCAAAGATGAGTTCAATCCAATCATCCTTGCTTCCTGTGCAATGTTTCAAAGTTTCTGACCAGATTATCACTTTGTGAAGGAAGTACCTTCATAGAGTTTCCAAATGGGATGAAACTTTTCCATACTCGCAAGTATCCCAAATCATTAGCCTTCAACCAAATTCAGCTCATTTCATTGAGTTATGTGAGCATAGGAGCAATTCTTGTTTTCTATCCAAATTTTCAGTTTGTGAAGCAAGTATATTTTATCTTGCTCCATCATTGCTGAAAATAATTCCAAGCCTTCTCCTATCCATATAACCCATCTACCCAAGAGTTTGGCTAATTTTATTTAGCCAATATTTTCCTAGGTTTTTCTCAAGTTTCTAGTCCAAAGTAATGCTTGTGAAGAAAGTACCAATTTGGTAAGTCCATTTGGTGTGATATTTTTACACCATCTACTTATGATCTAGTACTTAGGATTTGCCAAGTTATAGCTCTATCCAACACTCCTAGTGAGTGCTTCATCATCATCTAGTTTGTGGACAATTTTTAGCAATTGTTAAGCAACTATGCTAAATATTTGTCCTAATGCCCTAAAAACCCTCAGGACCGTAGTCCTTTCTACCCTAAGACTCCCAGACATCAAGTTTACCATTTACCATCCCTGGTTTTATCTCCGGCAAGTTGCCAAGTTTGCAGCAATAAACTTGTGGAGCTCGGTTTACTCCACTCCCTTTGTCTCTGCCTATATCTTTACCATAGTAACAATCCATCTTCGAAGTACTACGCGGTAGACATGGTTTAACCTCAGTAACATCTCCAGAGCACGCTATGCCAGTGGTGACCATGATTGCAGCCAGCCAAAACGGTGGTCTAGCCACAGTTCTTGTCGGTAGCACTGCTCCGACCAATCCTAACCTCGCCATTAATGTCCTTCAGCTCCGCATCGTCGTCGCCGTTCGCCTGGACCCCGCTCCCCCTCCGTTTTCTTCTCCGGCGAGGTGTGCCAAAGGTCGACAGTGAGCGCTCGTGTGCACCGTCGTCTTCCTCGCTTCTGTCTTCTTCCCCCCTCGCCCGCGCGCGCTGCTCGTCTCCGTGAGCCTCTGGCGCTCGTCCTCTTCCTCCTCGTCGCCTTCCCATGCATCCCCGTGAGCCTTGGTCGCGCCTGCCGATGCTGCGCCGTCGCCGATGCGCGCACATGTCGCCCGCCGCATGCCACTTCCTCCCCTCCTCCCTCGAGCTCCTCCGCGGCTACAAGTAGCCAGCCCCGAGCCTCCTCGCAGTCCCCAAGCCTCCTGCAGCTCTCTCCCCCTCGCCTCCGAGCCTCTCTGACCACTCCCCATCGCCATGGCTGCCGTCGGTGACCGACTAAATCCGCGGCCACCGGAGCCCCTTCCTCCCTCCTAGCATCCCCATCAGATCCTCTGAACTCCGGCGGAACCTCCCAGCTCCTCGCCTCGTCGCTGGAGCCACCGTAGCCCTCCCCACGCCGACGACCGAAGCCCTCCAACGCTGTCCGCCATTCTCAAGAACGCCGTCGTCCCCCTCGTTTTTGGAGTCCATGAAGTGGGGGAACGGATGCGCCTCTCTGCGGTGATAACGCCGGTGGCCGGAGCCTCGCCGGAGGTGGCCCGTGTCGCTGGGACTCGTCGCCGGAGCACGGCCGTCTTCTTTCCCACGGGCGTGCGTCGGGGAGAAGAAAGGGAGCGGCCGACTGGAGCGTTGACTTGGCCAGGCTGGCCAGGCGGGCCCCGCGGCCCCACCTGGCAGCGAACCTGGAGCTCGGCCCCGCCTCTGCCCTTTGACCCAGTCGTCGCCACGTCAGATTAGTGGAAGCGCCCCCGCTGAAGCCGTTTTCCCTGATCGAAGACGTATTCTGAGAAAGACGCGTTTAGTTTAAAACTACCAGGGACCTGTTTGTAGAAGTATTTTTATAGATTAGTCCCTGAGTTTTAAACGCCCGTATCTTTTTACCCGTAACTCCGATTGAGGTAAATCCAACGCCCACGTCTTCGTCTTGTCGAGCCCGTTCCATTCCCATCATTTTCACTATGGTTTGACACTGTGAAAATGACCACTTTGCCCTTGTCCGTAAACAGCCCCCTCCGAGAGAGAACTGTTTCCGGCAAATTTTTTCGCGGTCGTTTCTCACTTCTTCCCGGAGTATTTGTCGACCCCCAGGCAAGCCAACCTCTTATCATGAGCCCTGAGCTTTCATGTTGACTTTGCTTGCACCTTGTGTGTGTAGTTGCAGTTATTTATTTTCATTTTCATCTGCAGTTATTCTGTTATGCGTGTCATGCATGCTTGTGTGTTCATGATATATTTTGCCATGATAATTAGAATGTTTTAATTGATGATGCCATGTCACTACCCTAATTTAATTTCATGTCATTGTTATAAAATGCTATGATGATGGTAATGCACCATGGATATGTTAGTACTTGATATTGTCATGTTCTTTATGCTGTAAGTGTTCATTTGAGAAGCTCTATGTGTTGTTAAAGCAGTTGTATGATGTATGCTCATTGTTGCATTCATGTTAAAATGCTGGTATGACGATTGATGATGGAGAAGATAATAATATGACTTAATAATAAAACCCCTCCGTCATCGATGGGATCGAGTCATAGTGCCGCCAAATCGAACTTTTTCCAGTGCAACCACATTTGCCAGTATGGGACGGCCTTAATGCGGTCTATTGTCATGCCTCTGGTCGGTGCCTCCAGCTAGGGAAGGTTATGGGCGCGCGCTACCCTGATCAGGTAGGCGGACATAAGCCTTGTGAGCCCGTTGTTAAGTTAAGTTTTTGGTACCGGGTCCCAGAGTGGATCGTGGCCACGACGGTGGTCGATGTGTCTGCAGGTAGACACGGGGCCACCCATGACTAGCCCAGTGGGGAGTGAGTCGGAGTGGCCGGGAGAGTGTCATGACAGTAGATCGGTTTCGTCGGAACGCCGTTGGTCCACCCGAATGGGAGTGCGAGGCCATGGGTTCTGTGGTGTGGGTACAGTGCGCTACCTCTGCAGAGTGTATTTAAACTATCGATAGCCGCGTCCTCGGTCATGGGCATAAGTTCGTAGTAGGGTACACTATCGGGTCATGGTCGAAATGGAGGATAAACCTGAAATAATTAAGCTGGTTAATGTGGTTGTGATCGCCGTAAGGATCACGGGCCAGTTGTTGGTCGGGTTGTGATCACCGTAAGGATCACGAGCCAGATGTGGTCGGTTTGTGATCGCCGTAAGGATCACGGGCCAGTTGTTGGTCGGGTTGTGATCGCCGTAAGGATCACGAGTTTTGTCTCTGTTTGTGATCAGGAAATGAGGTGATTGGTAAGAGAGTCCGAGGGACTCAGTGCACAAGTTTGGTGGCATTGCATGAGTAATATGTTTGCATTTAAAGAACCATGGTAGAACATGAGATGGTTGCATACAATTAACATGATATGTCTGCATTTGATATGATTGTTAGTTTATTTTCAGCAGAGTTTCATGATGCCATACCATGCTTTGATTGATATGATTGAGATGATATGCTATGTTTTGTTGTTGCCATGTTAGAAGTAAATTTGCTATACCATGTTGTTGCCATGCTAGTGGATGCCATGATTTTAGTTTGATTTATGTCTTCGGTTGTTATTATGCCATGCTTAGTTTCTGATATGAGATAGGTTGTTGTAGACGCTTGGTTCTTGCTTTGTCTTCTACTTGTTTGGATGCTATGTGTTTGGTTGTCTTGCAAGTACATTCAATGTATTGACCTGGCGTGTCATGCCAGTTTTGTAGGCCGTTCACTTGTTCCGTCGTGCTAGGCCATAATCTTGCCAGTCCTGTGAGTTGTGGAGCCCAGCCAGAGTGTTATGCTGCCAAGACTTCCGCCGCCATTTTAATAGACTTCCGCTGCCATGTAAATAGCCTTAGGGCTATGCCAGAAGATTATATTCATCACTAATGTAATCATATACACATGTATTTGATGAATATTCTTGTACCTGGAAATGCTGTATCATGGACCTATCGTGCGTCAGGTGTTATCCTGGGCTGACGTGCAAAGGCCCCTGCTCCATGCGAATCGGGGTGCCACACATTGCAAATATGTTTACTTCATAATAAACTGAATCAGAAACGATGAACTCATCATATTTACAAAAACAAGAGATGTCGAGTTCATACCAGCTTTTCTCATCTCAATAAGTCCATCATATATCGTCATTATTGCCTTTCACTTGCACGACCGAACGATGTGTATAATAATAATAGTGCACGTGCATTGGACTAAGCTGGAATCTGCAAGCATTCAACTCAAGAGAGAAGACATGGTAATATGGGCTCTAAATTAAATAAACAATCATGCGTATGAGAGCCACTAAGTAATTTCAATATGGTCTTCTCGACCCCCAAAGGAAAGAAACGAAAATAAAACTATTTACATGGGAAAGCTCCCAACAAGTAAGAAGAAGAACAAGAAATCTTTTTGGGTTTTCATTTTAATTTCTGCTAAAAGCATGGAAATTAAACTAACTATTTTTTGGTTTTTCTTAAGGTTTATCAAACACACAAGAAGAAAACTAGAAAAATAAATTTAAACTAGCATGGATAATACAATGAAAGAGTATGAGCACCGACGACTAGTGTGTGAACATGAATGTAAAGTCGGTGAGAAATACGTACTCCCCCAAGCTTAGGCTTTTGGCCTAAGTTGGTCTAGTACCAAGGACCGCCGCTACTCTCCCCGGTGTACTGGGAGGTGTAATCAGGATACCACTGGCTGGTCATCGCCGGATCCCACTAGAAAGATGATGCACGGTAAAGGTCCAGTTCAGGTTCTAGCTCAGGTTCATGTTCTGGAGTGAAAGCTTGGGCCCGATGATTGTACACCGCTTCAGGTGTAATAAGAAAATTATCTGTAGTCAAATCAAACAACAGGGGCGCATGCAGAATAATAGTCTCAATGTGTTTCTTATTAAATCTAAGGTTATACAAGAGCATCTTCTCTTCGTTGTCAACAATAAACTTGTGTGCTACCATGCTCTTGTAATCTAAAATGTAAGGAGGCAATTTTGTCTCTCTTTCTCATGGTGCCTAATGGGTATCTGAAAATGTCTAGCAAGACGTGAAGCATAGATACCTCCAAATATGGGGCCTTTTGTACGATTCAGGGCTAGCCGTTTAGCAACGACGGCACCCATACTAAAACTATTGTCTCCAAGCAAGGCATGTTGAAGAATGGTAATATCGGGAACAGTAAAGTTTCCACTATTTCCACGACCAATCAAGCATCTACTAGCAAATATGGCAAAATAGCGTAAAATAGGAAAGTTTATGATAGATATTTTTGCCTAGGAACCCTTCTTTGGATCCTCTACAACGATAGTATTAACAAAGCCATCCACATCTTTACGATGGGGTTCCTCTAATTCTCCCTCATAAGGTATCCTACACACCACACAAAAATTACGTAAAGACATTTCTCTGAATTCATCATATAAACGAAATGATACTGCAGGCGGTGACTTCTTAGGATAATAATAAAAATTTTGCACGAAAGTATTGGTGAGTAAGAGATACTGAAGACCCACAAGTGTAGGGGATCAATCGTAGTCCTTTCGATAAGTAAGAGTGTCGAACCCAACGAGGAGCAGAAGGAAATGATAAGCGGTTTTAGTAAGGTTTTCTCTGCAAGCACTGAAATTGTAGGTGATAGATAGTTTTGTGATAAGATAAATGGTAATGAGTAAAAAGTAAATAAAGTGCAGCAAGGTGGCCCAATCCTTTATGTAGCAAAGGACAAGCCTGGACAATTTCTAATAATGAGAAAGGAGCTCCCGAGGACACATGGGAATTATCGTCAAGCTAGTTTTCATCACGTTCATATGATTCGCGTTCGGTACTTTGATAATTTGGTATGTGGGTGGACCGGTGCTTGGGTACTGCCCTAACTTGGACAAGCATCCCACTTATGATTAACCCCTATTGCAAGCATCCGCAACTACAAAAGAAGTATTAAGGTAAACCTAACCACATGATTAAACATATGGATCCAAATCAGCCCCTAACGAAGCAACGCATAAACTAGGGTTTAAGCTTCTGTCACTCTAGAAACCCATCATCTACTTATTACTTCCCCATGCCTTCCTCTAGGCCCAATTAATGGTGAAGTGTCATGTAGTCGACGTTCACATAACACCACTAGAGGAAAAGACAACATACATCTCATCAAAATATCGAACGAATACCAAATTCACATGACTACTAATAGCAAGACTTCACCCATGTCCTCAGGAACAAACGTAACTACTCATAAAGCATATTCATGTTCATAATCAGAGGAGTAATAATATGCATAAAGGATCTGAACATATGATCTTCCACCAAGTAAACCAATTAGCATTAACTACAAGGAGTAATCAACACTACTAGCAACCCACAGGTACCAATTTGTGGTTTTGATACAAGATTGGATACAAGAGATGAACTAGGGTTTTGAGAGGAGATGGTGCTAGTGAAGATGTTGATGGAGATTGACCCCCTCCCGATGAGAGGATCGTTGGTGATGATTTTCGCCTCCCGGAGGGAAGTGTCCCCGGCAGAACAGCTCTGCCAGAGCCCTAGATTGATTCCGCCAAGGTTCCGCCTCGTGGCGGCGGAGTTTCGTCCCGTAAGCTTGACCACGATTTTTTCCAGGGTAAAAGCTCTCATATAGCGAAGATGGACACCGAGGCCCACTGTGGGGCCCAGAGATAGGGGCGCTACTGTGAGGGGGCGCCTCCTCTCTCGGACAGGTGTGGCCCTCGGTGTATTTCTTTTGCTCAAAAATTCTTATTAATTCCAAAAGATGTTTCATGGAGTTTCAGGACTTTTGGAGCGGTCGTAATAGGTTTCAATGTTTGCTCCTTTTCGGCCTGAATTCTAGCTGCAGCATTCCCCCTCTTCATGGTAAACCTTGTAAAATAAGAGAGAATAGCCATAAGTATTGAGATATAATGTGTAATAACAGCGCATAATGCAATAAATATTGATATAAAAGCATGATGCAAAATGGACGTATCAACTCCCCCAAGCTTAGACCTCGCTTGTCCTCAAGCGGAAGCCGAAATCGAAAAATGTCCACATGTTTAGAGATAGAGGTGTCGATAGAAATAAAATACGGACATGAGGGCATCATAATCATTCTAATAACAGCAACATATATAGATTTTGTCATATGATTTCCTATGCTCAAGTGACAATCAATTCACAATGTCAAGTACGGTTCAAAAACTTCATTGGGACTAACAAACTATAATCTCTGTCACTGAAGCAATTGCAATTTATCGCAACATCAGAAAGAGTCAACAATAGAGCTTTTCAGCAAGTGCACATACTCAACTAAATTGTAGTCTTCTATAATTGCTAACACTCACGCAATACTTGTGGTTATGGAGTTTCATACGGACACTGAGAAAGATATGGGCTTATTGTGTTGCCTCCCAACGTATTCACCTTTAGGTGATGTCAACAATAATAGCCCATGCTAACTAACATCCAATTGGATATATATATCATGATCTTTCAAACACGAGGAGCTTGCCAAAGGATAAAATGAAAAAGGAAAAGATGAGGATCACCTTGACTCAAGCATAAAGAAATAAAAAAAACATAAAGTAAAAGATAGGCCCTTCGCAGAGGGAAGCAGAGGTTGTCATGTGCGTTTAGGGTTGATGCACAAAATCTTAATGCAAAAGTGTTGGAAATATTCCCTAGAGGCAATAATAATATGGTTATTATTATATTTCCTTGTTCATGATAATTGTCTATTGTTCATGCTATAATTGCATTAACTGGAAACCGTAATACATGTGTGAATACATAGACCACAACATGTCCCTAGTGAGCCTCTAGTTGACTAGCTCGTTGATCAATAGATGTTTATGGTTTCCTGACCATGGACATTGGATGTCATTGATAACGGGATCACATCATTAGGAGAATGATGTGATGGACAAGACCCAATCCTAAGCATAGCACAAGATCGTGTAGTTCATTTGCTAAAAGTTTTTCTAATGTCAAGTATCATTTCCTTAGACCATGAGATTGTGCAACTCCGGATACCGTAGGAATGCTTTGGGTGTACCAAACGTCACAACGAATCGGGTGGCTATAAAGGTGCACTACAGGTATCTCCGAAAGTGTCTGTTGGGTTGGCACGAATCGAGATTGGGATTTGTCACTCCGTATGACGGAGAGGTATCTCTGGGTCCACTCGGTAATGCATCATCATAATGAGCTCAATGTGACTAAGTAGTTAGTCACGGGATCATGCATTGCGGAAGAGTAAAGTGACTTGCCAGTAACGAGATTGAACGAGGTATTAGGATACCGACGATCGAATCTCGGGCAAGTAACATACCGATAGACAAAGGGAATTGTATACGGGATTGATTGAATCCCCGACATCGTGGTTCATCCGATGAGATCATCGTGGAACATGTGGGAGTCAACATGGGTATCCAGGTCCCGCTGTTGGTTATTGGCCGGAGAACGTCTCGGTCATGTCTGCATGATTCCCGAACCCGAAGGTAGTACGGAGTCCTGGATGTGATCTCGGACATCACGAGGAGTTCCGGAATGGTCCGGCGGTGAAGATCGATATATTGGACGAAGGGTATTGGAGTCCGGAAGTGTTCCGTGGGTACCAAGCTATGGCCAGCATGACCGAAAGGTGTTTCGGGAGCCCCGACAAGTGTTGGAGGGCCTCATGGGGGAAGGGGAAAACCAGCCCACTAAGGGATGGTGCACCCCCCCACACCCTTTCCCACGTTATTTGGGGAGGTGGGGTGCCTCCACCTAGCTTGGGAGGCAATCCTCCACCTGCTTGGCTTGGGGGGCAAGTCTCCCTAGGATTTTCCCTAGGGAGATCCAATCTGCTTGGCCGCTGCCCCCTAGGGGAAACCCTAGGGCGCCTACCCCTCTCCCCTTGCCCCTATATATAGTGGAGGGTGGGAGGGCAGCCACACCTCTTCCCTAGTGCAGCCCTCTCCCTCCTCCAACACCTCCTCCGTAGTGCTTGGCGAAGCCCTGCTGGAGAACCACGAGCTCCACCACCACCACGCCGTCGTGCTGTCGGAGCTCTCCCTCAACTTCTCCTCTCCCCTTGCTGGATCAAGAAGGAGGAGACATCCCCAGGCTGTACGTGTGTTGAACGCGGAGGCGCCGTTCGTTCGGCGCTTAGATCGGAATCGACCGCGATCTGAATCGCTGCGAGTATGACTCCACCAACCGCGTTCTTGTAGTGCCTCCGCTTCGCAATCTTCAAGGGTATGAAGATGCACTCCCCTCTCTCTCATTGCTAGTCTCTCCATAGATTGATCTTGGTGATGCGTAGAAAATTTTGAATTATTGCTACGTTCCCCAACAGTGGCATCATGAGCTAGGTCTATGCGTAGTTTCTATGCACGAGTAGAACACAAGTTGTTGTGGGCATCGATTTTGTCAATTTACTTGCCACTACTAGTCTTATCTTGATTCGGCGGCATCGTGGGATGAAGCGGCCCGGACTGACCTTACATGTACGCTTACGTGAGACAGGTTCCACCGACTGACATGCACTAGTTGCATAAGGTGGCTAGCGGGTGTCTGTCTCTCCCACTTTAGTCGGATCGGATTCGATGAAAAGGGTCCTTATGATGGGTAAATAGCAATTGGCATATCACGTTGTGGTTTTGACGTAGGTAAGAAACGTTCTTGCTAGAAACCTATAGCAGCCACGTAAAAACTTGCAACAACAATTAGAGGACGTCTAACTTGTTCTTGCAGCATATGACATGTGATGTGATATGGCCAAAGGATGTGATGAATGAAATATATGTGATGTATGAGATTGATCATGTTCTTGTAATAGGAATCACGACTTGCATGTCGATGAGTATGACAACCAACATGAGCCATAGGAGTTGTCTTAATTTATTGTATGACCTGCGTGTCATTGAATAACGCCATGTAATTACTTTACTTTATTGCTAAACTGTTAGCCATAGTAGTAGAAGTAATAGTTGGCGAGACAACTTCATGAAGACACGATGATGGAGATCATGATGATGGAGATCATGGTGTCATGCCGGTGACGATGACGATCATGGCGTCCCGAAGATGGAGATCAAAAGGAGTAAAATGATATTGGCCATATCATGTCACTATTTGATTGCATGTGATGTTTATCATGTTTTTACATCTTATTTGCTTAGAACGACGATAGCATAAATAAGATGATCCCTCGCTAAAATTTCAAGAAAGTGTTCCCCCTAACTATGCACCGTTGCGAAGGTTCGTTGTTTCGAAGCACCACGTGATGATCGGGTGTGATAGATTCTGACGTTCGAATACAACGGGTGTAAGCCAGATTTACACAAGAAAAACACTTAGGTTGACTTGACGAGCCTAGCATGTACAGACATCGCCTCGGAACACAAGAGACGGAAAGGTCGAACATGAGTCGTATAGCAGATACGATCTACATGAAGATGTTCACCGATGATGACTTGTCCGTCTCACGTGATGATTGGACACGGCCTAGTTGACTCGGATCATGTATCACTTAGATGACTAGAGGGATGTCCATCTAAGTGGGAGCTCATTAAATAATCAGATGAACTTAATTATCATGAACATAGTCAAAAGGTCTTTCCAAATTATGTCGTAGCTTACGCTTTAGTTCTACTGTTTAAGATATGTTCCTAGAGAAAATTTTAGTTGAAAGTTGGTAGTAGAAATTATGCGGATTGGGTCCGTAAACTGAGGATTATCCTCATTGCTACGTAGAAGGCTTATGTCCTTAATGCACCGCTCGATGTGCTGAACCTCGAGCGTCGTCTGTGGATGTTGCAAACATCTGACATACACGTTTTGATGACTACGTGATAGTTCAGTGCGTAATATTAAACGGTTTAGAATTGAGGCACCGAAGACATTTTGAAACATCGTGGAACATATGAGATGTTCCAAGAGCTGAAATTGGGATTTCAGGCTCGTGCCCACATCAAGAGGTGTGAGACCTCCGACAAGTTTCTTAAGCCTGCAAACTAAGGGAGAAAAGCTCAATCGTTGAGCGTGTGCTCAGATTGTCTGAGTACTACAATCGCTCGAATCAAGTGGGAGTTATCTCCTAGATGAGATAGTGATGGTTCTCCAAAGTCACTGCCACCAAGCTACTAGAGCTTTGTGATGAACTATAACATATCAGGGATAGATATGATGATCCTTGAGCTATTCGCGATGTTTGACACCGCGAAAGTAGAAGTCAAGTAGGAGCATCAATTGTTGATGGTTAGTGAAACCATTAGTTTCAAGAAGGGCAAGGGCAAGAAGGGATACTTCATGAAACGGCAAATCAGTTGCTGCTCTAGTGAAGAAACCCAAGGTTGAACCCAAACCCGAGACTAAGTGCTTCTAAAATGAGAGGAACGGTCACTGAAGCAGAACTACCCTAGATACTCGGTAGATGAGAAGACTGGCAAGGTTGACAGAAGTATATTGGATATACATTATATTAATGTGTACTTTACTAGTACTCCTAGTAGCACCAGGGTAATAGATACCAGTTCAGTTGCTAAGTGTTAGTAACTCGAAATAAAAGGCTACGGATAAATGGGGACTAGCTGAAGGCGAGATGACGATATGTGTTGGAAGTTTTTCCAAGGTTGATGTGATCAAGCATCGCATGCTCCCCCTACCATCGAGATTGGTGTTAAACCTAATCATTGTTATTTGGTGTTTGCGTTGGGCATAGACATGATTGGATTATGTTTATCGCAATACGGTTATTCATTTAAGGAGAATAATGGTCACTCTATTTATTTGAATAATACCTTCAATGGTCTTGCACCTAAAATGAGTTTATTGAATCTCGATCGTGGTGATACGCATGTTCGTGCCAAAAGATATAAGATAATAATGATAGTATCACATACTTGTGGCACTGCCACTTGAGTCATGTTGGTATAAAACGCATGAAGAAGCTCCATATTGATGGATCTTTGGACTCACTCGTTTTTGAAAAGATTGAGACATGCGAACCACGTCTATTGGTATATACGCATGAAGAAACTCCATGCAGATGGATCGTTTGGACTCACCTGATTTTGAATCACTTGAGACATGCAAATCATACCACATGGGCAAGATGACTGAAAGGCCTCATTTTCAGTGAGATGGAACAAGAAAGCAACTTGTTGGAAGTAATACATTTTGATGTGTGCAGTCCAATGAGTGCTGAGGCACGCAGTGGATATCGTTATGTTCTTACTTCACAGATGATTTGAGTAGATGCTAAGTATATTTACTTGATGAAACACAAGAATTATTGAAAGGTTCAAGTAATTTCAGAGTGAAGTTGAAGATCGTCGTGATAAGAAGATAAAATGTCTATGATATGATCATGGAGATGAATATCCGAGTTACGAGTTTGACACACAATTAAGACATTGTGGAAATTGTTTCACAACTAATACCGCCTGGAACACCATAGTGTGATGGTGTGTCCGAACATCATAACTGCACCCTATTGGATATGGTGCATACCATGATGTCTCTTATCGAATTACTACTATCATTTATGGGTTAGGCATTAGAGACAACCGCATTCACTTTAAATAGGGCACCATGCAATTCCTTTGAGACGACACCGTATGAACTATGGTTTAGAGAAACCTAAGCTATCGTTTCTTAAATGTTTTGGGGCTGCGACGCTTATGTGGAAAAGTTTTAGCCTGATAAGCTCGAACCCAAAGCGCATAAATTCATCTTCATAGGACACCCAAAACAGTTGGGTATACCTCCTAATTTAGATCCGGAACCAAAAGTGATTGTTTCTGGAAACGGGTCCTTTCTCGAGGAAATGTTTCTCTCGAAATAATTGAGTGGGAGGATGGTGGAGACTTGATGAGGTTATTGAACCGTCACTTCAACTAGTATGTAGCAGGGCATAGGAAGTTGTTCTTGTGGCGCCTACACCAATTGAAGTGGAAGCTGATGATAGTAATCATGAAACTTCGGATCAAGTCACTACCAAACCTCGTAGGTCGACAAGGATGCGTACTACTTCAGAGTGGTACTTAATCCTGTCTTGGAGATCATGTTGCTAGACAACAATGAACCTACGAGCTATGGAGAAGCGATGGTGGGACCGGATTCCGACAAATGGCTCGAGGCCATAAAATTCGAGAGGGGATCCATGTATGAAAACAAAGTGTAGACTTTGGAAGAACTACTTGATGGTCGTAAGGCTGTTGGGTACATATGGATTCTAAAAGGGAAGACAGACAATGATGGTATGTGTCACCATTAAGAAAGCTCAACTTGTCGCTAAGATGTTTTCCGACAAGTTCAAGGAGTTGACTACGGTGAGACTTTCTCACTTGTAGTGATGCTAAGAGTCTGTTGGAATTGTATTAGCAGTTACTGCATTATTTATGAAATCTTGCAGATAGGATGTCAAAACATTGTTTCCTCGACAATTTTCTTGAAGAAAGGTTGTAACCAGAAGGTTTTGTCAATCCTAAAAGATGCTAACAAGTATGCAAAGCTCCAGCAATCCTTCTAAGGACAGGAGTAAGCATCTCGGAGTTGGAATATACGCTTTGATGAGATGATCAAGGTTTTGGGTTTATACAAAGTTTATCAGAAACCTGTATTTCCAAAGAAGTGAGTGGGAGCACTATAGAATTTCTGGTGAGTATATGTTGTTGACATATTATTGATCGGAAATGATGTAGAATTTCTAGAAATCATATAGGGTTATTTGAAAAGTGGTTTTCAATGGAAAACCTGGATTAAGCTACTTGAACATTGAGCATCAAGATCTACAAGGATAGATCAAAAACGCTTAATAGTACTTTCAAATGAACACATACCGTGAGAAGATTTTGAAGGAGTTCAAAATAGATCGGCAAAGAAGGAGTTCTTGGCTGTAAGGTGTGATTATTGAGTAAGACTCAAGACCTGACCACGGCAGAAGAGAGAGAAAGGACGAAGGTCGTCCCCTATGCTTTAGACATAGGCTCCACAATATGCTATGCTGTGTATCGCACCTGAAGTGTGCCTTGCCATGAGTTAGTCAAAGGGTACAACTGTGATCCAGGAATGGATCACAACACCGCAGTCAAGGTTATCCTTAGTAACTAGTGGACTAAGGAATTTTCTCGATAATGGAGGTGGTAAAAGAGTTCGTCGTAAAGGGTTATGCCGATGCAAACTTTGACACTAATCCGGATGACTCTCAGAAGTAAAACCGGATTCATATAGTAGAGCAGTTATTTGGAATAGTTCCAAATAGCGCGTGGTAGCTGCATCTAGGAGATGACATAGAGATTTGTAAAGCACACACAGATCTGAAAGATTCAGACCCATTGACTAATAACCTCTCTCACAAGCGAGATATGATCAAACCCAATGGGTGTTGGACTCATTGCAATCACATAGTGATGTGAACTAGATTATTGACTCTAGTGCAAGTGGGAGACTGTTGGAAATATTCCCTAGAGGCAATAATAAAATGGTTATTATTATATTTCCTTGTTCATGATAATTGTCTATTGTTCGTGCTATAATTTTATTAACTGGAAACGGTAATACATGTGTGAATACATAGACCACAACATGTCCCTAGTGAGCCTCTAGTTGACTAGCTCGTTGATCAATAGATGTTTATGGTTTCCTGACCATGGACATTGGATGTCACTGATAACAGGATCATATCATTAGGAGAATGATGTGATGGACAAGACCCAATCCTAAGCATAGCACAAGATCATGTAGTTCGTTTGCTAAAAGTTTTTCTAATGTCAAGTATCATTTCCTTAGACCATGAGATTGTGCAACTCCCGGATACCATAGGAATGCTTTGGGTGTACCAAACGTCACAACATAACTGGGTGGCTATAAAGGTGCACTACAGGTATCTCCGAAAGTGTCTGTTGGGTTGGCACGAATCGAGATTGGGATTTGTCACTCCGTATGACGGAGAGGTATCTCTGGGTCTACTCGGTAATGCATCATCATAATGAGCTCAATGTGACTAAGTAGTTAGTCACGGGATCATGCATTACGGAATGAGTAAAGTGACTTGCCGGTAACGAGATTGAACGAGGTATTGGGATACCGACGATCGAATCTCGGGCAAGTAACATACCGATAGACAAAGGGAATTGTATACGAGATTAATTGAATCCCCGACATCGTGGTTCATCCGATGAGATCATCGTGGAACATGTGGGAGTCAACATGGGTATCTAGGTCCTGCTGTCGGTTATTGGCCGGAGAACGTCTCGGTCATGTCTGCATGGTTCCCGAACCCGTAGGGTCTACACACTTAAGGTTCGGTGACGCTAGAGTTGTTATGGGAAATAGTATGTGGTTACTGAAGGTAGTTCGGAGTCTCGGATGTGATCCCAGATGTCACGAGGAGTTCCAGAATGGTCTGGCGGTGAAGATCGATATATTGGACGAAGGGTATTGGAGTCCGGAAGTGTTCCGGGGGTACCAACCTATGGCCAGCATGACCGAAAGGTGTTTCGGGAGCCCCGACAAGTGTTGGAGGGCCTCATAGGGGAAGGGGAAAACCAGCCCACTAAGGGGTGGTGCACCCCCCCCCACACACACACACCCTTTCCCACGTTATTTGGGGAGGTGGGGCGCCTCCACCTAGCTTGGGAGGCAATCCTCCACCTGCTTGGCTTGGGGGGCAAGTCTCCCTAAGATTTTCCCTAGAAAGATCCAATCTTCTTGGCCGCCGCCCCCTAGGGGAAACCCTAGGGTGCCTCCCCCTCTCCCCTTGCCCCTATATATAGTGGAGGGGTGGGAGGGCAGCCGCACCTCTTCCCTAGCGCAGCCCTCTCCCTCCTCCAACACCTCCTCCGTAGTAGTAGTGCTTGGCGAAGCCCTGCTGGAGAACCACGAGCTCCACCACCACCACGTCGTCGTGCTGTCGGAGCTCTCCCTCAACTTCTCCTCTCCCCTTGCTGGATCAAGAAGGAGGAGACGTCCCCGGGCTCTACGTGTGTTGAACGCGGAGGCGCCGTTCGTTCGGCGCTTAGATCGGAATCGACCGCGATCTGAATCGCTGCGAGTATGACTCCACCAACCGCGTTCTTGTAACGCTTCCGCATCACGATCTTCAAGGGTATGAACATGCACTCCCCTCTCTCTCGTTGCTAGTCTCTCCATAGATTGATCTTGGTGATGCGTAGAAAATTTTGAATTGTTGCTACGTTCCCCAACAAAAAGAACGTCACTTTATATTGCCCCTTGTATGTGGACCTTTATTATGCAGTCCGTCGCTTTTATTACTTCCACAACAAGTTTGTACAAAGCTTATTTTCTCTGCACTAATAAGTCATACATATTTAGATAGCAATTTTTATTGCTTGCAACATGACAACTTACTTGAAGGATCTTACTCAATCCATAGGTAGGTATAGTGGACTCTCATGGCAAAACTGGGATTAAGGGTATTTGGAAGCACAAGTAGTATCTCTACTTGGTGCGAGGAATTTGGCAAGCTCAGCATGTTTGGAAGGTCAATGACAATATACTTTAACTGAGATGCGCGAAAACATAAACCATTATGTTGTCTTCCTTGTCCAACGTCAACTCTTTTAGCATGCCATGCCTAATGAGTGCTCCCAATTATAAAAAGGTGTCCAAGATAATATATTTGTATGTGAACCCCTCTTTCCTTATCACTTCCTATTAATTGCAATGATGACCAAAACTACGTTCATCAACTCTCAACAATTTTTATGCCTCATACTTTCTATGTGTGAAGTTATCACTATCCATAAGATCAATATGAACTCTTTTATTCTTTCTACTTTCTCAAGATCATAGCAACATAGCAAAGCCCTTGACTCAACACTAATCTTTATTATAGATAGCTCACGGACTCGATTACAAAAAGAGATCACAATGCAAAACTCGAAACTACTTGATATCAAAACTTCAACCTACTAGATCAAGATACTACTGAAAGGATCGAACTAAATAAAGTGGTAAAGATAGGAGTGTGATGGTGATACGATACCGGGGCACCTCCCCCAAGCTTGGCAGTTGCCAAGGGGAGTGCCCATACCCTTGTCATTATGTCCTCGGAGGTGATGGAGGTGGTGATGATGACGGTGGATAATCGCACATTGAGCGTAAAAGTTCCTCCAACTTGCGGATAATGCCCTTGAGCCCAGCAATATGATCCTTCAACAGAATATTCTCCTGTGTGAGATACTTGTTCTGTATGCGAGCTAACTCAATCATCTTGAAAGCTTCAATCTCTGTTGGAGTAAAGAGGTTAGGTAAAGGTTGAGGGATGTCTTCTTATTTCACCGCCGGAGCTTGGACCGCCATGGCCTTCTTGATCCCTTCATCCTGGTTGATCTCTTCTGGTTCTTCTCTTTTCAGCTCTATCTTTAATAGCCAAGCATCCTTGTCTTTGTTGTTGGAGGAAGGCGACGTCATGGTGCTCTTGATCTACAACAGAAACAACTCGAAATGAAAACAGAGGATATTTGCGTGATACGGTGGTCAAAACCTTTGGGAGTATATATAATGAATTTTTACCGACCAGAATATGTAACGTGCAAGAAAACGGGGTCCGGGAGGCACACGAGTTGCCCACGAGACAGGGGGCGCGCCCAGTAGGGGGGCCTCCACTCTCGTGGGGGCCTCGTGTCCCTTTTGGACTACTTCTTTCTTCCTAAAATTCTTAAATAATCCAAAACTGATAAAAATTGCCATTAGAGTTGTTTTGGAGTCGGTTTACTTGCTGTACCACATACCTATTCCTTTTTGGAGTCTGGAATGTTCTGGAAGTGTCCCTTATGTATTCCTCAGGGGTTACGGTTTCAATAATATTAGTTTCAACATTGATAGGATTACCTGAAAATATAATGTTTGATTCTTTGACCGTTTACCACCCTTGGACTTGTGCCTTCGAAGTTGTTGATTTTTATAGCACCAGAACGATAGACCTCCTCGATAATGTAGGGACCTTCCCATTTTGAGAGAAGTTTTCCTGCAAAAAATCTTAAACGAGAGTTGAATAATAACACATAATCTCCTATGTTAAACTCATGCTTTTGTATCCTCTTATCATGCCAGCATTTGACTTTTTCTTTGAATAGCTTGGCATTCTCATATGCTTGGGTTCTCCATTCATCAAGTGAGATAATATCAAACAACCTCTTCTCACCGGCAAGTTTGAAGTCATAATTGAGCTCTTTGATAGCCCAATACGCCTTATGTTCAAGTTCAAGAGGTAAATGACACGCTTTTCCATAAACCATCTTATATGGAGACATACCCATATGATTTTTGTATGCAGTTCTATAGGCCCATAATGCATCATCAAGATTTTTGGACCAATTCTTTCTAGATCTATTCACAGTCTTTTGCAAAATTAATTTGAGCTCTCTATTGCTCAACTCTACTTGACCACTAGACTGCGGATGATAAGGAGATGCGATTCTATGATTGACATCATACTTAGCAAGCATCTTATGGAAAGCACCATGAATAAAATGTGAAACACCATCAGTCATAAGATATCTAGGGACTCCAAACCTCGGAAAAATAACTTCCTTAAGCATTTTAATAGAAGTGTTATGATTAGCACTACTAGTTGGAATAGCTTCTACCCACTTAGTAACGTAATCAACAGCAACTAAAATATGTGTATAACCATTAGAGGCAGGAAAAGGTCCCATATAATCAAAGCTCCAAACATCAAATGGTTCAATAACAAGAGAATAATTCATAGGCATTTCTTGACGTCTACTAATGTTACATACTCTTTGACATTCATCACAAGATAAGACAAACTTACGAGCATCTTTGAAAAGAGTAGGCCAATAAAAACCATATTGTAGTACCTTGTGTGCAGTTCTATCTCCAGCGTGGTGTCCTCCATAGGATTCAGAGTGACACTTGCGTAGAATCTGTTCCTGTTCATGCTCAGGCACACAACATCCAATAACACCATCTACTCCTTTATAAAGGTGTGGGTCATCCCAGAAGTAATGTCTTAAATCATAAAAGAACTTTTTATTTCGCTGGTATGTGAAACTACAAACTAGGCGGTATAAATTTAGCAACAATGTAATTAGCATAATCAGCATACCAAGGAGCAGTACGAGAAGCATTAATGACCGCTAATTGTTCATTAGGAAAACTATCATCAATAGGCAGTGGGTCATCAAGAACATTCTCTAACCTAGACAAGTTATCTGCAACGGGGTTCTCAGCTCCCTTTCTATCAATAATATGTAAATCAAATTCTTGGAGCAAGAGAACCCATCTAATGAGTCTAGGCTTAGCATCTTTCTTTTCCATAAGATATTTAATAGCAGCATGATCAGTGTGAATAGTAACTTTGGAATCAACAATATAAGGTCTAAACTTATCACATGCAAATAAAACTGATAAGAACTCTTTTTCAGTGGTAGCATAATTTCTCTGGGCAGTATCAAGAGTCTTACTAGCATACTGGATAACATTCAATTTCTTATCAACTCTTTGCCCTAGAACAGCACCTACAACATATTCACTAGCATCGCACATAATTTCAAAAGGTAAATTCCAATCAGGTGGCTGAACGATGGGTGCAGTGATCAAAGCTTTCTTAAGTATTTCAAATGCTTCTACACAATCATCATCAAAGACAAAAGGAATATCTTTTTGCAATAAATTAGTCAGAGGCCTAGAGATTTTAGAAAAGTCCTTAATGAACCTCCTATAAAAACCGGCATGACCAAGGAAACTTCTTATACCTTTAATGTCCTTGGGACATGGCATCTTTTCAATAGCATCAACTTTGGCTTTGTCGACTTTAATACCTCTCTCGGAAATCTTATACCCCAAGACACTTCATTAACCATAAAGTGACACTTTTCCCAATTTAGGACGAGACTAGTGTCTTCGCATCTCTGCAAAACTCGATCAAGGTTTCTCAAACAATCATCAAAAGAGGATCCATAAATGGGAAAGTCATCCATGAATACCTCACAAATCTTTTCACAAAAATCAGAGAATATATCCATCATGCATCTTTGAAAGGTAGCAGGTGCATTACATAAACCAAAAGGCATACGTCTATAAGCAAAAGTACCAAAAGGGCAAGTAAAAGTAGTTTTAGATGATCCTTCGCTGACACAGGTATTTGAGAGAAACCAGAATAACCATCTAGAAAGCAAAAATGTGTGTGTTTGGATAGTCTTTCTAGAATTTGATCAATAAAAGGTAAAGGGTAATGATCTTTCTTAGTAGCTTTATTTAACTTACGAAAATCAATTACCATCCTATAACCTGTAATAATTCTTTGCAGGATCAATTCATCTTTATCATTAGGAACAACGGTAATACCTCCCTTTTTAGGAACACAATGGACAGGGCTTACCCATTCACTATTAGCAACGGGATAGATAATACCTGTCTCAAGGAGCTTTAGTATCTCCTTTCTTACCACTTCCTTCATCTTGGGATTTAATCGTCTTTGAGGGTCTCTAACTGGTTTGGCATCTTTCTCCACTATAATTTTGTGTTGGCATAATGTGGGACTAATGCCCTTAAGATCATCCAGAGTATATCCAATAGCTACTCTGTGCTTCGTCGGAGTTTTCAATAATCTTTCTTCTTCTTTCTCTGAAAGGTTAGCACTAATAATAACAGGATATATTTCCTTTTCATCAAGATAAGCATACTTAAGATTATCAGGTAACGGTTTGAGTTCAAACACGGGATCTCCCTTGGGTGGAGGGGGATCCCCAAGAATTTCAATGGGAAGGATATGTTTCAGCATAGGTTCCTGTTTAAGGAACACTTCATCTATTTCCTTTCTTTCCTTCATAAACATATCGTTTTCATGGTCTAGCAAATATTGTTCTAACGGCTCAGTAGGAGGAACAGCAATGGAAGCAAGACCAATAATCTCATCCTTACTAGGTGGTTCCCTATCACGAGGTTGTCTACTAAATTTAGCAAAATTAAACTCATGAGACATACCATCTATGCCAATGGTGATAGTATTCTTTTCACAATTAATCTTAGCACTAGCTGTATTCAAGAAGGGTCTACCGAAAATAGTGGGACAAAAATCATCTTGTGGGGAACCAAGAACAAGAAAATCAGCAGGGTATTTAACCTTCCCACACAAAACTTCAACATATCTAACAATCCCAAAAGGGTTTAATGGTATCCCTATTAGCAAGCTTAATAGTAACATCAATGTCTTCTAATTCAATGGGTGCAATGTCATGCATAACTTCTTGATATAAGGTTTAAGGTATTGCATTAGCACTAGCACCCATATCACATAAGCCATGATAACAATGATCTCCTATTTTAACAGAAATAACAGGCATGCCTACGACAGGTCTACGTGTCTTAGTATCCGGTCTAGCAATATTAGCGTCTCACCACGTAAATAAATAACATGCCCATCTAAATCATCATCCAAGAGATCTTTAACCATAGCAATACTAGGTTCAACATTAATTTGCTCAGGAGGTGTATAAGTCCTAGTATTACTCTTACAAACAACAGTCGAAGCTTTAGCATGATCCTTTATCCTAACAGGAAAAGGGGGTTTCTCAACATAAGTAGTAGGAACAATAGGATCACTATAGGTAATAGTCGTTTCTTCGACTGTAATAGGTGCAACTACTTTCACTTCAATAGGAGGATTATATTTAAACCACTTCTCTTTAGGGAGATCAACGTGAGTAGCAAAATATTCACAGAAAGAAGCTATTATCTCAGAGTCAAGTCCATACTTAGCACTAAATCCATGAAAAGCATCGGTATCCATAAAAGATTTAACACAATCGAACTTAGGTGTCATACCTGACTCCTTACCATTGTCGGAACCCCAATCTTCAGAGTTGCATTTAATTCTTTCCAATAAGTCCCATTTGAAATCAATAGTCTTCAGCATATAAGAACCAGCACAGGAAGTATCGAGCAGGTTGCGATTATCAAGAGAAAGCCGAGCATAAAAGTTCTAAATAATCATTTCCCGAGAGAGCTCATGATTGGGGCATGAATATAACATTGACTTAAGCCTCCACCAAGCTTGAGCGATGCTTTCTCCTTCGCGAGGCCAGATATTATATGTGTAATTACGATCACGATGAACAAGATGCATAGGATAGAACTTCTGGTGAAATTCCAACTTCAATCGCTTATAATTCCAAGATCTCGTATCATCACATAGCCTATACCATGTCAATGCATCTCCCTTCAAATATAAAGGGAAGACCTTACTTTTGACAACATCATCGAGAATACCTGCAAGCTTAAATAATCCACAGACTTCATCCACAAAGATAAGGTGTAAATCGGGATGCAATGTTCCATCTCCTCCAAATGGATTAGCTAGCAATTTCTCTATCATACCCAAAGGAATCTCAAAGTAAATATTTTCATAAAGTTCAGTAGGTTGAGGAGCAACTCTTTGCTCTTCTGGTTGGGGTGAAGATACCCCAAACAAGCCCCTCAAAGGATTAGTTTCCATAGTGACAAGTAACAGAAAATTTCAGCACATTATATAAATGTTTCCTTACCAAGTTCCACTCACCAAAAACGCTACACTCCCCGGCAACGGCGCCAGAAAAGAGTCTTGATGACCCAAAAGTGTTGGGGATCAATCGTAGTCCTTTCGATAAGTAAGAGTGTCGAACCCAACAAGGAGCAGAAGGAAATGATAAGCGGTTTTCAGTAAGGTTTTCTCTGCAAGCACTGAAATTGTAGGTGATAGATAGTTTTGTGATAAGATAATTAAATGGTAATGAGTAAAAAGTAAATAAAGTGCAGCAAGGTGGCCCAATCCTTTATGTAGCAAAGGATAAGCCTGGACAATTTCTAATAATGAGAAAGGAGCTCCCGAGGACACATGGGAATTATCGTCAAGCTAGTTTTCATCACGTTCATATGATTCACATTCGGTACTTTAATAATTTGGTATGTGGGTGGACCGGTGCTTGGGTACTGCCCTAACTTGGACAAGCATCCCACTTATGATTAACCCCTATTGCAAGCATCCGCAACTACAAAAGAAGTATTAAGGTAAAGCTAACCACAACATTAAACATATGGATTCAAATCAGCCCCTAACGAAGCAACGCATAAACTAGGGTTTAAGCTTCTGTCACTCTAGCAACCCATCATCTACTTATTACTTCCCCATGCCTTCCTCTAGGCCCAATTAATGGTGAAGTGTCATGTAGTCTACGTTCACATAACACCACTAGAGGAAAAGACAACATACATCCCATCAAAATATCAAACGAATACCAAATTCACATGACTACTAATAGCAAGACTTCACCCATGTCCTCAGGAACAAACGTAACTACTCAGAAAGCATATTCATGTTCATAATCAGAGGAGTAATAATATCATAAAGGATTTGAACATATGATCTTCCACCAAGTAAGCCAATTAGCATCAACTACAAGGAGTAATCAACACTACTAGCAACCCACAGGTACCAATTTGTGGTTTTGATACAAGATTGGTGTGACGCCCGGGTAATCAAGCTACAGTAACCTCTGCTAATGACGCCTTGTCACCTCCATTACTGTCGCTAATCTCGCGTTAGTTCGAAATCAATTCGAATTCAAATTCAAAATCAAGCAAACAATAAAAGATTTCAAATATAAAAATTAAAATGTTCGAGAGGTGACAAATAATGCATAGGTAATTATGGTGGACAATCCACATTTTTATAAAATATTTAATGCACTAAATAAACTAAAACAGCGATAAAACAATTATCTAAAATGCTTTTAAAATAATAAGCACATGCAAAACACTTTATTTAAAGTGCCAGATTATTTGGGGTTGTGACCTATTTAATAACAACAAATTAGTTGTCGCTTTTAGATGTTATAAAACTAAAATAAAAGAAAATGAAAAGAAGATGTAAAAGAAAAGAAAAGAAAGAAAGACCCCCCCATCGGGCCACAGCCCAGTGGCCTCTCACAACCAGGCCGGCCCAACCGGCCAAGCCCACCCCCACTCCCTTATCCACTCTCCCCCGGAAACCCTAGGTCGAACCCCACCCCACTCGCCTCACTTCCCCTCCCCACACCCCGCTCCTCCCTCTGCCCCGATTAGATCGGGGGGATCGACCCCGTCGACCATCCCTGCCGCCTCGACGCCGCGCGGAACCGCCTCGCCTCCTCCCCGACGCGCTCCACCGACCTCGACGCCGCCACCTCCACCTCGTCGGACGCCTCTACATCATCTCGTCCCCGCCGCCCGAAGCTCCTCCGCCCCGACCCGACGCCGTCGCCCGTCGTCGTCGGACCACCTCGTTGGACCGCCTTCGTCGCCCGCTTCCTCGTCCTCCTCGTCGGCCTCACCAGGCCTCGTCGTCCCCTCCTCTCCTCGCATGTGAGGACCCTTCTCCTTCCTCCTCGCCTCGCTCCCTGACGGTCCCGCCCTCGCCGCCTTCGCCGGGCACACCAACCCATGTCACCGCGCCCCGTCTGCTCTCGCGCGCGCGTCTCGCTGCCGTCGTCGCCCGTTCCCCTCATGGGCGCTCGCGCTCCTGCAAGCGTCGACCACGCCCGTCCATCACGGCGTCCACCATGTTCCACAGGCGCTCATGGCCTCTCGCGTGCCGATTATCGCCTTCGCCGATCGCGGCCAAGGTCAAGGGCCCGCCACACACCGCACCTCGTTATGCCGCCCTGCTCGCCATTGTCACCGGCGCCGGGCCAGCGCCGCTTCTTCACTCACCCGCAAAGACACCCTACCAAGGCGAAGTGGAGCCCGAGAACCGCCACCCGCGACCCGTTAAAGCCCCTGTGCCTATGACAGGGGGCCCCACGACCAGAACGTTTTGTTTTGTTTTTTTAAAGGAAAATAAATAATAAATACAATAATTAAAATGTTAATTAATTAATTAAAGAATTAATTAACTTAATTAAATCAGAATAGATTAACCTAATCATTTAGTTAAAGCTAATTAGCCCTGTCTAATTACTATGAGTCTATGACATGCGGGACCCACCATCAAATTGACCCAGTCTACTCTGTTGACTACTGACGTCAGCATGACCTCATGCTGATGTCATAATTCCATTTTCGAAATTAAATTAAATAATTAATTAAATTCTAGAAATTAATAAAATCTTTAGAAAATCATATCTTTTAATCCGTAACTCGGATTAAATTATTTTCAACATGAAAGTTGCTCAGAACGACGAGACGAATCCGGATACGCAGCCCGTTCGTCCGCCACGCATCCCTAGCATAGCGAACACGCAACTTTCCCCCTCCGGTTCCCCGTCCGAAAACGCGAAACACCGGGGATACTTTCCCGGATGTTTCCCCCCTTCACCGGTATCACCTACTACCGCGTTAGGGCACACCGAACACCGCGTATTGTCTTGTTACGCTTTGTGATGCTTTGATTGCTCTGTTATTTATTGTGTTCCCTCTCCGTTACTTCTTTCCGATAGACCCGAGGCCGCGGCGACCCCGATTCGACTACGGTGTTGGTGACTCGTCCTTCTTGCCGAGCAACCAGGCAAGCCCCCTTGATCACGGATATCGCCTATTCTCCTCTATACCGCTTGCATTAGAGTAGTGTAGCATGTTCTGCTTTCATTGATCCTATTACGATGCATAGCTTTGTCATTGTTGCTACTGATCATTGATACCTTACCGCAATCCTAAATGCTTAGTATAGGATGCTAGTTTATCATCATTGGCCCTACATTCTTGTCGATCTGCCTTGCTATACTATCGGGCCGTGATCACTTGGGAGGTGATCACGGTATATACTATACATACATACATCTTTGCATGCAGATGGTGACTAAAGTCGGGTCACTCATTGAGTACCCGCAAGTGATTACGATGAGGGGCTGAAAGGACAGTGGCTCCATCCCGGTAGAGGTGGGCTGGGTTCCCAACGGCCCCGATTGTTACTTTGTGGCGGAGCGGCAGGCAGGTTGAGACCACCTAGGAGGCAGTGGGCTGGCCTGCTCGGCGTTCGCGGATACTTAACACGCTTAACGAGATCTTGGTATTTGATCCGAGTCGGCCATTTGGTCTATACGCACTAACCATCTACGTGGGAGTAGTTATGGGTATCCGGCGTCGTGGTATCGGCGAAGCCTTCTTGACGTCGACGAGCGGGCGCTACCGGATTGGATGCGTTAACGCAACTTCCTTTGTAATGGAGGTTGCTAGGTATGTTTCGGCCGCCCTCATAACGTGCAAGTGTGCTCAGGCGATGGGCCTGCACCTCTGGCGCATAGGATTTAGACCGCGGGCTGACCTCTCTGTTGTGCCTAGGTGGGGCTGCGGCGTGTTGATCTTCGAGGCGGGCATGACCCAGAAAGTGTGTCCGCCAAATGGGATCAAGCGTGTTGGGTTATGTGGTGCACCCTGCAGGAAGTTAATCTATTGAATAGCCGTGTCCCTCGGTAAAGGGCGACCGGAGTTGTACCTTGACCTTATGACAACTAGAACCGGATACTTAATAAAACACACCCTTCCAAGTTCCACAGACAACCCGGTGATCGCTTTTCCACGGGCGACGAGGGAGGATCGCCGGTAGGATTATACTATGCGATGCTCTGGAGATGCTACTTGGAGATGCTACTTGGAGATGCTACTTGGCGATGCTACTTGGAGGACTTGGTCTACTCTCTTCTACTCTTGAAGACTGAGGCTGCGTGGCGTAGTCTTCGATAGGATTAGCTATCCCCTCTTATTCGGCATTCTGCGCAGTTCAGTCCACTCATATGGCCTCCTTACACATATACCCATGCATATGTAGTGTAGTTCCTTGGTTGCAGTACTTTGGATGAGTACTCACGGTGCTTTCTCCCCCTTTTCCCCTTTCCTTCTTTACGGTTGTCGCAACCAGATCTTTGGAGCCCAGAGCAGACGCCACCGTCGGCGGCGACTACTACTGGAGGTGCCTACTACTACGTGCAGTGCCGGCGGCGACCGGGGAGTAGTTTAGGAGGATCGAGGCGGGGAGGCTGCGCCTCTTCGATCTGTATCCCGGCTTTGTGCTAGCCTTCTTAAGGCAAACTTGTTTAACTTATGTCCGTACTTCAGATATTGTTGCTTCGCTGACTCGTCTATGATCGAGCACTTGTATTCGAGCCCTCGAGGCCCCCGGCTTGTATTATGATGCTTGTATGACTTATTTTACTTTTAGAGTTGTGTTGTGATATCTTCCGTGAGTCCTCGATCTTGATCGTACACGTTTGCGTGCATGATTAGTGTACGATTGAATCGGGGGCGTCACAAGTTGGTATCAGAGCCGACTGCCTGTAGGAATCCCCCTTCCACACTCCTTGGCCGAAGTCGAGTCTAGATGTTGCAAAAACTTTTACTAACATGGCTGTGTGTCTTACGGGCACACGTCGCCATTGGGTGGTAGTAGGATCTTTTATTCCTCGACCTATACTCTGGGACTCTGACATCTCTTCTATTCGGGTTAAACGATTTTATTAACTCGGACTCTAGGTTCTCGATAATACTCTCTCCCGGAGAGCCTCTTCAGTCCAGATGATCGCCGGCTGCACCAGAAGATTTCGAAGAAACTCTTCGATTTTCTCTCGAGACCTTGTGCCCGTTGCTTTTGCAATTCCCTTCCACCGAAATATCCCTATGGATAAATACTTACACTTGTCGTGCTTACTTTTATTCCCAGCCGATCTTTTTATTACAAGATACCCTGAGAATACTTTGTGCCTACTGCCTTGCAGTTTCTCGCCACCTGAATATCCCTACGGATAATTCTCGCACTTATCGAGTATCCGCTCATCCCCAGTTGTTCATGTGTTTCACAATGGTCTTCGAAATACTATTCGGTCCTCCAAAAAAAATCCTTAGTAGCTTATTGCTCGGCAATACCTGTCTGCTTGCATGATGGATGCTTTCCATATGTCTGGCAAAATTCGTTAGTATCCTTAGACACCGTCATTTTGATCCTATCGATTCAACATGTGTGTGAAAGCATGCAATCATCAGTTGATCCTTTTAAATTATCTTTCCGGCTCAGACGTCATTTTGAACATGAGATGGATCTCGACCCAATTAAATTGTCGTCGATTGTGCCCCTAAGTCTATTGAACTTATCCATCCTTGATCGTAGCGTCGCTTCGATCCTTCACTTCGTAAATCATAATTCCTTAGCAATTGAGCTCTAAGTTATTCAGTTGTTTCTATAATCCAATGTAATTGCCTTGCTTCTTCCTCACGGTTGTGTGCCGATACTCACCCCTGATCCTTTGTTGGATTTTATCCGACAATGTCCTTCATATTCAATAACCTTGAGCCTTTCCTAGGATGTATACCGCCTTTGGTAAATTGTATCCCCTACTTTGTCAACCATGCTCTGCTATTGAGCTTGTGTTATTTACTCCTGAAGTTTGTGGTATATGTTCCTAAGAGGCCCGATGGGTTGGACATATGCCTTCTCTAAATTGTGTGAACCCGGAAACTACTACGGGTCATACTCTACTAGTGTTATGTCAGATAAAATTTCAACACACAATTTCGTTGAAGGCGAGAAGTGAATGGAAGGTTATACATTGAAGAAGTGGGAGTCGACCTTGAACTTTGTGTTCATGCCCATGGACACGATGTAGATCTTGTCATGTAAGCTTCTCGTAAACAATAATTATCCCCTTGATATAATTTCATCTTATATCTGGGATTTGGTCTTTTGCAATCGTGGTTTCTGACCATATTGTTCTTCCTTGATCCAATTTCTTGGACAAGTTCAAGCACCTGTCTTCTGCGGATCAATACCCCAGTCCAACCTCTACTTTGATCCGTCTTCGAGTATTACCCCCTGGTATCTCGAGATTGTCACGGAACCGCATAACTTCTTATGAGTTCTCCATCAAGTACTACATTCTCACTGTTTCCAATTTTTCACGGGCTCTGAGTTATTAAACACTCAAAGACACCGATAACTAATCCGAGTCTGCACTACGGTTCAATAACTCTAAGTAATCTTCGTTGCTTATGAGTTTATTAATCCTTCAAGTCATTCCTAGCCTGGTCGGCTATATCATTATCGTGCTAAAATTTAACTGTGCTACCTGCTCTTTATTCCCGGAGCACAATTTTCGACGATGAGCTCAGCTTATGTCGACCTTACTCATCATAGCATTTTTCCTTGAATAGCAAGCTTGATTTCGAGTTTGTGTCGTATCCGTGGTTCCAAGAACCTTTCGCTTCATCATTCCTTTGATTTGATGTCATCGCCGATCGATT
Source organism: Aegilops speltoides (assembly GCA_021437245.1). Classification (NCBI taxonomy): domain Eukaryota; kingdom Viridiplantae; phylum Streptophyta; class Magnoliopsida; order Poales; family Poaceae; genus Aegilops; species Aegilops speltoides. The sequence goes on along the minus strand of CM038145.1, from coordinate 278,015,059 downwards.
ACATCTTCACGAAATCTCTCGACAAATGTGTCGTGGTCGTCATCAACATCCTGAGCTCTTCCAAGATATATATCGAATTCTTGATAAGAAATACCATCCTCGCCCCTCAATGGTTTGTGTTATCGCCGACCACTTTATTGCCTTCCGATCAACACAAACTATTTCATGTTTTGTGTTATACCTTGGGATCCTTACTATCCAGCAATTGTTCTCCATTACCTTGGAGTATTACCATCCTTTATGTCAAGAATGTCGTGAGAATTTCACCACCTCTTGAGAATTCGTGGTGTGGTGATACTTCTCACCCTCACCATTCTTGTTACCCGTGTTGTTTCTAACCGGAATACCGACAATTGAACTATGATGTGTGAATTCAAAACTTCTAGCAACCCTATTGCTTTGGGGTGAATGGTCGAGTTTCATTCTAATTCTTTTGCTCGTCAAGTCACCATTCTAACATTGATCGTGCAACCCAGCCCATATTTCGGGTGCACCTTTCAACCAATGTTTAATTGTGTATGTCTTTCCTCGAGCCTACAACATTATATCATTTGAATTGACAAGTGTCATCTTCTTGATCACATTATTATGGAAATCCATCTTTTGAAAATCTCGATGAATTGTCGTTGAGTTCATCAGCCACCTCCTTGACCTCTCCTTGGGTTAATGATGAACTCTTGTTAACGGAAATCACTTCATAGTTCATTTCCCGAGAATCTTACAGTGTCATCCTGTCAATTTGTGTTGCACCTTTCTTCTCAGGCATCCTGAGTCTGAGGTATCCTGCATCCAATCAGAACTGAATCTCGGTCTGATACGATTGTTGGAACATATTTTCCAAGAGATATAACCCTGGTCTTTATGTGACCCAGTAAGGTGATGTCATGCCTAGCACACCTGGCCGGAGGACCTAGTGTTATAGTTTCCTTTTTAACAAGGTTAACCATTCTTCCATGAGGAAATTGAATGACTTGTTTAATAAGTTTTTCCTGATGGATCCTTTGTGTATCCAAGGTCTGATATTTCCTTGAAGACCATGTTAATGCTAACTCGAAGCATGTCTGTGGTACTCCGATTTTCAATAAGAGCATTTGAAAAACAATGCTAAATTTTCTTTGTCCATTATCCAAACACCGTTGTATGGGTAATGTCATGAAATTTCTCTCCCCTACCTAAGGAGTTTTCTACATAATATCCTGTCATGGATATCATGCTCTGCTTGTCCTTGGGAAGGATATACCCCTAAAATATGTTTTAAACACATTTTTCCTTCCATTGTTCAGTTTAACCTGAGGGTCACATTTTCCTTTCCATTGGTTTGTTTGACCTTTCTTGTGATCTATATAATCTAAGCAGTAATAATGCTTATGTAAACACCTCGGTGTACAACTCTCCTAGTGAGACCCTGTTACCTTTGTTGATGACATTTCGGTAAACCACCGATGGACGAGAACTTTGCCTATTGGTCCGCCTCGTTTCAGTGAGTAGGAAAATGGTTCTGTTTGTCCCTCGCCCTTGGTACCGACGATGCAGTCAACATAACTGATAGGCTATCCTTTGACATGCCTTGCCTACATGATCGTGCAAGACGTCAACGCCCTTCCTACATTTAATCCACATGGTGGGCCCATAACCCACAGTTTCACAGGATCAAAACCTGACTCACCTGTATAATCCTGTTTCTAATGGTTATTACCCATGCTTGGCTTTGTAATTAATTCATGAGCCACCTTCCTAGTGCTCTATTCTGGTATCAGACGCTATACTTACTCTCGCTGCTCTGAACCCCTTTCTCACTCTGGTTCAGACTTCGAGCAACTATCTATCTGCTTGGAACCTCTTATTGTACCTTCGAACCTCACTCTCGATGTGTTTTATTCGTTCAACTCGAGAGGTACACATATACTCATTCATGGGTTAATCCCAGATTATTACCCTTATAGCACTCTGTCGTTGCCGATCTGCCCTGTTACCTATTTGTAACGCCCCGGACACACCCGCCGGTGGTCGTTACTCCTGGCGGGATCTAGACTGGCCCCACAGATCAATACTAGTCTTTTCTGCGCATTTTGTCCTCACTCGTGCGCACCCGGGAGCGACTTCCCGGTCGGTCACCCATCCTGAAACTACTCCAAGCTGAGCACGCTTAACTTTGGAGTTCTGACCGAATGGGCTCCCGGAAAAGAAGGAATTCCTTATTGATATGAGTAGTCTATCATCCCTAATAAGCCGTGCTATCACATACACCCACACTCGGAGGAACCGACGTCCTCGTCGGCCACGAGAACGTTCCCTCTTGGCACAACCGCTCGTGCATCCAGTCCGGTACATGTGCCATGCCGTGTGCCATGACGGGTCACAAGCGTCATGAACAACATGACCGCGACTGTCCGCAACCATCCATGTAACCGCGAGGGTCGGCTCGATACCAACTTGTAGCGCCCGGACACACCGCCGGTGGTCGTTACTCTGGCGGGATCTAGGCGGCCCCACAGATCAATACTAGTCTTTTCTGCGCATTTTGTCCTCACTGCGTGCGCACAGGGAGCGACTTCGATCGGTCACCCATCTGAAACTACTCCAAGCTGAGCACGCTTAACTTTGGAGTTCTGACCGAATGGGCTCCCGGAAAAGAAGGAATTCCTTATTGATATGAGTAGTCTATCAACCCTAATAAGCCAGGCTATCACACTATTCGTAAGTACGATGAAGATCCCGAAGAAAGGATGTCGACTTCATCATGATGACCGGAAGCAAAGGAATGAAGACATCAATGTATTGGACCGGTCTCTTGAGAAGAGCAAGCCGAATGAGAAGACCCGCTAGATTAGTTACCTAACCTTTCCCCTTTCACTACCTCTTAAATCTCGGACGAGATTTCTTGTAATGGAGGAGAATTGTGACGCCGGGTAATCAAGCTACGATAACCTCTGCTAATGACGCCTTGTCACCTCCATTACTGTCGCTAATCTCGCGTTAGTTCGAAATCAATTCGAATTCAAATTCAAAATCAAGCAAACAATAAAAGATTTCAAATATAAAAATTAAAATGTTCGAGAGGTGACAAATAATGCATAGGTAATTATGGTGGAGAATCCACATTTTTATAATATATTTAATGCACTAAATAAACTAAAACAACGATAAAACAATTATCTAAAATGCTTTTAAAATAATAAGCACATGCAAAACACTTTATTTAAAGTGCCAGATTATTTGGGGTTGTGACCTATTTAATAACAACAAATTAGTTGTCGCTTTTAGATGTTATAAAACTAAAATAAAAGAAAACAGAAAGAAGACAGAAAAGAAAAGAAAAGAAAGAAAGACCCCCATCGGGCCACTGGCCCAGTGGCCTCTGGGCCAACCAGGCCGGCCCAACCGGCCAAGCCCACCCCCACTCCCTTATCCACTCTCCCCCGGAAACCCTAGGTCGAACCCCACCCCACTCGCCTCACTTCCCCTCCCCACACCCCGCTCCTCCCTCTGCCCCGATTGGATCGGGGGGATCGACCCCGTCGACCATCCTCGCCGCCTCGGCCTTGCTGAACCGCCCGCCTCCTCCCCGACGCGCTCCACCGACCTCGACGCCGCCACCTCCACCTCGTCGGACGCCTCTACATCATCTCGTCCCTGCCGCCCGAAGCTCCTCCGCCCCGACCCGACGCCGTCGCCCATCGTCGTCGGACCACCTCGTTGGACCGCCTTCGTCGCCCGCTTCCTCGTCCTCCTCGTCGGCTTCACCAGGCCTCGTCGTCCCCTCCTCTCCTCGCATGTGAGGACCCCTTCTCCTTCCCTCCTCTGCCCTCGCTCCCGCACGGTCCCCGCCCTCGTCGCCGCCGCCTGGGCACACCCAACCCATGTCACCGCGCCCGTCTGTCTCGCGCGCGTCTCGCTGCCGTCGCCGCCCGTTCCCCTCGCGGGCTCGCACACACAGCGTCGACCACGCCCGTCCATCACGGCGCCCACCATGTTCCTCGCGCTTCCATGGCCTCTGCCGTCGTGCCGATTATCGCCTCTCGCCAGTGCTGACGAGTCAAGGCGCCGCTCACACACACCGACTCGTTATGCCGCCTGCTCCGCCATCACACCGGCGCCGGCCAGCGCCGCTTCTTCACCATTGGCGCGGCGCTTCACAAGGGGCTGGAGCCCGAGAACCGCCACCCGCGACCCGTTAAGGCCCCTGTGCCTATGACAGGGGGCCCCACGACCAGAACGTTTTGTTTTGTTTTTTTAAAAGGAAAATAAATAATAAATACAATAATTAAAATGTTAATTAATTAATTAAAGAATTAATTAACTTAATTAAATCAGAATAGATTAACCTAATCATTTAGTTAAAGCTAATTAGCCCTGTCTAATTACTATGAGTCTATAACATGCGGGACCCACCATCAAATTGACCCAATAACTCTGTTGACTCTCGACGTCGACATGACCTCATGCTGATGTCATAATTCCATTTTCGAAATTAAATTAAATAATTAATTAAATTCTAGAAATTAATAAAATCTTTAGAAAATCATATCTTTTAATCCGTAACTTCGGATTAAATTATTTTCAACATGAAAGTTGCTCGAGCGATGAGGCGAATCCGGATCACGCAGCCGTTCGTCGCCACGCATCCCTAGCATAGCTTAACATGCAACTTTCCTCCGGTTTCCGTCCAAAACGCGAAACAGGGGATACTTTCCGGATGTTTCCTTCACCGGTATCACCTACTACCGTGTTAGGGCACACGAACACCGCGTATTGTCTTGTTACGCTTTGTGATGCTTTGATTGCTCTGTTATTTATTGTGTTCCCTCTCATTACTTCTTTCCGATAGACCCGAGGCCGCGCGGCGACCCCGGTTCGACTACGGTGTTGGTGACTCGTCCTTCTTGCCGAGCAACCAGGCAAGCCCCCATTGATCACCGGATATCGCCTATTCTCCTCTATAACGCTTGCATTAGAGTAGTGTAGCATGTTACCGCTTTCATTGATCCTATTACGATGCATAGCCTTTGTCATTGTTACTAAATCATTGATACCTTACCGCAATCCTAAATGCTTAGTATAGGATGCTAGTTTATCATCATTGGCCCTACATTCTTGTCGATCGCCTTGCTATACTATCGGGCCGTGATCACTTGGGAGGTGATCACGGGTATATACTATACATACATACATGCTATCTGAGATGGTGACTAAAGTCGGGTCACTCATTGAGTACCCGCAAGTGATTACGATGAGGGGCTGAAAGGACGGTGGCTCCATCCCGGTAGAGGTGGGCTGGGTTCCCGACGGCCCCGATCGTTACTTTGTGGCGGAGGCGGCAGGCAGGTTGAGACCACCTAGGAGGCAGTGGGCTGGCCTGTTCGGCGCTCATGGATACTTAACACGCTTAACGAGATCTTGGTATTTGATCCGAGTCGGCCATTTGGTCTATCGCACTAACCATCTACGTGGGAGTAGTTATGGGTATCCGGCGTCGTGGTATCGGCGAAGCCTTCTTGGCGTCGGCGGACGGCGGGCGCGCGCCGGATTGGGCTGCGTTAACGCAACTTCCTTTGTAATGGAGGTTGCTAGGTGCATTCCGGCCGCCCTCATAACGTCTTGAGTGTGCTCAGGCGATGGGCCTGACCCTGCGCGCATAGGATTTAGACCGCGGGCTGACCTCTCTGTTGTGCCTAGGTGGGGCTGCGGCGTGTTGATCTTCCGAGGCGGGCATGACCCAGAAAGTGTGTCGGCCAAATGGGATCAAGCGTGTTGGGTTATGTGGTGCACCCTGCAGGGAAGTTAATCTATTGAATAGCCGTGTCCCTCGGTAAAAGGGCGACCGGAGTTGTACCTTGACCTTATGACAACTAGAACCGGATACTTAATAAAACACACCCTTCCAAGTTCCACAGACAACCCGGTGATTGCTTTTCCACGCAGGCGACGAGGAGGATCGCGGGTAGGATTATACTATGCGATGCTCTTGGAGATGCTACTTGGAGATGCTACTTGGAGATGCTACTTGGCGATGCTACTTGGAGGACTTGATCTACTCTCTTCTACTGCTTTGCAAGGCGGAGGCTGCCGAGCGTAGTCTTCGATAGGATGAGCTATCCCCTCTTATTACGGCATTCTGCGATTCGGTCCACTCATATGGCCTCCTTACACATATACCCATGCATATGTAGTGTAGTTCCTTGCTTGTGAGTACTTTGGATGAGTACTCACGGTGCTTCTCCCCCTTTCCCCTTTTCCTTCTTTACGGTTGTCGCAACAGATTTGGGAGCCAGGGCGACGCCACCGTCGGCGGCGACTACTACTGGAGGTGCCTACTACTACGTGCGAGTGCCGGCGGCGACACTGGGAGTAGTTTAGGAGGATCCAGGCGGGAGGCTGCGCCTCTTCGTCTGTATCCCGGCTTTGTGCTAGCCTTCTTAAGGCAAACTTGTTTAACTTATGTGCGTACTCAGATATTGTTGCTTCCGCTGACTCGTCTATGATCGAGCACTTGTATTCGAGCCCTCGAGGCCCCTGGCTTGTATTATGATGCTTGTATGACTTATTTTACTTTTAGAGTTGTGTTGTGATATCTTCCCGTGAGTCCCTGATCTTGATCGTACACGTTTGCGTGCATGATTAGTGTACGATTGAATCGGGGGCGTCACAATTGGATACAAGAGATGAACTAGGGTTCTGAGAGGAGATGGTGCTGGTGAAGATGTTGATGGAGTTTGACCCCCTCCCGATGAGAGGATCGTTGCTGATGACGTTGGTGATGATTTCCCCCTCCCGGAGGGAAGTGTCCCCAGCAGAACAGCTCCGCCAGAGCCCTAGATTGATTCCGCCAAGGTTCCGCCTCGTGGCGGTGGAGTTTCGTCCCGTAAGCTTGCCCGCGATTTTTTCCAGGGTAAAAGCTCTCATATAGCAGAAGATGGACACTGAAGGCCCACCAGGGGGACCAGGAGATAGGGGGTGCGCCCTATAGGGGGGGCGCGCCCTCCTCTCTCCTGGACAGGGTGTGGGCGCCTGGTGTATTTCTTTCGCTCAAAAATTCTTATTAATTCCAAAAAGATGTTTCATGGAGTTTCAAGACTTTTGGAGCAGTGCAGAATAGGTTTCCAATGTTTGCTCCTTTTCCACCGAATTCATTACCGGCATTCCCCTCTTCATGGTAAACCTTGTAAAATAAGAGAGAATAGCCATAAGTATTGAGATATAATATGTAATAACAACCCATAATGCAATAAATATTGATATAAAAGCATGATGCAAAATGAACGTATCAGATACTGATCGATCTGGTCGTTGATGAAACCAGTGAGGCATGCATTCTCGATCAAAGAGTAAAAGGCTTCATGAATTCCAGCTTCTTTCAAGAAATCCTCACATGGCCATTCACACGATCGCACTTCCGCTAAGCGAGGAAGATTATACTTGGCTTTTTTCTTCTCTTTAGCTTGTTTTTCCTGAGAGCTTTGGCTAGAAGAACCCCTCGAAAGTTTCCTTAACATTTTCTGAAAATTTCTGAAATTTTAGTAACTTCAAAATAAAAGTGAGTAAAACTAAACAAGATTGGTAGCAACTACTCCTACAAGTGCCTAGAGCCTATATCATGCATTAGAATTGCTTGGGACCTCATAAATTTAACGTGCAAGCTCAAGAACATGGTCACCTATGCAGAAAAAAATTGCAATGAATAAAGCACTAGAACAAAAACTAATTGGACCAATGGAGGAGTCACATACCAAGCAACAATCTCCCGAAGCAGTTTTGTGAATGGAGCTTTGAGCAAGGAGATCGAAAATCGCAGCAAAATGAGCTAGAACTCGTGCTTCAGCTGGATGGGGATTTTTTGGGTAGAATATGAAGTGTGTGGGTGCTGGCATAAGTGGAGGGGGCCACCAGGCCCACGAGACAGGCGCGCCAGGGGGTGGGCGCGCCCTCCACTCTCGTGGCCTGGTGCTTGCCCCTCCTGCAGTGTTTTCAGTGCCTAAAATCCTCAAATATTCCATAAAAAATCATACTAAATTTGCAAGGCATTTGGAGCACTTTTATTTTCAGGATATTTTTTTATTTCACGGATAATTCAGAAAACACACAAATAAAACTATTTTGCTTTATTTATTCTAAATAACAGAAAGTAAAAAGAGGGTACAGAAGGTTGTGCCTTCTAGTTTCATCCATCTCATGATTATCAAAATGAGTTCACTAACAAGGTTGATCAAGTCTTGTTAACAAACTCATTCCGAATAACACAGAACCGGAGAAATTTCGAATAACACTAAGTTACCTCAACAGGGATATGAAAATCCCCAATAATAAGAATATCATATTTTTTTCTTGACGGTAGGAAGAGGAAATTCAAAACCTCCAATAATGATAGTTGGAACTTTCCCAATAGAATTGATGCTATGAACTTGAGATTGTTTCCTCGGAAAGTGTACCATATGCTCATTACCATTAACATGAAAAGTGACATTGTCTTTGTTGCAATCAATAACAGCCCCTGCAGTATTAAGAAAAGGTCTACCAAGGATAATCGACATACTATCGTCCTCGGGAATATCAAGAATGACGAAGTCCATTAAAATAGTGACATTTGCAACCACAACAGGCAATTCATAATCATTGGGAGAATTTTCATCATCACTATCATCAATAATAGTATCTTCAATAACTTCATTCCCCCTAACTCTAGCAAGTTGTTCATCAAGAAATTCACCTAATGGCAAAGTAGTATCACGCACAGAAGTAGTTTCATCATAAGTATCATGCATAGCAGAAGTGGCATCATCAATAACATGCGACATATCAGAGTTCATAGCAGTAGCAGGTTTAGGTGTCGCAAGCTTACTCAAAACAGAAGGAGAATTTAGTGCAGAGCTAGATGGCAGTTCCTTACCTCCCCTCGTAGTTCAGGGCAAAATCTTGGTTCTTTCGTCTTTCAAGTTCTTCATAGTGATCAACAGATATAAATCCCAAGTGACTCAGAGAATAGAGCTATGCTCCCCGGCAATGGCGCCAGAAATTAGTCTTGATAACCCACAAGTGTAGGGGATCGCAACAGCTTTCAAGGGTAAAGTATTCAACCCAAATTTATTGATTCGACACAAGGGGAGCCAAAGAATATTCTTGAGAATTAGCAGTTGAATTGTCAATTCAACCACACCTGGATAACTTAGTATCTGCAACAAAGTATTTAGTAGCAAAGTAGTATGATAATAAACGTAACGGTAGCAAAAGTAATGTTTTTGGGTTTTGTAATAGTTGTAACAGTAGCAACGAAAAAGTAAATAAGCGAAGAACAATATGTGAAAAGCTCGTAGGCAATGGATCAGTGATGGATAATAATGCCGGATGTGATTCCTCATGTAATAGCTATAACATAGGGTGATATAGAACTAGCTCCAGTTCATCAATGTTTGTAGGCATGTATTCCGTAAATAGTCATACGTGCTTATGGAAAAGAACTTGCATGACATCTTTTGTCCTACCCTCTTGTGGCAGCGGGGTCCTAGCAGAAACTAAGGGATATTAAGGCCTCCTTTTAATAGAGAACCGAAACAAAGCATTAGCACATAGTGAATACATGAACTCCTCAAACTACGGTCATCACCGAGAAGTATCCCGATTATTGTTACTTCCGGGTTGTCGGATCATAACACATAATAGGTGACCATAGACTTGCAAGATAGTGTAAGTGCATCTAGTGCCACCCCTAGTTGGTTTTGGAGTATTGACGACAAAGTTGGTTGAGGGACTAATGCGTTTGTGAGAATTGCAGGATAACGCAGGTAGTGTCCCTCATTGATTTGGTTTACCTACCGGAGATGACCCCTTAAAATGTATGAAGACATTGAAGACAATGGTGGTATGAGAAGATATTCATATTGAAGACTATGACATGAGAAGACATTACGTGAAGACTATGGGCCGAAGATCGTGTGGTTTCGTTGTTTCCTTTTCTTCTTTGTTGAGTCATAGGAACCACCGCATTGTTAAGTGGGGTCCAAGTGAACTAAATCGAGTGGTCAAGTGATGCTCAACTCAAATCCTATGTCTTGAGCAAAGACAATGAGAGCAAATCTTATCCAGAGTGGATGAGTCAGCCTTGCTTGTAGCCCAAGTAAAGTTGCCGCGTGTGTTTGAAATCTGACCGTTGGAACACGTGTTAGTTCCTTAGTGACCCTGGGTCATTTTGGACAAATCAGGTCGGGTTGCCTTGTGGCTATAAATAGCCCACCCCTACACCATAAATTGGTGGCTGCTCGAGTTTGTGCACGGCTTTTGTCGTTTGAGAGCAACCCACCTCGAAGCATTTGAGAGAGAAATCCTTGCGAGGACAAAGCCCAAACACCCGAGCCAAAGAGTGTTAGGCATCATGAAGTCTTTACATGCGTGTGACACAAGACTTATTACACTTGAGGACTGTGAATCCTCCGGCCGGTTAGGCGTCGCGTTCGAGCATCCAAGAGTCATTCTGGATTGCGGTGAGCGAAGTCTGTGAAGGTTTGGAAGTCTACCTTGAAGACTTACCAGAGTGATTGGGCGAGGACTGGGTGTCCTTAGCTCAAGGGGAATAAGGTGAAGACACGGTCTTCTGAGTTAAATCTCAGCCTCCCTAACCAAACGTACAGTTGTCACAGCAACTGGAACTGGTCCAATAAATCATGTGTCTTCAACGAGCAACTGGTTCTATCCCTTTCCACCCTTTACTTAAGTTTGTCTTCGTGAAGTCATTGTCCATCTGTGTATCTGTTTGACTTCATTGCTTGACTACTACTGTTGATTGGCTTCATACTATCTTCCATCTTGATCCTTACTACTTGGCTGCTCTTAGTCCCGTACTTTCACATCATTGCATACTTGACTATGGCTTGCTTATGGTAGTTTATCTTCCGCTGCATATCAACTAGGTCATTTCTGTTGTCTGTCTTCGAAACTTCTAAGTTTTGAAGACTTTCATAAAAATCGCCTATTCACCCCCCCTCTAGTCGATACAAGCACTTTCAATTGGTATCAGAGGAAGGTACTCCCTTGTTCTGTGTGATTCGGTTTAACCACCTGGAGTTTCAGCTATGTCGACTGCAGGATTGAGGAACATATCTTGTCCCACCTTTGACGGTCATGAGTATCCCCGATGGAAGGCCATGATGAAGAAGCGACTCATGTCCATGGATAGCGAACTGTGGACCGTCACTGAGATTGGCCTCACTGATCTATGCAAGATGGCGGAGGCCGATGACATTCGCAAGTACACTCTATTGAACCTTACAGCGAAGGATGTCATTTGCTCTCATCTGTCCCGAAATCAGTTCAGGAATGTTATGCACCTCAATCACCTTGAAGCTAATCTGGACCGGCTTTCTAAGGTCTATGAAGGTCATCCTTTTCGTCATGATCCGTGGTTTGAGGACTACAAGGAGTCTCTCAAGGAGATGACCTTTGCACCTGAATTATCATCATCCTCATCATGCCACATGGCAAGGGGTGATAAGGTAACTAGATGCTATCTCTCTGAATCTAGCGATGATGAATCAGGTGATGAATTTGGCCCCAGTTATGACAAGCTTGCTTCCCTTGCCACTAAACAGCAAAGAATCTTGGAAAAGGTTCAAGACATGCTTAGTAAGAGCGATGATATGTTGGGTGCAGAAATGGATCAGTCAAAAGCTTTGGCTTATAGTCTTCAGAGACTTCATGCCAAGTTTGATGCCCTTCAAGATCAACATAATGCTCTCTTGTCTAATCATGAGAAGCTTTCTTCTGAATGTCTTCAAAGAAAGCTAGACCTTGAAAAGATAAGAGTGGATTATGAAGATCTTCAGAAGGAGCGTGATTCATTACTTGCTCAACAAATCAGCGTTACACAACATGAATTTGAACCACCATGTCTAAAATGCATTGAGCGTGATAACGCTACATCTGTTGCTGAATGTTCCACTACTGCTACTGTTTCATTGTCTTCACCTACTGATGTGGTTACTAACCCCTCTGCGGAGGATACCACTTTGCTATTGCGATGAAAATGCTATGTTGAAGACATTTCTTGAAACAGGATGTACAAAAGTTTGAAGGGACATCGACACTGCGATGTCCTCAAAAGCAGATTCGAACCAAAACCCTAGGAAAGAGGGTGTTGGGTCTGAGAGGAAAATGAATGTTGATGGCTCGTCTTTGGAAGCCCGAGCGGTACCCCAAAACCACATGGGTTGCTGCAAAGGAACCTTGAGAGATCCATCCACTTTATCCGGCTTTACTGTGCTAATCCTATTATCATTGATGAATCCTTTGATGCAAACTATAAGCTGTTCAAGAATTAGAATGGTGAAGTGTTTGCGGTACATTGGTACTAAGCTGCAGGAATGGACCACCTATGAAGAAGATCTGGGTACCTAAGCGGTACATTGAGAATCTTCCGTGAATGTCGTCATGACACCACCAAGGGAGAAGACAAACCCTGGACCTATAGCTTCATATGGCCCAAAGGCTTCATCTGATCTACGGACTCACTGAGTCACCCTAACGCCAATGTTTTGCAGGGAAATCATGCTCAGACTTATGAATATGAGTGTGTATCTTCGAACCGCTATGTTCATAGGACTAAGAACTTTTCTGCTTATTCATATGAGTATCATTCATCTCCCGCAAGGCTATTTGCTACGGCTCCAAAGCCAAAATTCTCAGATGCTGCACTTAGGCTCATTGCTTCTAAGCCACCCCTGAAGATGTGGGTGGCAAAGAAGAACTAACTCTCTTTTGCAGAAAAGGGTCTCCAGCCAGCAATCAATGGCGTCCGATACTATTGCTGGGGACCTAAAACACATCGAGGACGCATGATAAAATGTCATTCTATATTCTTCACATCTGAATCGCTTATCAGTCATACTATATGTCCTAACTTTGATATAAGCTGTGACAATCCCTATATGTGTCAAATGCTTATGCTTCACAACACTCTTGTGAAGCATATCCTCCTAACTGCACTGTAGGGTACATCACCAAAAGCTTCAGAATGGATAATGGACAGTGGATGCACTAATCATATGACTGGTGATCGAAGTCTTCTCATGGACTCAACCTTACGTCCATCCGACAAGAGTCACATCACATTCGCTGACACTGGTAAAAGCAAGGTATTGGGTCTAGGTAGAGTTGCAATCTCAAAGGATCAACACATGGATAAAGTGATGCTTGTTGAATCCCTTGGCTTCAACTTAATGTCTGTCTCAATGCTTTGTGACTTGAACATGATTGTGCTATTTGGAAAATATCGCTGCCTTGTAATAATGGAATCTGACAAATCTCTAGTCTTTGAAGGGTATTGAAAATATGATCTATACATGGTAGATTTCTCAACAGGTCCACAGCTTGCCGTATGTCTTCTCCCAAAAGCTTCAGAATGCTGGCTCTAGCATCGAAGGCTAGGACATGCTGGCATGAGGAACTTACACTCACTCGTCAAGAAGAAGCATGTCATTGGCATCGAGGATGTCAAGTTCAAGAAGGATCATCTGTGTGGTGCCTGTGAAAGTGGAAAGATGACAAGGGCAAAGCACCCTCGAAGACAATCATGACAACATCTCAACCCTTGAGTTGTTACACATGGACTTATTTGGACCTACTCACTACTCCACCCTCACAACAACTCGCCTGTCTCTATGGCCGTCATTGTTGATGACTACTCAAGATACACATGGGTTCATATAATTCTTTACAAGATGAAGTGCAAGATGTCTTGGTAACGCCAATCGAGCAATGAACAATTATGGGGTGAAGATCAAGCATATCAGAAGTGACAATGGCACTGAATTCAAGAACACAGGACTTGATCTGTATCTGGATACAATGGGAATCACTCATGAGTTCTCTGCTCCATACACACCTCAGCAAAATAGCATCGTTGAGCGCAAAAACAGAACCCTCATTGAGATGGCTCGAACAATGCTAGATGAATACAAGACACCAAGAAAGTTCTGGCCTGAAGCTATTGATACAGCCTGTCACATCATCAACCGTGTGTATATCCATAAGCTTCTGAACAAAACATCCTAGGAGCTCCTTACTGGCAAGAAGCCAAACGTCAGTTATTTCAGAGTATTTGGAGCTAGATGTTGGATCAAGGATCCCCATCACAAGTCAAAATTTGCACCTAAGGCTCATGAAGGCTTCATGCTTGGCTATGGAAAGGATTCACACTCCTACAGAGTCTTCAACCTCTATCTCTACAAAATCGTCGAAACTGTGGATGTGAAATTTGATGAAACCAATGGCTCACAAAGAGAACTCCTGCCAAGTACACTAGACAAAGCTTCTCCAAGTGAATCTATCAAGCTGATGGGAACTGGTGAAATCATGCCTTCTGAAGCACAGCCTGAAGAGGAACTTATCATCTCAGCACCAAACCAACCTGAAGACAATGCTCAGACCGAAGACAATTCTCCCAATGATGACAATGATCAGCAAGAGCAAAGTCTTCGTCCTGTTCATCCTCGTGTTGCAAATGAAGTTCAAATAGAGAAGATAATTGATAGCATCAATGCACCTGGTCCACTCACTCGGTCAAGAGCAACACAGCTAGCAAACTTCTGTGGGCACTTTTCATTTGTGTCAATATCAGAACCCAAGAAAGTTGCTGAAGCTTTTATGGAACCTAAATGGATTCAAGCCATGAAAGAAGAACTTCATCAGTTCAAGCTGAATAATGTTTGGGAACTTGTCAAGCGACCTGACCCTCGCAAGCATAACATTATTGGAACAAAATGTCTATATCGAAACAAGCAAGATGAGCATGGTCAAGTCGTCAGAAACAAAGCACGTCTTGTGGCTCAAGGATATACTCAAGTTGAAGGAATGACTTTGATGAAACATTTGCTCCAGTTGCTAGGCTTGAAGCTATTCGCATACTGCTAGCCTACGCTAATCATCACAACATATTGCTATATCAAATGGATGTGAAGAGTGCATTTCTCAATGGCAAGATTGAAGAAGAAGTATATGTCGCTCAACCACCTGGCTTTGAAGATCCAAAACACCCTGATATGGTGTACAAGCTAAACAAAGCACTGTATGGCCTCAAACAAGCTCCTCGTGCATGGTATGATACGATCAAAGACTTCCTGAAGAGCAAAGGCTTCAAACCAGGATCCCTCGATCCCACACTCTTCACGAAGACATATGATGGTGAACTGTTTGTGTGCCAAATATATGTGGATGACATAATCTTCGGCTGCACCAACCAGAAGTATAGTGATGAGTTTGGGTACATGATGCAAGAGCAATATCAGATGTCCATGATGGGTGAGCTGAAGTTCTTCCTTGGTCTTCAAATTAAATCGAGAAAGAAATGGCATCTTCATATCTCAAGAAAAATACCTCAAAGATTATGCGAAGAAGTTTGGAATGGAAGGCGCAAAGGCTACACGACGCCAATGCCACCAAACACCATCTTGGTCCCGACGACAATGGTAAAGAGTTCGATCAAAAGGTATACCACTCCATGATTGGTTCTTTACTTTATCTATGTGCATCTAGGCGGATATTATGCTTAGTGTTTGCATGTGTGCTCGATTCCAAGCGGCACCAAAGGAATCGCATCACTTAGGCGTGAAGCGAATTCTTCGATATTTGGCTTACACCCCAACACTCGGATTATTGTATCCCAAGGGCTCAAAATTTGATTTGGTTGGATTCTCGGATGCTGATTATTTGGTGACAAAGTGGATCGCAAGTCTACATCGGGCACATGTCATTTTCTTGGTCGATCACTTGTCTATTGGTCTTCAAAGAAGCAGAATTGTGTATCACTGTCAACTGCTGAATCTGAATACATTGCTACTGGATCCTGTTGTGCTCAGCTTCTATGGATGAAGCAAACTTTCAAGGACTATGGCATCAACCTGAAACAAGTACCTCTCTTCTGCGCCAATGAAAGTGCCATCAAGATAGCCAACAATCTAGTCCAGCACTCGAAGACAAAGCGAATTGAAATTCGTCATCACTTTCTCAGAGATCATGTCATGAAGAAAGATATCGATATCATTCATGTCAACACTGAAGAGCAACTTGCAGATATCTTCACAAAGCCCTTGGATGAGAAAAGGTTTTGCAGGTTACGGTGTGAGCTAAATATCTTGGAATCCTCTAATGTCCTGTGATCAGGCACACATCCTAACACTTATGCATGTTGATGACTTAGATGTGCAACACACAAAGTAATGTATATCTTCAATCAATGAAGATTTACACTCTGAGTGTGAATACATTAACATGGAATTTGACTTTGGAGCGCCACGATAATTGTGCGCCGTGTCTGGGTCTAATACTTCCTATACGGTGGGTAACGCCACCACCAAATTTCTCTGTTTGAAGTGTTTCACTCATGGCGTTATATTGCAATGACTTTGCATTTGGTTTGTCTTCAGTTTCAATTTATCTTCATGATTTTCTACACTATGATGATTTGATTGCTTTCTGATATATAAATATACTAGTGTTACATCCTCTCAAACATTCACTTATAGCTATGTCTTCAAGTTGGATCTTTTGAACTAAGTGAATGTGATGGGACCCTAACCTCTCTATGCTTTCTATCTCAAACTCTATCTGTCCAAATCATATGCATTCTATTGAAGCTGTCGAATGTCTTCTCTTCGTCCTAGTCGTGAAGGCAAAGAGACAAACATTAACTCTGTTTTAAATGACTTATCTTTATTGTTGAAATCCGAGAAGCGGAACAACTCTCCGACATGCTGGCGGGCGTGGGAGCGTGGGACAACCCTAAGTATGTTGCATGCTTGCCACGTGCCCCTCGAGATGTGAACCGCCCGAGGCACCAGCAGAATAATGCATTTGTGCTGCTCACCTACTTATAAATACTTGTCCCCTGCGGTAAAGAAATCCTTCTTCCACCTCTCCACCTCCGTCAAAACCCTAGCGCCACCGCTAGCTCTCGACGATGCCGGCGACGAAGCGCTTAGCTGTCGCGACTTCTCCGACGCCGTCCTCACGCCGTCCGCGGACATCGTCCTCTCCGCCGTCACTGTAGGTGTCCTCCGTCGCCAAGTTAGGGCACGGTGGGCTGAACTGCTCGGTCTCCTATTCATCCCATCTAGCAGTTCTTCGTGCGGTAATTATAACTCTATTTTACCACCTTTTTGATCTTCAAGATTAATCCTGTTTACCGAAAGTGGTTTCTGCCTATTCAATGTTAGATCTATTCATGCGCATCTCATCTTGCCTAGTCAATTCACTTAGATTTCTGTCTAGTTTGATTCCTCACTTGTACTTATTCACGGATTGGTACAATTCGAACCAACTCACCTATATAAGTGAATGTCTTAGCATCATGAGGTCAATGTCTTCAAACTGATTTATCTTCAAAATCTTACGAGAATGCATATGACCTCTTCCCTTCCTCGCATCTCTAATCTTGTCACGGTACATGTCCGTGGGAGAATCCCTTGGTTCTCATAGTCGCATTCTTTTGCGAGAATACTTACGACATCATATCAATTCTCCTGAAGCAGTTCACCTTGACCAGCAAGTGTAAGTCTCTGAAGCCTTTGAGCGTATTGAAGCCATTCGGTTTGAAGTTCATGGCTGCGAGAAAAATCAACACTGAGAAGGAACATCCAAAGATCGACCGATGATCTAGCGAGCTCTACAAGGCAGACCACGAAGAAACTTATCATCGGTATGAAGACACGAATCCAATGGATTCGACGCTATTGGGCTAAAGAATGGTTCAAGTACAAGTTTGTAACCAAGGAATATGCAGAGAAGAATGCTATCAAGAGACCTTGGGGTGATATTCTCTATTGAGGCGTTCAACCCAAGAACAGAGCTGAAGCTATTGAGCAAGGCTTCTATCCTTGCATGGTCCGTGGACCTCAGCCTGAGAACGCCGATCCCACTTCATTACTCTGGTGTCGTGAAGATGCTCTCTTCAAGCGCAACTTCCAGTTCGTTGTGGCTTCGGACAAGAAAAACAAGAAGTCATTGGGATTGGACTTCAACCCAGGTCCCTCTGCTCCCTGTGCTGACGGTTCCCGTGATGCAGAACCCAATGTCATCAACCCCTTCTCCAACCTTGATGGCCTCATCACCTACATCTTGGTCCAAGGTGCCAGAGTTGATCATTCTGATAATGATGCTAATTCTGATGAAGCCCCAGCTCCTCCTCCGAAGCCGCAGAAGCAAAAGAAGCCAAAGGCTTCAAGATCAGTTGCACCTCCGAAAACTTCTCGTGCAAAGCCACTGGCCACTGCACCTCCTGAAGATAGTGTGCAGTCTGAAGATCAATCCCGTGTCTCCAAGAGAACGGAGAAGAAAAAGCAAATTGTCAGGCATACTGATCAAGCCTTGACTCCTGCCGCCATTCTACGCGAAGAACCCATTGATCTGTCCGGTGATGAAGATCTTGTTGATGATGCCCTTGAGCAACTGATAAAGAGGAAGGAAGAAGCAGAAATCTTCAACAACTTGCCTCTCTTCGATGTGGCAATCATCCACAACTTCATTGATGAGTGGTTCGACACCCCCAATCTCAGCTTTGAAGATTTGCAGCTTCCCATTGGCCTCAGCGTCTCTTTTAATGGCGCCATTGCTTCTGAGCTAGCTCTCGCTCAGCGCATCGTTGAGCTGAAGAACAAAATTGATTATGAGAAGGCTCAGTTCAAGAAGCATGTGGCGAAGCTCAGTGTTCAAGACGTCAGAAACTTCAAGGTCATGCTACATGAGCTTAAAGAAGCTTTTCTCAAGAAGCGCCAAGAAGCTCAAGGCTCTCGAGAACGCATGAAGAGTTTGGCTGATAAGTGTGTGCTTGCCTACAATGAGGCTGAGAAGCACAAGTCACTTGGCCGTCCTAGCATTGACCCCAGGATGGCTGCGAAGAAGAAGAAGAAGCTTCCTGCTGACCAGCCTGCACCTTCTAGCCAAGAAGCCCCTCACATTATCTTCCCAAGCAGCATGACAGGCTCGAAGCCAAAGGTCACCACAACCGCTTCAGAACAGAAGAAGACGAGGGCTGCCGATTTGAAGCGTAAAGAGGAAGAATACTGAAGCCTCTGATGCCGCTCCCTCCAAGAAGAAGCGCAAGACCAAGAAGACTAGGGCTGCTCCCACAGAGCCCTTAGTTGTTGAACCCATTTAAGTGGTTCGCCCTGCGTCAGAACATCAAGAAAGAAGGATGATAGTACATGAGCCTGCTCCCACAGAGGCTCATGAAGCTGAAGATATTCCAGCAGCTAAACCCACCGCTGCTGAAGACATTGGTCATGATGACAATGTTGAAGATGATGAAGTTCTTCCTCAGATCGAACACAACGTGGTATCATCGCCTGTTCTTACGAACAGCGAACTCATCAGCATTGGTCGTCCTCTGACGCCAATTGCTCAGGATGCATCGTGGGCTGATCACCCACAGCAACAAGAATCCCCCAGTACTCCCCAACAACAACAACAAGCTACACCTCCTGTGCAAGAAGAAGATGAAGACTTTGAGGCCCAACCAACTCCATCTCCTAAGGCGTTGCCGACATTTATGAGCCGCAAAGGACAAAGGCCTCAAGTCACTCTGTCGAGCGTTCCAGAAGGAGAAGTGCAACGTCCACCTGTTGCACGTCAAGTATTTTCTGAACCCACTCCTACTGTGAATGTCTCCGAGTCTGAAGCCCAAGCTGCTGAAGACATTCCGGCTGCATCAGTCGAGGAAAATCAAGAAGACGAACGTGTCCCTACTCCCCCAGTGATTGAGAAGTTGTTCCTGATGTGAACGTGCCAGTGCCCGACCCTCCTGTTCATCAAGAGGAGGTTGAAAATGTTGAAGCTACAACCACCAACGCCAATGAAGCCAATGACGTAGTCATGGCTGACGCTAATGTGGAGCCTACACCTACCAGTGTGCCTGAAGAAAATGTGGCCACTGTGCCTGAAGCCAATGAGGCCACTGCACCTAAAGCTAATGAGACAACTGCTCCTGAAGCACCTGTTGTGCAGCCTGAAGCCTCAGCTGTTGCCCCTGCTCCTGTTTCGCCACCAAGGCCCCATACAATTGAGCAAGCATACAGTCATGGTCAGCTAACCACTGTCCGATGGCCCATTCTGGTACCTCCGCCTACTGCCTTTGGACCTCAATTTGATTATCATGTTGAGCATAGGCCTCAGGTCCAGAAGCCCAAGCCAAGACTGCCAAGGTTTCTAGGTACTGCAAACTCAGCAGGGTCCTTCAATGCTAATGGCTTCAAAAGCCACAATACCTTCTTTGACAGCACCAAGATCCCCTACTCCAAGCCAAGGATATCATCAGATCGGTTCTGGAGCTATCAGCAGAGAAGCTATTACTCCTGCGTTCTATATGATCAAGGGCGCATTTTCCCTCATATGCGCCTTGACACTGAAGCCATTCTTTGGACTGCCGTGCTTAGAAGAAGCACTTGATTGCTTCGTGATCTTTGTGCGCTCAACTTTGTGATGGACAAAGAACACCTTTGGAATGAAGAGCTATTGCTTCAATTCTATGCTACTCTACACATTCGCAGCTACTACAGAGATATCAAGACATGGGTTCTCGAGTGGATGACCGGAAATGTTCATCATGAAGCCAAAGCTCTTGACATCATCGAGCTTCTGAGGCTAGCCACTCCGGAGAGCTATATGAACCCGATTGTCACTACACCGCAATGCATTGGAGAGCATCTTCCATAAGCGAGAACCCACTATGAGCGGATGTTGAGCATGATGAAGCCTTTGCCATCGGCGCTGAATATCCAACGAGTTCTTTGTGGAAGACCTTGAGTATCGCCTCGCACCATATATCATATCATCAGGCGAACTCTATGGCCTATCAAAGGACATTCATCAGCGGCCAAGCTTGAAGGAGCTATGAAGACTTTGGTCTTCTACATTCTCAATGGCATCAGCTTCAATACTCAAGAATTCTTCATCATGCAACTTGCTGCTTCTGGGTCTGACCTATTTGGTCTGAAGTTTTATGCTCCATGGTTCATGTGCCTCATCAAGAGACACTCATCTGTCAACTATCAGCCCTCTACTCGCAATCATCTGATCTTTTTGCCAGAGGTTGATATGTCAATTGAAGCCATATACTCTGACCCTGCCAAGAAGCCTCTTTGTCTTCAGAATGCCGAGCACCAAAGCTTCACTCAACCCATTGAAGGTGTTCAAGCAGCAACACGAATCTATCCATTGGCTGGAAATACTAAATCGCCTCATCGAGCACCTACTGAAGCCACTGAAAGCACCATTGCCCAAAGGCCTCGGAAGCGTTCTCGCGTTCTCAATGACCGAGAACTTCTTGTGGCCCTTCATTAGAAACAAGATAAGCATCACTATTGGCTCAAGAGACAGATGCAAAGCCTCTTGGTGGATGTCAATCGCATTCGTAACCTTGCCACCAAGAATGCCTTTGTTGCTCGTGAGACTTGCGGCGATCATGGAAGAGTTTGACCCGCTTAGTCTTTCAAGCAGATCTTCAAGACGATGGCTTCAATGAAAGATTCGGTTTGACTCCACTCCTCCACGAACCGCTGTCCCTCGTCGCACTCCATCTCTTGAAGACTCGAATATTCTTCCTCTGCGGCAACGGTAAATGCGAGTGATCGATGATGAAGATGATGCTACTTCACCACCTCCTACTCTCGCGCGATCGACCTTTGCACCAAGTTAAATCGCACCGCCAACCAACGGCGACAACCCTGCTGCTTCACCTACTCATGAGGACGAGTAGATGCTCTATGTCTTCAAACCTTTTTGGTCCTTACTGACAAAAGGGGGAGAAGCATATGAGTTGATAGTCTTCAAGCGTGTTCATATGGGCGGTTGCATTATATTTTGCCTCGTGCTTACAACTCTTGCTTTTTAAAACATTTGGTTCTTTGAGTTGTAACACCTAAACTTGATGGCCGTCTGCTACTTATTTGCTTTACTATGATGCGATGATAAATTCCGCATGTGCGATGATAACTTCCGCACTTAGATCATTCTGTAGACATCCATTTTTCATTATGCATGTCATTATACTTGCTATATCATTTCATGCATAATGAATTATTGTTATAAGTTGAAGTGGATCTCCACAAGTACAACCTGCCATGTGCATTTGCATTCCAAAAGCAAATTACTTATATGCACATCTTCAGGGGGAGCCCTTGCTACTTATGAAGAAAATTCCCTATCCTTACAATTTCACATACTTTATCCCCGTTGAAAACTTCAACCAGTTTGTCATCAATCACCAAAAAGGGGGAGATTGTAAGTGCATCTAGTGCCACCCCTAGTTGGTTTTGGAGTATTGGCGACAAAGTTGGTTGAGGACTAATGCGTTTGTGAGAATTGCAGGATAACACGGGTAGTGTCCCTCATTGATTCGGTTTACCTACCGGAGATGACCCCTAAAAAGGTATGAAGACATTAAAGACAATGGTGGTATGAGAAGATATTCATATTGAAGACTATGACATGAGAAGACATTACGTGAAGACTATGGAGCACGAAGACTGTGTGGTTTCATTGTTTCCTTTTCTTCTTTGTTGAGTCATAGGAACCACCGTCATTGTTAAGTGGGGTCCAAGTGAACTAAGTCGAGTGGTCAAGTGATGCTCAACTCAAATCCAATGTCTTCGAGCGAAGACAATGAGAGCAAATCTTATCCAGAGCTGGATGAGTCAGCCTTGCTTGTAGCCCAAGTAAAGTTGCCGCATGTGTTTGAAATCTGACCGTTGGAACACGTGTTAGTTCCTTAGTGACCCAGGGTCATTTTGGACAAATCAGGTCGGGTTTCCTTGTGGATATAAATAGCCCACCCCCTACACCATAAATTGGTGGCTGCTCAGAGTTTGTGCACGGCTTTTGTCATTTGAGAGCAACCCACCTCGAAGCATTTGAGAGAGAGAAATCCTTGCGAGGACAAAGCCCAAACACCCAGAGCCAAAGAGTGTTAGGCATCATGAAGTCTTTACATGCATGTGTGACTGAAGACTTATTACACTTGAGGACTGTGAATCCTCCAGCCGGTTAGGCGTCGCGTTCTGAGCATCCAAGAGTCATTGTGGATTGCCGGTGAACGAAGTCTGTGAAGGTTTGGAAGTCTACCTTGAAGACTTACCAGAGTGATTGGGCGAGGACTGGGTGTCCTTAGCTAAAGGGGAATAAGGTGAAGACACGGTCTTCTTAGTTAAATCTCAGCCTCCCTAACCAAACGTACAGTTGTCACAGCAACTGGAACTGGTCCAATAAATCATGTGTCCTCAACGAGCAACTGGTTCTATCCCTTTCCACCCTTTACTTAAGTTTGTCTTCGTGAAGTCATTGTCCATCTGTGTATCTGTTTGACTTCATTGCTTGACTACTACTGTTGATTGGCTTCATACTATCTTCCATCCTGATCCTTACTACTTGGCTGCTCTTAGTCCTGTACTTTCACATCATTGCATACTTGACTATGGCTTGCTTATGGTAGTTTATCTTCCGCTGCATATCAACTAGGTCATTTCTGCTGTCTGTCTTCGAAACTTCTAAGCTTTGAAGACTTTCATAAAAATCGCCCATTCACCCCCCCCCCCTCTAGTCGATACTAGCACTTTCAGATAGGATCAAGAACACACATATATTCATGAAAATATAATAGGTTCAGATCTGAAATCATGGCACTCGGGCCCTAGTGACAAGCATTAAGCATAGCAAAGTCATAGCAACATCAATCTCAGAACATAGTGGATACTAAGGATCAAACCCTAACAAAACTAACTTGATTACATTGTAAATCTCATCCAACCCATCACCGTCCAGCAAGCCAACAATGGAATTACTCACGCACGGCGGTGAGCATCATGAAATTGGTGATGGAAGATGGTTGATGATGACGACGGCAATGAATGCCCCTCTCTGGAGCCCCGAACGGACTCCAGATCAGTCCTCCAGAGAGATATTAGGGCTTGGCGGCGGCTCTGTGTCATAAAACGCGGTGAAACTTTCTCTCTGATTTTTTTCTCCCCGAATGTGAATATATGGAGTTGGAGTTGAGGTCGGTGGAGGTCTAGGGGGACCACGAGATAGGGGGCGCCCCCAGGGGGAGGGGGCGCGCCCCCCACCCTCGTGGACAGGGTGTGGGCCCCCTGGTCTTGATTCTTTCGCCAGTATTTTTTATATTTTCCAAAAAGTGCCTCCGTAGATTTTCAGGACATTCCGAGAACTTTTCTTTTCTACACATAAAACAACATCATGGCAGTTCTGCTGAAAACAGCGTCAGTCCGGGTTAGTTTCATTCAAATCATGCAAGTTAGAGTCCAAAACAAGGGCAAGTGTTTGGAAAAGTAGATACGTTGGAGACGTATCAGGGTGCAGATCCAGTCGCCCTGCAAATCATGCCTTGTCCGGATTGTGGCAGGAAGGTAGTAACCACGTGCAGCGTCGCCGCGTGAGAAACGGGCGAGCGTCGTTTCTACAAGTGCCGCAATCTGGCGTAAGTCTGAGTATTGGATCTCATCGTTTTATGTGGTGTTCTGCTTTTTATTTGTTCAATATCTCACGGTGTATGGTTTCTTTGAGGTAATGGCAGCCATCAGGTGGTGGATGTGACTTCTATAGGTGGCAGGAAGCATACGCCGATCACATTGGGACTAATGGAGGAGCAGGAGACCCGATGGCGCAAATCGAGCCAGGGCAGATCCAAGGCGAGCAAGCGGTGGCAGCTCAAGTTGCGCAGGCGCTGCAAGTACAGCTGGGGCAGTAGAACGGAGCGTCGGGGGTGTCGCAATTGACATCATCTGCTAGCGCAGTTGCAGGATACATGCTTGCGGTTGCTCCACTTGCAGGTCGACAGGGAGCCAATGGCATCAATGTTGCATCCATAAATCTGGTGGTTTTCGTCGCAAATCTAGTGATTGGGGTAGCCATTCTTGTGTTGTTGGTGGCAGATGTTGTGTTGTGCGTGTTTAATTATGCTGATTGCTGAAAACAATTCCTACAACGGTATGCTCCATGTTCAATTTGTTTTAATTTGGTCCCACCTATTGGACATGTTAATAATTATCCATCTATGATTCCCACGACTTGATTGCACATCTAAGGAAGTAGATGGCATACGAAGTTCTGAGACTGAGGGGCAACAAAGCAGACTTCCCCGGCTACCTCTACGGTAGAATCCTGGAATAGGCATCACTTCAACCTAAATAATAGCTGAGCTCGTCTTCCATTACACGCGTGGATTAGTCGAGCCATCCTTTATCAAGGCGATAGTTTATTTAGCGAGATAAGAGTTTATTTGTATCTATATCAGCCAAACTTTGTTCATGCTTATGTATCCCGACCACTTTTAAGAGACTTCTTATGCTAATATGTACTAAGACCATTACTAAATTTAATTGGCCCTATCGTCATGTAATCAAGTACTATGCTATCAACTAGAAAAAGACATTTTAGCCTTTATCCTAGTACCAACAACTTAGATTGCTAAACATACATATCAAGTTACATTTTACGTGTGTTGCTGTGATTTGAATTGAAAAAGAGAATGGCAAGAAATAACTCTGCTAACCATGCCCCTGGTATCCATCTTCGGACTCTTGCCCAAAAGCGGTACAAAGAGATGTATTATACCACACACCCATTGTAACCACCTTGATTCTTGCCCGAACTTCGTGGTAACATATGGAGTCTCATCCACCTCTAGATTCTTCATCGAAACAAATTTGACTATCTTGCAGGAGATGGAGATATTCTGCAAAACACATATACCTACGTGTGAGATGCTAGTAGTGCCCTAAAGAATCTCCCTGTAACACTTGCAAAAAGTTTCTTCAATAATGTTGAACAAATAGAAAAGTCAAACAAAAACTAGGACTCCACTCCAATACACGTAAAAGAAAAACTAACAAACAACAAAACAAGCGACATGATGATAACATTAATAAGAAATTACAAACATTTTAGAAAAACAGCCACACACCGATTAGCTTTTCCATAAATGGGACATAAAATATGGGGCTGCCTCGAAAAGCAGGGTACTTGAGACGTATTCCCATGGAAAAGGAATCCGTCTTCCAAGAATCAATACCTTGGTTAGCGACCCAGATGAAAACACACATGAAAAAAAATAGAAAATTCAATTCTTCCTCCTCTTTGGAATATCGCTTTGAAGTAGAAAAAGTTCTTTCCTGAATCGCTCATCTCATGTGCACCTAATAAAATAATCCTCCACTATGTACTTTAAAAAATGGTACCATCTACCTACCGCCAATACTGATGCAAATAGGGCTGGATCAACGAGCTGCTCGGCTCGTTCTGCTCGTTATCATTAAGCTCATTAATATTAACGAGCTAAAACCTCTGTTCAGCTCGGTTCGTTATAGCGCGTTATGCTTGCGAGTGTTCACGAGTGCTCATTAAGGTAATAAACAACGTAGAAGAATCTCATGATCCCTAAAAAAAGAATAAATTAAACAAAGACATTAATGTAATAAACAACACAGAAGAATCCCATGATCCCATCAAAATTTTACAAAGGCATAAATTAAACAAGGCCGTTTGGTTCCTGGCGGCTAGCTCATTGGTCTAGGAGAAGTGCCGAAGTGGGTTGGGGTGCTAGGCCCCTAGACTGGGCTAACTAGCAACTCTTTTGATAGTGGGCTGATTTTAACTCAGGGTCTCATATCAAACATTTGAAAATTAGCGAGATAAACGAGTTAGCTCGTGAAACTCGTTTGCTCGCTCATTAAGCTCGTTAATCTTAACCAGCAAAAAACAAAAGTTCGTCTTGGTTCATTAACTAACGAGCACGAGCCGAACTATCGAGCGCTCATTATGCTCGCGAGCTTCGAGCTTTTTGGTAGACAATCAAACCTTTAAATAAAGTTGATAGTTCATATAGTCATATCAACCAAAAAAGACAAATCTAGTGCGTTGGCCTCCATACATAAAATATGTCATGACATTTAAAACCATCATACACCCCTAGTTCAAACACTACATGCTTTTATTTTAGAGACCTACAAGTGGTCAGCCACAATTTCCGATGGCTCCCTAGTTGAAAAGTGAATTCCACACATGACATATCACTGCATATCCATCATCCCTCATCTTCTTCCAGAGTGGCCCGTAACACATCATCCGCCATGAAATTCTAATTCTCATCCATCGGACGAAAAACCTAAAAAACAACTGTTTGACGGGAAGTGGCCAAGTTTTTCTTCATATATCATTGACATCACCATACAAAAAAACATTCTATCTTGAGAACAAAGAAATCAGCATCTCATTTTGCACAAGATTAAACATGACATATCAAAATTATTACCTTAGTCAGTGGCCACATCATCTTGTCCCCATCATACTTCCTAATCGCATGGAGCATAAACATTCCAGACTCATCCCTGCAAGAAAAATAGGCCAAGCAAACATGTCATCTCCAGCAGCCATCTGGTTGCAAAACCCTTTCAAACCTTTCGTTTACCTTGTGAATATTTCACAGGTAATCTTCAGAACCTTGCGCTTCCATCTATTAGCTGAACAATGTCATTTCGCAAAGAACTCACTGAGACAACTAAACAAGGCTGTGTGAATCAGTGACACAGCCTCCTGGTGGGTTGCGTGATGCAGATCTGCTCCTGCAAATTGGGCACACAATGGGTCCAACACATGAATCTTCTTCCTCAACATATCCCACATATATGCAGCCCACCCATGATCAAGGATGACTCGGACGAAAAACTTCAAACGAGAAACACTATGTGAGTATTTTGCACCACGTACAAATATATATCTATGTTGGGGAACGTAGTAATTTCAAAAAAATTCCTACGCACACACAAGATCATGGTGATGCATAACAACGAGAGGGGAGAGTGTCGTCCACGTACCCTTGTAGACCGTAAGCGGAAGCGTTATGACAAGGCAGTTGATGTAGTCGTACGTCTTCACGATCAACCGATCCTAGTACCGAATGTACGACACCTCTGCGATCTGCACACGTTCAGCTCGGTGACGTCCCACGAACTCACGATCCAGTAGAGCTTCGAGGGAGAGTTCCGTCAGCACGACAGCGTGATGACGGTGTTGATGAAGTTACCGACGCAGGGCTTCGCCTAAGCACCGCTATGATATGACCGAGGTGGATTATGGTGGAGGGGGGCACCGCACACAGCTAAAGATCAATGATCAATTTGTGTGTCTTGGGGTGCCCCCTACCCCCGTATATAAAGGAGCTAGGGGGGAGGCGGCCGGCCAAGGAGGAGGGCGCACCAAGGGGGGAGTCCTACTCCCACCGGGAGTAGGACTCCTTCTTTCCTAGTAGGAGTAGGAGAAGGGGGAAGGGAAGGAGAGAGGAGGAAGGAAAGGGGGGCGGCCTGCCATGACCGCCTCTGCTCTTCTCCACTAAGGCCCAATAGGCCCATTACCCTCCCCGGGGGGTTCCGGTAACCCCCGGTACTCCAGTATATGTCCGAACTTTCCCGGAACCCTTCCGAAGCTCAAACATAGTCATCCAATATATCGATCTTTATGTCTCGACCATTTCGAGACTCCTCGTCATGTTCATGATCATATCCGGGACTCTGAACTACCTTCGGTACATCAAAACACATAAACTCATAATATCGATCATCACAGAACGTTAAGCGTGCGGACCCTACGGGTTCGAGAACTATGTAGACATGACCGAGACACATCTCCGGTCAATAACCAATAGCGGAACCTGGATGCTCATATTGGATCCTACACATTCTACGAAGATCTTTATCGGTCAAAACGCATAACAACATACGTTGTTCCCTTTGTCATCGGTATGTTACTTCCCGAGATTCGATCGTCGGTATCTCAATACCTAGTTCAATCTCGTTACCGGTAAGTCTCTTTACTTGTTCCTTAATGCATCTTCCCACAAATAACTCATTAGTCACATTGCTTGCAAGGCTTAGTGATGAGTATTACCGAGAGGGCCCAGAGATACCTCTCTGAAACAAGGAGTGACAAATCCTAATCTCGATCTATGTCAACTCAACAAGTAGCATTGGAGACACCTGTAGAGAACCTTTATAATCACCCAGTTATGTTGTGACGTTTGGTAGCACACAAAGTGTTCCTCCGGTAATCGGGAATTGCATAATCTCATAGTCATAGGAACATGTATAAGTCATGAAGAAAGCAATAGCAATAAACTAAATCGATCAAGTGCTAAGCTAACGGAATGGGTCAAGTCAATCACATCATTCTCCTAATGATGTAATCTCGTTTGTCAAATGACAACTCATGTCTATGGTCAGGAAACTTAACCATCTTTGATCAACGAGCTAGTTAAGTAGAGGCATACTAGTGAAACTTTGTTTGTCTATGTATTCACACATGTATTATGTTTCCGGTTAATACAATTCTAGCATGAATAATAAACATTTATCATGAATTAAAGAAATAAATAATAACTTTATTATTGCCTCTAGGGCATATTTCCTTCAATCTACTGGTGGCATCAAGTCAATCTCATTATCGTCTGGCACGCAGTACTCTCTCTCTCTCTCTCTCTCTCTCTCTCTCTCTCTCTCTCTCTATTAATGAGCTATCATAATCATGAGCCAATTTAAATAAACATGAACAAATTTGTTAGATTCGTCAATCTCTTTTGATTCCTTAGATTGTACCATATTAGATTTTAAGTAGATTCAGAAAAATTGTGCCTTTTCATTTGATGCTTGTTTGCATTCACACACCGGATGGTCCTGTGAAGAATTTTACATGTGTTTGTCTAATATTGCATGAAAGTCATGTGTTTAAAATATTTACCCAAGTTGTTGATGCTCTTCTGCTCTAGCCTAGTTTTCATAGTCCAATACAGTACATATTTTGCTTTTTCATCTAATAAAACTGTAAGAGTGTGGCAGATCTGCCAATGGAACTGTATCATATTATTTGTTGATATTTCACATGTCGTTTGATGTTTACTTGGCAAGCAAAGTATTGTTTACCATTGCCAGCGTTTTTAGATGAACATGCAGCCTACACATTGAGTTTCATATGTACACTTTTTGACACACGTGAATGTTTGAAGATTACGATGACCCATTTTTTGGCGTAGATATATACATTTGAAGATCACTAATATAAGATCTTATATTTCTACTGTCTATTCATATAAAAAATATCTAATGTTGTTGTAAATATGCTAGGTATTGATTGGGTAAAGGGCTCTTGGTGCTTCTCATCACAATCTGCCATGACATGATAGTTACCATCAGCAAGGCTACCAGCGAGAACCTGAATGACATCCTCAATAATTTATATGTTTTTATGATGTAACTAGATTGTGTTGCTTTCTAACCTTGCCCGGTGTTGTATTTTGTTAATTGATGTTGTCAATTATCATTACATGGAGGACTTTGTAAACTGTAATGTTGTTAGATACGGCCGGATGGCTATGTAAATAATTTGTGATCTGTTTATTTATTGTATGTGACTCGGAGGTGCAAAATTGGAATTATCAGTGTAAAATATGAAGGTAAAAAATCATGTCAAAATTGGTTGAAAGAGATAGGGCTTCACTACATTAAATTGTGCCTAAATTCGTGACGGTTTTTGTGACGAAAATAGTGTCCACGTAGGCAGCCATGTCATTCCAATTCATTAGACCAAAATCCTACGTGGCGGAAGTCCAGAACGATTTGTTCTGTCA
Source organism: Aegilops speltoides (assembly GCA_021437245.1). Classification (NCBI taxonomy): domain Eukaryota; kingdom Viridiplantae; phylum Streptophyta; class Magnoliopsida; order Poales; family Poaceae; genus Aegilops; species Aegilops speltoides. The sequence continues at coordinate 277,984,401 of CM038145.1, read as the reverse complement.
CAACCGCTCGGGCCTAGTTTGGGCTGGCTGGGCCTGGGGGTTGACCCATGACGGTCAAGAACCATCATGGACGATGTGCTGTCAAATTATGACGCGATATACATGATGGATTTTGAAACCGTCATGATCGAGCGTCTTTGACGGTTTTGCACTTGAAGGAAATATGCCCTAGAGGCAATAATAAAGTTATTATTTATTTCCTTATCTCATGATAAATGTTTATCATTCATGCTAGAATTGTATTAACCGGAAACATGATACATGTGTGAATGCATAGACAAAACAACATGTCACTAGTATGCCTCTACTAGACTAGCTTGTTAATCAAAGATGGTTATGTTTCCTAACCATAAACAAAGGAGTTGTTATTTGATTAATAAGGTCACATCATTAGTAGAATGATCTGATTGACATGACCCATTCCCTTAGCATAGCACACGATCGTTTAGTATGTTGCTACTGCTTTTATCCATGACATATACATGTTCCTGTAACTATGAGATTATGCAACTCCCGTTTACCGGAGGAACACTTTGGGTGCTACCAAAGCGTCACAACGAATCGGGTGATTATAAAGGAGTACTACAGGTGTCTCCAAAGGCAGATGTTGGGTTGGCGTATTTCGAGATTAGGTTTTGTCACTCCGATTGTCGGAGAGGTATCTCTGGGCCCTCTCGGTAATGCACATCACTTAAGCCTTGCAAGCATTGCAACTAATGAGTTAGTTGCGAGATGATGTATTACGGAACGAGTAAAGAGACTTGCCGGTAACGAGATTGAACTAGGTATTGGATACCGTCGATCGAATCTCGGGCAAGTAACATACCGATGACAAAGGGAACAACGTATGTTGTTATGCGGTCTGACCGATAAAGATCTTCGTAGAATATGTAGGAGCCAATATGGGCATCCAGGTCCCGCTATTGGTTATTGACCGGAGACGTGTCTCGGCCATGTCTACATTGTTCTCGAACCGTAGGGTCCGCACGCTTAAGGTTTCGATGGCAGTTATATTATGAGTTTATGAGTTTTGATGTACCGAAGGAGTTCGAGTCCCGGATGAGATCGGGGACATGACGAGGAGTCTCGAAATGGTCGAGACGTAAAGATCGATATATTGACGACTATATTCGGAGTTCGGAAAGGTTCCGAGTCATTGGGTATTTTTGAGTGGGAGAGTTACGGGAATTCGCCGGGAGTATATGGGCCTTATTGGGCCATACGGGAATAAGGAAAGAGGCCAAAGGAAGAAGGGCGCAGCCCCTCTAGTCCGAATTGGACAGGGGTGCAGCCCCTTTTCCTTCCTCCTCTCCCCTCTTTCCCCTTCTCCTACTCCAACAAGGAAGGAGGAGTCCTACTCCGGTGGGAGTAGGACACCCCTTGGCGCGCCTCTCCTAGGCCGGCCGCACCTCCCCTTGCTCCTTTATATCACGGGGCAGGGGGCACCTCTAGACACACAAGAGACACAAGTTGATCTTTGGATCGTTCCTTAGCCGTGTCGGTGCCCCCTCCACCATATTCCACCTCGGTTATACCGTCATGAAGCTTAGGCGAAGCCCCTGCGCCGTGAAACATCAAGATCGTACCACGCCGTCGTCGTCGACGGAACTCTCCTCGACACTCGGCTGGATCGGATACGAGGACGTCATCGAGCTGTACGTGTGTCAAGAACTCGGGCGTCGGATAACGGCGCCGGATCGGTCGGATCGCGAGGAGAACGTCGACTACTTCCTCTACGTTGTGATCGCTTCCGCCGGGTCTACAAGGGTATGTAGACAACACTCTCCCCTCTCGTTGCTATACATCACCATGATCTTGCGTGTGCGTAGGAAAATTTTTGAAATTACTCGTTCCCCAACAGTGGCATCCGAGCCTAGGTTTTATGGTTTGATGTTTTGCACGAGTAGAACACAAGTGAGTTGTGGGCGATACAAGTCATACTACCTACCAGCATGTCATACTTTGGTTCAGCGGTATTGTGAGATGAAGCGGCCGGACCGACATTACGCCAGACGCTTACGCGAGACTGGTTTCACCGCCACGAGCACTCGTTGCTTAAAGGTGACTGGCGGGTGTCTGTCTCTCTCACTTTAGTTGAACCGAGTGTGGCTACGCCCGGTCCTTGTGAAGGTTAAAACGGAGTCTATTTGACAAACTATCGTTGTGGTTTTGATGCGTAGGTAAGAACGGTTCTTGCTAAAGCCCGTAGCAGCCACGTAAAATTTGCAACAACAAAGTAGAGGACGTCTAACTTGTTTTTGCAGGGCATGTTGTGATGTGATATGGTCAAGACGTGATGATATATTTTATTGTATGAGATGATCATGTTTTGTAACCGAAGTTATCGGCAACTGGCAGGAGCCATATGGTTGTCGCTTTATTGTATGAAATGCAATCATACTGTAATGCTTTACTTTATCACTAAGCGGTAGCGATAGTCGTAGAAGCATAAGATTGGCGAGACGACAACGATGCTACGATGGAGATCAAGGTGTCGCGCCGGTGACGATGGTGGTGGTGCTGCAGAGATGGAGATCACGAAGCACAAGATGATGATGACCATATCATATCACTTATATTGATTTGCATGTGATGTTTATCTTTTATGCATCTTATCTTGCTTTGATTGGCGGTAGCATTATAAGATGATCTCTCACTAAATTATCAAGAAGTGTTCTCCTGAGTATGCACCGTTGCCAAAGTTCGTCGTGCGTGCCCACACCACGTGATGATCGGGTGTGATAAGCTCTCGTCCATCTACAACGGGTGCAAGCCAGTTTTGCACACGCGAATACTCAAGTTATACTTGACGAGCCTAGCATATGCAGATATGGCCTCGGAACACGGAGACCGAAAGGTCGGCGTGAATCATATAGTAGATATGATCAACATAAGATGTTCACCATTGAAAACTACTCCATCTCACGTGATGATCGGTTATGGTTTAGTTGATTTGGGTCACGTGATCACTTAGATGACTAGAGAGATGTCTGTCTAAGTGGGAGTTCTTAAGTAATATGATTAATTGAACTTAAATTTATCATGAACTTAGTCTGGTAGTATTTTGCAAATTATGTTGTAGATCAATAGCTCGCGTTGTTGCTTTCATATGTTTATTTTGATATGTTCCTAGAGAAAATTGTATTGAAAAATGTTAGTAGCAATGATGCGGATTTGATCCGTGATCCGAGGTTTATCCTCATTCTTTGCTTGAAGAATTATGTCCTTGATGCACCGCTAGGTGACAAGCCTATTGCAGGAGCAGATGCAGACGTTATGAATGTTTGGCTAGCTCAATATGATGACTACTTGATAGTTTTGTGCACCATGCTTTATGGCTTAGAATCGGGACTTCAAAGATGTTTTGAACATCATGGACCATATGAGATGTTCCAGAATTGAAGTTAATATTTCAAGCAAATACCGAGTTGAGAGATATGAAGTCTCTAACAAGTTCTATAGCTAAAAGATGGAGGAGAATCGCTCAACTAGTGAGCATGTGCTCAGATTATGCAGGTACTACAATCGCTTGAATCAAGTGGGAGTTAATCTTCGAGATAAGATAGTGATTGATGAATTCTCTAGTCACCATCACCAAGTTATTAGAACTTCGTGATGAACTATAGTATGCAAGGGATGATGAAAATGATTCCCGAGTTTTCATGATGATGAAATCAATGAAGGTAGAAATCAAGAAAGAACATCAAGTGTTGATGGTTAACAAGACCACTAGTTTCAAGAAAAGGGCAAAGGAAAGAAAGGGAACTTCAAGTAGATTGACAAGCAAGTTGTCACTCCCACGAAGAAGCCCAAAGCTGAACCAAAGCACAGGCGAGTGCTTACATCGCAAAGGAAATGGTCACCGAAGCGGAACTGCCCTAAATATTTGGTGGATAAGAAGGATGGCAAAGTGAAAAAGGGTATATTTGATATCTGGTGTTTTATGTGTGCTTTACTAGTGTTTATAGCAACCCCTCGGTATTTGGTACTGGTTCGGTTGCTAAGAGTAGTAACTCAAAGCGGAGTTGCGAATAAGCGAAACTAGTTAAGGGTGAAGTGACGATGTGTGTTGAAAGTAGTTTCAAGATTGATATGATCATCATCGCACACTCCCTATACTTTCGGGATTAGTGTTGAACCTAAATAAATGTTATTTGGTGTTTCGTTGAGCATGAATATGATTTGATCGTGTTTATTGCAATACGGTTATTCATTTAAGTAAGAGAATAAACTGTTGTTCATTTACATGAATAAAACCTTATATGGTTACACACCCAATGAAAATGGTTCATTGGATCTCGATCGTAGTGATACACATATTCATAATATTGAAACCAAAAGATGCAAAGTTAATAATGATAGTGCAACTTATTTGTGTAATTGCCGTTTAGGTCATATTGGTGTAAAGCGCATGAAGAAACTCCATCTTGATGGGATTTTGGAATCACTTGATTATGAATCACTTGATGCTTGCGAACCGTGCCTTTTGGGCAAGATGACTAAAACTCCGTTCTCGGAACAATGGAACAAGCTCTTGACTTATTGGAAATAATACATACCGATGTATGCGATCCAATGAGTGTTGATGCTCGTGGCAAGTATCATTATTTTATGACCTTCACAAGATGATTTGAGCAGATATGGGTATATCTACTTGATGAAACATAAGTCTGAAATAGTTGAAAGGTTCAAAGAATTTCAGAGTGAAGTGGAAAAATCATCGTAACAAGAAAATAAAGTTTTTGTGATCTGATCACGGAGACGAATATTTGAGTTACGAGTTTGGTCTTCAATTAAAACAATGTGGAATAGTTTCACAGCTCACGCCACCTAGAACACCACAATGTTATGGTGTGTCCAAACATCGTAACCGCACTTTATTAGGATATAGTGCAATCTATGATGTTTCTTACCGATTTACCAATATCGTTTTGGGATCATGCATTAGAGACAGCTGCATTCACGTTAAATAGGGCACCATCTAAATCCGTTGAGACGACACTATATGAACTGTGGTTTAGCAAGAAACCAAAGTTGTCGTTTCTTAATGTTTGGGGCTGCGATGCTTATGTGAAAAAGTTTCATCTGATAAGCTCGAACCCAAATCGGAGAATGCGTCTTCATAGAATATCCAAAGGAAATTGTTGGGTACACCTTCTATCACAGATCCGAAGGCAAGATATTCGTTGCTTAAGATGGATCCTTTCTAGAGAAGGAGTTTCTCTCGAAAGAAGTGAGTGGGAGGAAAGTAGAACTTGATGAGGTAATTATACCTTCTCCCTTATTGGAAAGTAGTTCATCACAGAAATCTGTTCCTGTGACTACTACACCAATTAGTGAGGAAGCTAATGATGATGATCATGTAAACTTCAGATCAAGTTACTACCGAATCTCGTAGGTAAACCAGAGTGAGATCCGCACCAGAGTGGTACGGTAATCCTGTTCTGGAAGTCATGTAGCTAGACCATGATGAACCTACGAACTATGAGGAAGCGATGATGAGCCCAGATTCCGCGAAATGGCTTGAGGCCATGAAATCTGAGATGAGATCCATGTATGAGAACAAAGTATGGACTTTGGTTGACTTGCCCGATGATCGGCAAGCCATTGAGATTAAATGGATTTTCAAGAGGAAGACGGACGTTGATAGTAGTGTTACTATCTACAAAGCTCGACTTGTCGCAAAAGGTTTTTTGACAAGTTCAAGGTGTTGACTACAATGAGATTTTCTCAACTGTAGCGATGCTTAAGTCTGTCCGAATCATGTTAGCAATTGCTGCATTTTATGATTATGAAATTTGGCAAATGGATGTAAAGACTGCATTCTGAATGGATTTACGGAAGAAGAGTTGTATATGATGCAACCGAAGGTTTTATCGATCCAAAGGGAGCTAACAAAGTGTGCAAGCTCCAGCGATCCATCTATGGACTGGTGCAAGCATCTCGGAGTTGGAATATACGCTTTGATGAGTTGATCAAAGCATATAGTTTTATCTGAGACTTACGGTGAAGCCTGTATTTACTAAAAAGTGAGTGGGAGCACTACAGCATTTCGATAAGTATATGTGAATGACATATTGTAGATCGGAAATAATGTAGAATTATTCGCAAAGCATAAAGAAGTGTTTGAAAGGAGTTTTTCAAAGAAAGACCTCGGTAAAGCTACTTACATATTGAGTATCAAGATCTATAGAGATAGATCAAGATGCTTGATAAGTTTTTCAATGAGTACATACCTTGACAAGATTTTGAAGTAGTTCAAAATGAAACAGATCAAAGAAAGAGTTCTTGCACGTGTTACAAGGTGTGAAATTGAGTAAGACTCAAAACCCGACCACGCACAGAAGATAGAAAGAGAATGAAAGTCATTCACTATGCCTTGGCCATAGTTTCTATAAAGTATGCCATCTTGTGTACCAGATCTATTGTATACCCTGCACTTTGAGTTTCGCAAGGAGTACAATAGCGATCTAGGAGTAGATCCTTTGGACAGCGGTCAAAATTATCCTTAGTGGAATAAGGATATGTTTCTCGATTATGGAAGTGACAAAAGGTTCGTGCGTAAAGGGTTACGTCGATGCAAGTTTTGACACCGATCCGGATGACTCTAAGTCTCGATCTAGATACATATTGAAAGTGGGAGCAATTAGCTAGAGTAGCTTAAATGCGAGCATTGTAGACATAGAAAAATTGCAAAATACATAACGGATCTGAATGTGAAAGACCCGTTGACTAAGACTCTCTCACAAGCAAAACATGATCACACCTTAGTACTCTTTGGGTGTTAATCACATAGCGATGTGAACTAGATTACTGAATCTAGTAAACCCTTTGGGTGTTGGTCACATAGCGATGTGAACTATGGGTGTTAATCGCATGATGATGTGAACTATCGATGTTAATCACATTGTGATGTGATCTAGATTATTGACTCTAGTGCAAGTGGGAGACTGAAGGAAATATGCCCTAGAGGCAATAATAAAGTTATTATTTATTTCCTTATCTCATGATAAATGTTTATCATTCATGCTAGAATTGTATTAACCGGAAACATGATACATGTGTGAATGCATAGACAAAACAACATGTCACTAGTATGCCTCTACTAGACTAGCTTGTTAATCAAAGATGGTTATGTTTCCTAACCATAAACAAAGGAGTTGTTATTTGATTAATAAGGTCACATCATTAGTAGAATGATCGATTGACATGACCCATTCCCTTAGCATAGCACACGATCGTTTAGTATGTTGCTCTTGCTTTTATCCATGACATATACATGTTCCTGTAACTATGAGATTATGCAACTCCGTTTACGGAGGAACACTTTGGTGCTACCAAGCGTCACAGCGTAATCGGGTGATTATAAAGGAGTACTACAGGTGTCTCCAAAGGCAGATGTTGGGTTGGCGTATTTCGAGATTAGGTTTTGTCACTCCGATTGTCGGAGAGGTATCTGGGCCCTCTCGGTAATGCACATCACTTAAGCCTTGCAAGCATTGCAACTAATGAGTTAGTTGCGAGATGATGTATTACGGAACGAGTAAAGAGACTTGCCGGTAACGAGATTGAACTAGGTATTGGATACCGTCGATCGAATCTCGGGCAAGTAACATACCGATGACAAAGGGAACAACGTATGTTGTTATGCGGTCTGACCGATAAAGATCTTCGTAGAATATGTAGGAGCCAATATGGGCATCCAGGTCCCGCTATTGGTTATTGACCGGAGACGTGTCTCGGCCATGTCTACATTGTTCTCGAACCGTAGGGTCCGCACGCTTAAGGTTTCGATGACAGTTATATTATGAGTTTATGAGTTTTGATGTACCGAAGGAGTTCGAGTCCCGGATGAGATCGGGGACATGACGAGGAGTCTCGAAATGGTCGAGACGTAAAGATCGATATATTGGACGACTATATTCGGAGTTCGGAAAGGTTCTGAGTCATTCGGTATTTTTGAGTCTGGGAGAGTTACGGAATTCGCCGGGAGTATATGGGCCTTATTGGGCCATACGGGAATAAGGAAAGAGGCCAAAGGAAGAAGGGCGCAGCCCCTCTAGTCCGAATTGGACGGGGGTGCAGCCCTTTTCCTTCCTCCTCTCCCCTCTTTCCCTTCTCCTACTCCAACAAGGAAGGAGGAGTCCTACTCCGGTGGGAGTAGGACACCCCTTGGCGCGCCTCTCCTAGGCCGGCCGCACCCTCCCCCCTTGCTCCTTTATATACGGGGGCAGGGGGGCACCTCTAGACACACAAGAGACACAAGTTGATCTTTCGATCGTTCCTTAGCCGTGTGCGGTGCCCCCTCCACCATATTCCACCTCGGTTATACTGTCATGAAGCTTAGCGAAGCCCTGCGCCGGTGAAACATCAAGATCGCCACCACGCCGTCGTCTTGTGGAACTCTCCCTCGACACTCGGCTGGATCGAGTCGAGGGACGTCATCGAGCTGTACGTGTGTCAAGAACTCGGGGCGTCGGAGTAACGGCGCCGGATCGGTCGGATCGCGAGGAGAACGTCGACTACTTCCTCTACGTTGTGATCGCTTCGCTTCGGGTCTACAAGGGTATGTAGACAACACTCTCCCCTCTCGTTGCTATACATCACCATGATCTTGCGTGTGCGTAGGAAAATTTTTGAAATTACTACGTTCCCCAACAGCACTAACCCGTGACAGATTTTTACCGTCATGGATTAACAGATTTCTTATAGTGTGCGCCTGCGCAAACGCAAGGAATCTTCGCCATCGGCTAACGTCGATCTACTTATAGTGTGCGCTTGCACCAAACATTGGCCGCGCGTCTACGTCGGTCTACTTCTACCAGCGCCTACGTCAGTCTACTTCTACGTGCGACCTGGGAGGGGCCCCCAGGATTTCGAGGGCCTGGGGCGGCCGCCCTGCCCCCCCCCCTCAGGGCCGGCCCTGGATTGTTTGCAAAGGCGGGTGCAACATGTGTCATGTTGCAAACCTCCAAGCGCCAAATGACTCATAATGCAAACACTCGTGAACTAGGCTAACGAGGTCCAAATTGAATGCAAGTCACGCAATGAATCCAACGGCTCTGGCGACGATCGATCTCTTCCGCAGGAAGTCGACTGAAACGTTGCGCGTGACATAGATTAATCATAAACATATTTGTAATCATGAGCAACAAATTCATGAACACACTCATGAGCATTATTGTGCATAACAAAAGAAAGGAAAACCCTTTTGTCTAATCTAGCTATTTTGCGCGTAATTGTATTATTTAACTTTAGAAACCTTGAAAGCCGGCAGCAAATTCAGCGCCGCCTTAGCTTCCAACACCACTTGCCAAATGGAAAACTTGTCACTTTTCATATCATTTAACATACCTACCACCGTGACACAATCCTATCAATCCGCATAGGCATATGCCTTCAAGACAATCTAGCTCTTCTACTTCTTCTATGTTGAAACATCCCGGCAGGACTCTACTCGATGAGAGTAGTACTTCAATGTGTTCATCTCTGACTACCTGCGCAGGCCACTCCATCTACTTGGTAAAAAGTTGCATCCTTATTAATTTTCACCCAACTCTGCTAGTGGCGATGTCCAACATTCGACCACTTATCTTTCGCAACAGAAAGAATACCGAACAAATGCATCAACAAGTTCCTTGCCTTTTGTATCAACTATCAAGCTCTATACCCATGCTTCCCAAGAACGGGTTGGGTGCAACAATGGTGAACTCTTCTATTGGCAAAATTGTTATCATTCCTCATATACCATGCTCTCCAAAAAAGTAGGAATACCTATGATCTGGTTGTGGTGATGACTCGGTCTACTAGTAGGAGAAGTGGCCAGTCTTGGTCGGTACGTGAAAAACACTCCTTCCTTGAAAAACGGCTAGATTTCCCTCATGACATAGTGCGAGACACTTGTCTTGGTGCACCTTAAAACCGCATGGAACCTCCTTCCCCCTGAAGCACAATGCATCCTTTGACTTGGACGAGAGATCTGCTATACCCAATGTTCGCCGGTCAAAGAGAGTGCAGCCATTGCAATACCTATGATGTGGGCTGTGTGGAGTAACCGGAACAAGTACACTCACGAGGAGACTAAATACCAACCCAACCGCTCAATGCAGATTATAGAAGAGCTTATCAGAGCATTGGACATGCCAGCCAAACCCCATGTACCAAAGGCGAACAGAGCTATTTGAAGACCACATGGGCGGGGCGAAGCTTAACACCGATGGGGCTATTGACATCTCCAAATTAGAGGGTGTGCGGGAGCAAGTTTGGTGGCGCGAGATCACAATGGAGCCTTCATTGCAGGGAGGTGTGCTCAACATCTGGTGTCTGAGGGAGTCCTGGACTAGGGGGTGTCCGGACAGCCGGACTATCAATATCCGCCGGACTCCAAGACTACGAAGATACAAGATTGAAGACTCCGTCCCGTGTCCGGATGGGACTTTCCTTGGCGTGGAAGGCAAGCTTGGCAATACGGATATGTAGATCTCCTACCATTGTAACCGACTTTGTGTAACCCTAGCCTCCTCCGGTGTCTATATAAACCGGAGGGCTTTAGTCCGTAGGACAACATACATTACAACAATCATACCATAGGCTAGCTTCTAGGGTTTAGCCTCCTTGATCTCGTGGTAGATCCACTCTTGTACTACCCATATCATCAATATTAATCAAGTAGGGCGAGGGTTTTATCTCCATCGAGAGGGCTGAACACAGGTAAAAACATCGTGTCCCTCGTCTCCTGTTACCATCCGCCTAGGCGCACGATTCGGGACCCCCTACCGAGATCCGCGGTTTGACACCGACATTGGTGCTTTCATTGAGAGTTCCTCTGTGTCGTCACCGATAGGTTTGATGGCATCTTCAACCAACAATGTTGTCCAGGGTGAGACTTTTCTCCCCGGACAGATCTTCGTATTCGGCGGCTTCGCACTGCGGGCCAATTCTCTTGGCCATCTGGAGCAGATCGAAGCTTCGCCTCGCCGTCGAGTCGATTCGAAGCTTAAACTTCATGGCCGATGTCCGCGGAGACTTGATCTTCGACGGACTCGAGCCACAGCCAATCGTGCCGCACTGTGACGATTGGCATGATCTAGCTCTGCCACCAACAGTGCCTTGGTGGCCGCACACGGATCCGCTTCGGCTATTAGCCCGGAGCCGATCGCCCAGATCAAGGGCCGGTGGATAGACGCCGCCCTGGGGGCTTCAACATCCACGGCGATGGAGCCGAACACTGATCGTGTCCCCTGCGAAACTCGTGATTCCGAGGCACCGGACTCCACGCCGGACTCCGAACCTCCCGCGCCCCTACCAATCAATCCGGATTGGGCGCCGGTTATGGAATTCACCGCCGCGGACATCTTTCAATACTCACCTTTTGGTGATATCCTGAATTCATTGAAGCATCTCTCGTTATCAGGAGAGTCCTGGCCGGACTATGGCCAGGATGGTTGGGGTACGGACGGCGAAGAAATTCAGAGCCCACCCACCACCCACTTTGTAGCCATTGTCGACGATCTAACCGACATGCTAGACTACGACTCCGACGACATCGACGCTATGGACGGCGATGCGGGAGATTTAACGAGAACCAGCGCCTACGAGGCACTGGAAGACCACCTCGTCATCGACATATATATGGTGGACACCCCAAAAGGCGGGGATGGCGAAGAAGCGGAGGCAGATTCTCTAAAGAAGCAGCCCAAACGCCCGGCGTCGTGGCGCCGCTCTAAATCCCGCCACAAGAAGAATGGAGATTCCAGCACAGGAGATAATAATACTCCGGAGAGTGCGAAGACAATCCCCAAAGAAGACTCAAGCAGGAGGATCTGAAGCAAGCCCTCATGAGAGGGCTGCGATTTAAGAGGTTGAGGATCATAACTATATGCCTCCCTCAGGAGGCGAAATAAGCCTCAACGATGATGAATTAAATGCACTCGAGGATCCCGTCGAACAAGAGCGCTTCAAGCGCGGGCTTATCGCCACAAACAAACAGCCTAAAAAAAGCAGCAACAGCTTCAAGCTGATCGGGACCTGTTGGCCGATCGATGGACCGAGGTCCTCGCGGCAAGAGTATAAACTTCGAACGCCCCTCAAAAGTTACCTAAGACGCAAGCTGCTCCCCGATTAGAGGAGGAAGCATACATACCTTCATCACCGGTATGACGATATGGTGATCGACAACCCGTGGTCGTGACAGAGAGGCATCAGGCCCCACCAAGACCGTACCAGCATCGCTCTAAAAGTACGAAGCCAAGAGGGAACGCGCCGGACTTGCGAGACATATTGGAGGACAAGGCAAGGCAATCCAGATCCATCTACGGATCACGTGGGTGCCCTACAACCCACGACGAATACCGTCGCGCTGGATACAATAACCCCGGCCGGGCCGAACACAGCAGACAGCGCTCTCTCGAGCTGCGTCACGATATCGCTCAATACAGAGGCGCCGCACACCCTCTATGCTTCACTGACGAAGTAATGGATCATCAGATCCCCAAAGGGTTTAAACCCATAAACATCGAATCTTACGATGGCACAACAGACCCCGCAGTTTGGATCGAAGACTATCTTCTCCACATCCATATGGCCCGCGGCGACGATCTCCACGCCATCAAGTACCTCTCACTCAAGCTTAAAGGACCAGCTCGGCATTGGCTTAACAGCTTGCCCGCAGAGTCAATTGGGTGTTGGGAAGACCTGGAGGCCGCATTCCTCGACAACTTCGAGGCACGATATGCGACCACCGATGCCGATGACCTAAGCCACATCATTCAGAGCTGCAGACGAATCGGCGGACAATTACGGACACGGTTCTTAACAAAGAAAAAACAAATCGTCGACCGTCCGGATGCAGAGGCCCTCGCAGCCTTCAAACATAACATCCGGATGAATGGCTAGCCCGGCACACGGGCAGGAAAAGCCGAAATCCATGGCAGCCCTCACATCGTTAATGACCCGCTTTGCGTGGGAGAGGACAGCTGGCTAGCCCGTAGCAACAACCTCATAAAAATTCTGGCAGTCCGGATATCAAGGACAACAACGGCAGGTCACGTCGAAACAAAAACAAGCGCCGCATTAACAGCGACGATAAGGAGGATACGGCAGTCAATGCTGGATTCCGAGGCTCTAAAACCGGTCAGCGGAAGAAGCCATTCAAAAGAACCACTCGGGTCCGTCAATCTGGACCGAATACTCGACCGCTTATGCGGATACATGGCACCTCTGAAAAGCCAGCTAACCACACCAATAGAGATTGCTGGGTGTTCAACCAGGCCGGCAAGTTAATTGCCGAAAACAATGACAAGGGGCTAAATAGCGATGACGAGGAAGAGACCCGACCGCCGAACAACCGAGGACAGAAGGGTTTTCCCCCGCAAGTGCGGACGGTGAATATGATATACGCGACCCACATACCCAAGAGGGAGAGGAAGCGCGACTCACGGGGCGTCTATGCGATGGAGCGATCGCCCCAAAGTTCAACCCATGGTCCTCTTGTCCGATCACTTTCGATCGAAGAGACCATCCGACCAGCATACGCCATGGCGGATTCGCCGCATTGGTTCTAGACCCAATCGTTGATGGGTTCCACCTCACGAGAGTCCTGATGGACGACGGCAGTAGCCTGAACCTGCTTTATCATGATACAGTGCGTAAAATGGGCATAGACCCATCAAGGATTAAACCTACAAAGACAACCTTTAAAGGTGTCATACCAGGAGTGGAAGCCAAGCGCATGCGAGCTCACCACACCGAAGTGGTCTTGGATCCCGGATAATTTCGGGCGAAGAGTTAATCTTCGACATAGTCCCGTTCGCAGCGGCTATCATGCCTCGCTCGGACGAACGCGTTTGCAAAATTCAACGCGGTGCCGCATTATGCATACCTAAAGCTCAAGATGCGGGCCCTCGTGGAGTCATCACGGTCAATGGGAATATGGAACGCTCCTCCGAACGGAGGAACATCTACACTGCTCGCGGCGAAATCTGAGCAGCCTTCTAAGGCAATTCTCGAGTCCGGCCGTCAAAAGGCGGATCTGACAAAGCGCGCCGGAGCAATGCCAACCAAGACCATCTGGCGCAATCGAGCCGCGCAGAGTAATGCGGCCCCAACCCTCGCCAGCGCATGATCGCAAGAATAACACTCGCGTACATCATTACGCTTTGGAGATACCATGGGCACAGGGGGGGCACGATATAGCGGACCCAGTGCGGTTCGACCACACCGGGGCTCGCAAGTGTGCCCCCTTTTTATTTTCTTCTTTTATGTACGCAGGACTCTGTTAACGAAGCCTGTCCGTGGCGAACTCCGCCGAATCGATGATGCAACGATCGGGGACTAAAGAAGGCCGCTACGAACACTCGGTGGTCTCAATTACGAGCATTAAATTCGATTATATACACCAAGTCCGCAGCTCATCCTCGGAGGGGACATGTTTATTTAGTCCAAATCCCTTGCTTACCGCAGACTATTTGTATCATCCGCTCTCTTGGCGGACTTTTCTTTCATAAATAATGCAGCACCTTTATGATCGCAATTGCATTACCTTTTATATATATGCTCATTATATGACATCGCACCGTATATTTTGGTGCGGCATAATACACCGGGGCTTATGTTCCCACTCTATGGTGTGATAAGTCCGAACACTTTCACAAGTGTGGCACCCCAAACTTATAGCATTATATGAATTGGCTCGAATCATGTCTTGGGTCAATAGTTGGGTTTGCCGGCTCCCATGTTTTGGTACCTTACGCCCGTTCCGTCGGATAAGGTAGCACTGGGAGAACCATCTGCGATTGCGCCCAGCTTGAGCAGGCGGCGCCTCGATGGAGAAAGCTAAAACTGACCGGCATGATAAGGCGAGACCGTCGCTGTTCGAGAGGTTTTTCGGGTCCTTAAAGACTCACGCCGCTTGAACGAAGTTCGGACAATGTCCGAAGAAGGCGTGGATAGCGCCCTGATTCGGTCTTCGAATACCGGGGCTTCACGAAATTTAAAATTATAGAATTCTATGGCTAAGAGAGTGTTCAAGCATTATAAGTCCGGTTGCCTTGTTCGTTGTGTTGGCGCCTCCTCGATGGACCCAACAATGGGAACAAGAGTGCTCAAGTTTATCTGAACACCCCAGCACTCGTGGCTTGGGGGCTGAAGCCAACGACTTGCCATCTCTCAGATTTTATAAACGGCCGCACAGAAGGTAATATTTTAAATTAAACAAGCGTTGCTCATGGCGCATATGAACGAAGTTTTCAGCGCACAGGATAAATACATAGCGAGTTCACTCAAAGATTACATTTCGAGAGCACTCATCTGCAATATCGCAGGCTCCCTTTAGGACAATTTTATAATACTTCTCGGGCGTACGATACTCCTTGCCCGGCGGCGGTGGGTCCGTGAGAAGCTTCTCCGCATCCAACTTGCCCCATTGCACCTTCGTGCGGGCAAGAGCCCGGCGAGCGCCTTCAATACAGGCGGAGCGCTTGATGACATCCACCCGGGGCATGCATCCACCAGCCGCCAGACGAGGCCAAAGTAGCTCCTGTGCATGGCCTGTCGAGCCATACGGGCTATGAGGCCCTTCATGGCCTCCTCGGCTACCTTGTGGAGTTCAACCACCGCTTCACTGGTCGCTTGGGGGCACGGATGGCGGCCTCAAGATATCCGAGACCATAAGACCTTCTCCGTCGAGCTCCCCTCCTCGCCACGATAGAATGCGGCGGCATCAGACGCACTATGCGGCAGATCTGCAAACGCCCCTGGAGAGCTCCGAATGCGGGTAAGTATCAGGTAATTTACATCAACATGCTTGCTTTGCATGAAAAATGTCTTACCCGCCGCTATTTTCTTTATATCCTCAACCTCCTGAAGGGCCTTATGGGCCTCGGCCTTGGCGGACTTGGCACTTTCGAGAGCCGAGGCAAGCTCGGACTCTCGAGTCTTGGAGTCACGCTCCAAACTCTCATGCTTTTCCATGAGAGCCTGGAGCTCTTGCCGAACTTCCGCCACCGTGCCTCTTGCTTTTCTCGCTCAACCCGTTCCGCGGCCGCATTGCGTTCGGCCGCAGACACAGCATCCTTCAGGGCTGCCACCTCGTTAGTGGCCCCTGCAATACCCGTATTATCCTTGTTAATTTTATTGCAACCGAAATCCTTTTCTGTAAGGTGCTAATTCAAAGTGGTGTTACTCACCTTCTTTTTCCTCGAGCTGCCTCTTGGCATGGCCGAGCTCTTTCTCGGACCGCTCGAGATCCTTCTTTAGCACATCGACCTCCGCCGTTAGTGCGGCAGAGGTCAGCAGCGCAGCCTGCAAACCCATATTGACATATTTTTAGCAACCCTGCGCATATCTTGATAGATCCTCAGTCCGGCTTTTCTTTCCGAACACCGAACTGAGCATCAGGGGCTACTGTCTATGCGGTATTACTTTACATGATTTTAACTTCTTACCTCAAAGCCTGTTAAAAGGCTGCTGCAGGCTTCCGTCAGCCCGCTTTTGGCGAGCTGAACCTTTTGAATCACCGCACTCATGATAGTGCGGTGTTCTTCCTCGATGGAAGCGCCTTTAAGCGCCTCCAGCAAGTTATCCGGCGCCCGGTTGGACGGAGGCCGCCGGTGTCACGGTCTTGCCCTTCTTTGAAGGGCGCTTGCGGACTCTGGAACCATCTGCGGTTCCGATGTAGAGTCGGCGCAAAGTCCGGAGGCTGCTGAAGGCGCCCCGAGCCTCCTCCGATGGGTCCTCTCGGGATCCCACCTCGGCGTCCTCGTCGGCGCGTGGGGTAGAGGTAGTCGGGATGGAATTCACATCCGACGAGGCCAACGACCCGCTCGATGAGTCGGGGAGATCGTCATTGGCCGGACTACGGGCAGAATGCGGCGTTAGAAGGATATTACGTGACATAAAAGATGTTGCATATCAAGGATCCGGATACTTACGATCTTGCCGGACGCCTGGCCCTTGGAGGCCACTCATCCTCGCCAACGCTGATGTTGGCGAAACTGTCCGGGGGGATAGTTCTCCCCCTCTTGGACCCTTCGGCCTCCCCTATTGGGGAAGCCTTCCTTTCTTCTCTCCTCCTCCGGAGAGAGTACTCTTCCTCCTCGTCTTTAGGGAGGAGTCCACGTCGTCGTCAGACGCTTCGATTCGGAACTCTTTCGAGTCCCCGCGCCACCTTCTTGGCCTTCTTCTCCGCACCACGTGCGGTGCCGGAACCAGCAGCCCTGATGGCGGGCGCCCACTGGGTCTTCGGCATGGGAGCCGGGCTGATAAGCAGCTTGGCCTTCTCCATCCATTCTGTCAAAGGAAGAGGCGAATGAAACCTCACTAGAATCAATTTAATTATCACAAGTGTCCCGTAATGGGGTTGAATCACTTACCTCGTCGGTTGGATATCGCTCGAATCGCGATCTTCCGTCGCGGACGCGGGGCTTGGCGCCCTTGAACAGCACCCTCCAGCGCCTTCAGATGTTGTATCAAGAGCTCGCTTAGCGCTGGTGCTGTTCCGGATTGAACTCCCACAAATTGAATGCCCGTTCTTGGCATGGGAGGATCCGCCGGATGAGCATGACTTGGACCACGTCGACGAGCCTGAGCCTATTGCTCACCATCTTCTTGATGCAGGCTCGGAGTCCCGTCACCTCCACCGGATTGCCCCACTGCAAGCCCTTCTCTTTCTAGGAGGTGAGCTACGTGGGGATACCAGATCTAAATTCGGGGGCCGCCGCCCATGTAGGTTTGCGCGGCTCGGTGATGTAGAACCACCCCGATTGCCACCCCTTGACGGAATCCACAAAGGTCCCTTCGAGCCAAGGTACATTGGGTAATTTGCCCAACATGGCGCCTCCGCACTCCGCTTGTGTGCCCTTCACAACCTTCGGCTTGACGTTGAAGGTCTTGAGCCATAGGCCGAAGTGGGGCCGGATGCAGAGGAAGGCCTCGCACACGATGATAAACGCCGAGATGTTGAGGATGAAGTTCGGCGCCAGATCGTGGAAATCCAGGCCGTAGTAAAACATGAGCCCCCGGACAAATGGATGGAGCGGAAAGCCCAGTCCGCGGAGGAAGTGGGGGAGGAAGATGACCCTCTCATGAGGCCCAGCGGTAGGGATGAGCTGCCCCTCGTCGGGCAGCCGATGCGCGATATCGTTGGAAAGATATCCGGCGCTGCTAGTTTGGTGATGTCCTCCTCCTTAGCGGTGGAGGCTAACCATTTACCTCCCGCTCCGGACATATTCGGAGAAGGTCGAGGCGAGATCATAAGCTTGGGCGTTGGAGCTTGAGTGTGCGGAGATGGATAAGCAAAGGAGGAAGAAGGCGAGGTGAGAAGGTGAATCCTTATCCCTTATATATAGGCGATTTAAACTGTGCGGCCCCCACCGCCCTGGTAAAACTCGCTTATCTCCCAAGCGCCACCATCAATGGCGCGGTTGGGTTACCCACGTCCGTATTGATGAGAATTCGAATAAGGGAACACGATCTCGCTTCGACAAGACGTGCCAAGGAAACCGCTTCGCTAAACGTGCTGAGGTGGTATAGTAAAAAACGATTCAAACAAAGGCTTGGTAGCGGTGTGATGTCACGCCACATAATACGTCAGCAGATTGAATTAAGTGTACATTTTATTCTCTCTACGGTGGAATGTGGAATTTATTTTGCAGAGCCGGACACTATTCTGGTGTTCATGATCTTCTCTGGATTATTCAAGGGAGGAACCCGCCTTGCAATGCCAAACGTTATGCGCGCCGGACTAATCGTCATTGAAGCCTGGTTCAGGGGCTACTGAGGGAGTCCTGGACTAGGGGGTGTCCGGACAGCCGGACTATCAATATCCGCCGGACTCCAAGACTACGAAGATACAAGATTGAAGACTCCGTCCCGTGTCCGGATGGGACTTTCCTTGGCGTGGAAGGCAAGCTTGGCAATACGGATATGTAGATCTCCTACCATTGTAACCGACTGTAACCCTAGCCTCCTCCGTGTCTATATAAACCGGAGGGCTTTAGTCCGTGAGGACAACATACATTACAACAATCATACCATAGGCTAGCTTCTAGGGTTTAGCCTCCTTGATCTCGTGGTAGATCCACTCTTGTACTACCCATATCATCAATATTAATCAAGCGGGACGAGGGTTCTACCTCCATCGAGAGGGCCCGAACACAGGTAAAACATCGTGTCCCTCGTCTCCTGTTACCATCCGCCTAGACGCACAGTTCGGGACCCCCTACCCGAGATCCGCCGGTTTTGACACCGACAGTGTCACTGATCCTTTTTGTGTGCGAAGCCCTCGTTTTTTTTCGTGTCACAATTGGTTACTCCTTTTTTTCCTTTTTAAAGAGTGGCATTCTATGTCCAATATCTTGATCGAAGTACGGAGGTCAGAATAAATAGAATAATGATCAATGGAAAAAAGAAAAAAAATCCTTTAGCTGGATAAGGGGCGGATGTAGCCAAGTGGGTCAAGGCAGCGCTCTACCCATCTCTACTGAACAAACCCACTACACATCGAGTGGCAGGGTATGTCGCCCAGCTCTACTGGAGAGGCCGTCACTGATCTGAAAAGTGCGTCTGCGGTTCGGATAGACTGATT
>CM038145.1:277739907-277964650 GCA_021437245.1 Aegilops speltoides | reverse complement strand
CTTTTTTTTTGAGCATAAAGAAGGTTTGCCTTCACTTCAACCTTAACCTGGCCTGCCGGGATGCTATGTTGTTCGCGGTTGAGAAAGGATGGACAAGGATCAAGATAGAATCTGGTTGCCAAACTTTTGTGGATGATTTGCATGGAGGAAAGGATCGGTCGATTGGGGATCAATCAGAGAGATGCACGCCTATCTCTCACATTTCCAGGGGTTTGAGATGAAGTTTAACGAAAGAGATACAAATGAGATGGCCCATACTTCAACGAAACACGCTCTTTTCGTTGGCATGCAAAGTGTAACATTTGTCTTGAGCGTCATCATTGCACTCGGACTCGTACGTTTGCTGAATGAACAAATGCCTTCAAGGGGTGTACGCAAAAAAAAAAAAAAAAAAAAAAAAAAGAAAAAGCAGAACAAGTAGCTGGATTAGCCGCCACACTCCCGTTCCGGTTCGTTTGTCTCCAGGGCTTCCGTTGCGAACTCGTAGGCAAAAAACCTTGCAGGCTTGGATTGCCAGAGCGTGCTTCACCCAAAGCCAACGGCCGTGCAAGGTGCGGCGCAAACGCGAGGAAGCCCCGAGCTTGACATCCACAAGGAGGAGACCTGCACGGCTTTGCTAGTGATCCATTAATCAATCTTAGATGACTCTTAACTCATTAGCCGTTAGGCAGAAATCTCAAGCCTGACTCACCGGCGAACAAGTTTGTATGCCAAATCTGTAGTTAACATTTGATGCTGATGGCGAATGTGCAGAGCATGGTTTTGAGAGACCGGACGGTTAACGGATGGATTGCAGCTGGACTCAAGCCTAACTCGCCATCATAATAACAGGGGGAGATCCCAAAGATGGAACTGCGGTGCGGTGTGCGAGCCGAGTGGCACCATCCGCGCAATTCCATGGGGACAGAACTGGAAGGCAGTTCATCGGAAGCTGGCAAACCGCAACCGGGTCTTCCTTTCATACCACCACCACGGCAGTTCATCGGAAGCTGCAGATTCTCTTCGTCTTTTCATTCGTTTTGGGCAGACAGATGAGAAAGAAAGCGATGGAGCCGTGCAACGATAGAACCGGCTAATCAGGGAGGAAAGTTCCATCAGCTTCACCGTTCATCCCTAACCCCCGGACCTGGCGCTCCTCAGGCGTCTAAAATGGGCGCTAGGAGACGAACGCCCCAACCGCCACGGCACAATGGCTACCCATCCTCTCTTCTTGTAGACGTTGCCTCCTTGTGAGGCGATGCTTTGCTTGTATTAATCAATAGTGCAGTAGATTTGTCTTCATATGCATGATCCTCGGGCTAATCATTTGCTCCTTGTGAAGCGTGTGCTTCGCTATATCCGCGGCACCACCGGCCATGGCCTCACTTTGTTTCGACGCAGCTCCAACAAATTGATGGCCTATTCTGACGCTGATTGGGCAGGTTGCCCTGATACTCGCCGGTCATGGTCTGCTAAGCGGCAGCAAACGGTCTCTCGCTCCAGCGCCGAGGCCGAATACAGGGCAGTTGCAAATGTAGTGACTGAAACATGTTGGCTACGGCAGCTTCTTCAGGAGCTTCATCGACCGGTGACTGGCGCCACTATGGTGTTTTGTGACAATGTGAGCTTTGTTTACATGACACAGAATCCCGTTCATCATCAGCGCACCAAGCATGTGGAGATCGATCTACACTTTGTACGAGACCGTGTCACCACAAGCAAGGTCCGGGTTCTTCCCGTTCCGCGTTCTTCTCAATTTGCGGACATTTTCACCAAAAGACTACCATCCCCTCTCTTGTTGGATTTTCGGGACGGTCTTAACATTCGTCGACGCCCGTTTACGACTGAGGGAGGATGTTAGAATATATAACCGTATTGTTTGTATAGATATACAGTTGTATATGTGTAGTCCTTGCATAGGTGTCCGTATATTGTACAATACGAACTCTGCCTTGTAACCTCTATATATTGATCAATAACGTTTGATTTCCCCAATCCTACAGCTTGCTTGGTACAAGAGCGCGATAAAGGTCCTATCCTATCTCTATGTACGCAAGAAGCAAGCGAGGAAATGGAATCGAGCTCATGTGCCCGCAGACTGCAGCACCTGTACGCGTCCAGCTAGAGGAAAGATGCCTCCTCTCCTAAAACGCGTGCGTGCGTGTCAAGCCAAGGATGACTGATTGGCTGCCGTGAGCCCGTGGCTCACCATCTCTTCTCGAAGTGGCACATGGACTGTTTCCTAACCAAGTGCCACCCGAGGGAGGGAGGATGAAGAGCAACTTCAGATCATTCTTTAAAAGAGAAAAGAGATGTATAGCAGCATCCAGTTGAGATAAACCTTAAACGCAAAGCATCCGCGAGAGAGATCTCAACGCCTACATCTTCTTTTTCCACCTATATCTTCTTCACATGTCAAATCTACACGACACACCGACAGACATCAATTCATGTCGCACAACAATGTTCACCTGCGGCACCTGCCGCCCCGACCCAAGTTCCACCACCCCCAGAATGATCTGGAGAGACTCTAGGTTCGACCAGGATTACGAAGCGACGCGGAGCTATGGTTATTTCACGTTCGGCTTTGGTGAGTAGCGAAACGGGGACGCGCGGGGGCCATCAGACATGCTCCTCATCGGCTGCTGCCCGTTTGCGCTTGCGCGGGCAAAAGACCCATGCACCTTGAGGCTATGGCTGTTCCTGCCGTTCATGCTGCTCGAATGTGCCATCCTCTCCGCTTGCATCGTCTGGTAGAAGTAGGAGGAGCTGGCCATGTCCTTGAGGTTCAGCAGTGGCTTGAGAGCTTCAACCACTTGGCTCATCAGCGGCCGGGCTTTGGGGTCCCGGCTCAGGCATGCGCGTGCCAATTGTGCTGCCTTCTGGGCACCTTTGACCGAGAAATTGCCCTCCAGCCGAGGGTCGACTAGCTTGTAGAAACGCTGTCTCTCTCCTAGGAGGGGACGTGCCCACTCCACAAGGTTGTGCTCGCCGTTTGGGCGGTTCTTGTCCATTGACCTTCGTCCTGACATCATCTCAAGCAGCACAACACCGAAGCTATAGACGTCACTCTTTGATGTCAAATGACCTGAAATTCGGAAAAAATATGTTATGAAAGCTAGCAACATTAGAACAAACATCGCGTAACTGGCCACTATAAGGAGAAGACATCTATCTAAAATAACAATAATTGAGCAATTTAACCAAGCAGCATTCCAGTATCAAGCACCAACATTGCCTTTAAATTAAGAAGACACTGGGATCTGCATTAGCAAAATAGTTGATTTTGGTAGATTGGCGCATATTGTTTTTGCCAGGAAATCAGTTATACATGAGGACACTAAGGGCTTCTTGCATGAATGGATAGATGCACTCAAATTAGTTACACCCGACCCGACAAAGCCAACACTACTAGTTAAACTTCAGTGTAATACCAAGAAATTGCTCAAACTGTATGTCTGTATTCATGCCATTTACCACTACCCAACAAGCATCATTTCATATCTTAAGTATGTCAATGACAATGATCATATGATGCATGTCAATGACAATGATCATATGATGCATAGTGACCTACGCAAGTACTCCAAATCTAGCTAAGCTGTTTCTGTACGTATCGTTCACTCTTCCAGAGCTGGCAAGTAATGTCTGATGAACCACTTACCTGTCATGACATACTCTGGAGCTGCATAACCATAGGTTCCCATTACTCGAGTAGACACATGAGTTTTGTCACCTACAGGACCATCTTTGGCAAGCCCAAAATCTGAGAGCTTTGCATTGTATTCCTGCAAGAGCAA
This sequence comes from Aegilops speltoides, assembly GCA_021437245.1. Taxonomy (NCBI): domain Eukaryota; kingdom Viridiplantae; phylum Streptophyta; class Magnoliopsida; order Poales; family Poaceae; genus Aegilops; species Aegilops speltoides. The sequence goes on along the minus strand of CM038145.1, from coordinate 277,960,871 downwards.
CATTTACACGTATGAACAGGATGCAACTATGTGAGTCATGCGATGCGCAATGAAATAAATTCAAGGATTCAATACTTACCGAATCTAGCAGTATATTAGATGTTTTAAAATCACGATAAATGACTGGTCTTTCTGCTTCTTCATGAAGGAAGGAAAGACCCTGTGCTGCCCCAAGAGCAACTTTCATTCTGATGGACCATGGGAGAGGAAGAGACCCTATATATGAATCAAAATTTATGTAAGCTTCGAATTTCCACGAAATAAATAATATTTTCCAACTGAGTGATGCAATGGGCAAACACTTTGGAACATGTTATCCCCAAAAGAAAAAATGATGAACAGAACGGGACAAAGGCTCTATGAAAATTTTAAAGCTTCAAGTGCTTGAGAACTGGTCAGTACATACTTCTGAATAGATGATTATCCAAACTTCCACGCGGCATAAATTCATATACCAGCAATCTTTGGTCATCTTCAACACAATATCCAATTAATTTGACCAAATTGGGATGGTGAAGGTTACCAAGAAAGTCAACTTCTGCCTGCAAATAGAATATGGAGGAGAATCATTGGGAATCCTAATGAAATTGGATAGTGAAGATCAAAATAAACATAGCTTGAAGTAACAAAGCACATACCACCCATTCTTTGTGCCCTTGAAGACCATCATGATTGAGCGTCTTGACAGCAACTGTAAGACCTGTACCAGGTTTCACAGGCGCAGTCCCATTCTCTTCGATCCACCCTTTAAACACACATCCAAAACCCCCTTCACCGAGAAGACTCTCGGGTCTAAAGTTCCGTGTGGCGCATTTTAGATCACTGAATCCAAACTTGCGTAACTTAGAGGAAACCTTTATTTCCTCTGTAGCCTTAGATGCTGATGAACTGCTCTCAGCATTACTAGTAGATGTCGAGCCTGAGACTACTGACACAACAGGTTGGTTCCTGCTACCATTTTCTGCTGACTTTTCTGCTGTTCCAGGCAATGAATAACAGTTTTAGCATACCATAATAAGACAAGAATGTCCCCACGGTAACAATAAGAATAAACATAATTTCAATCTACGCAGCCAAGTCTGAGGTATCCCCGCAGGACAGCGAAGTGTAATTTTAAGTATGGGGCATACACAAACACATACTAAATAAAATTAACTCATATAACAATAGCGAACTCCCTAAGAGATGTTTTGGTGCTTGGGACTCACAAGATCTGTTCATCGACTATAATCCGATGTTTAGAGGAAGAGGTACTGGTAGAAATGTATTTTAAGTTGTAGCACATGTACTAACTTCAAGAATAAAATGATATTTTAGATACGCAACTCCATGTATACCGACAAGGCCACACATATGAATCTAAGTAACCGAAGTAAACCTACATATTTCTATCACTGCATTACAGAAGAGCAAATTACAAAAGCTGGCAGACACAAATAAACGACCTTGCAAGTTGCTGTCGTTACTCACACTCTTGATTAGAAAGAACTACAATTTGTGCCAGCTTGAAGAAGCAAGTAGTAATGCGAGGATTTAGGTGGGGAATCAGAGCATAGATGCATTAGGAGAGGCTCAACAGAAATGCTCCAGGTGACTGTTTGACAAAGAATGGCCGTGTTGGACTTTTTTTTTAGAAAAGCAGTGTTGGACTTGGAGAGGCTATTAATTACCAACTTAATCTTGCTTACAATGCGCTCACACCAGAATGCCATTTCACATATCAGTTGCTGGTATCATTGAGTGCAGATACCTGGTCGTACCTTTCAAGGATCAAGAAACATCTCTCCTAAATAAATACCTAGTAGAATAGGCAACCATTTAATCAGAAATTTCCAATAGAATAAGCAGAAATAGGCTTCTCCTTCAAATACCTAGCTGAATAATCTACCCTTTTTTTACAAATTTTGGAAAGAAGAAATAGAAATAGGTTTCTCTTAAGGAGAAGGGGAGAAGGGATTCACTGACAAAGGTTAATAAACATGACAGAGACTACTGACCCATATGCCGACTCATGATTTTAGTTCCAAGGCATAAGTACAAACACAGGGCATGTATCCTTGAATTAGAGGAAAATTAAGTAGCTGGCTAGACTCAGTCCTCATATCATCTGGTACCATGTTAATATGTTATTTCTTCATGCCTAAAATTCTGAAATAATCTAGTTAGCAAGTGGAGAAGAATCAACTAAGGACTGTTTGGTATTAAAGTTTTTACTTACCCAAACTGTTCTTGTCTACTTTAGATTACAAACTACATAAAGAGGTCCGCTAGGCCCATATGATAAACAGTGTACCAGAATTAGTACTGGCCAGCACAAGCCTAACGTAACTAACTAGATTTCACAGCACGGCATAAAAATGCAAAAGTAGACCTAAATTATCTATCTGAGATCCAACCACGTATTGTTTGTAAGAAATAGATGCCACTGGCTAAACCAAAAGGGCTTCATAAAGCAGCTATATTGATCTCTCATGCATTCTAAATTATACATTTCCATCTATGGATGAAGCAAAAAGTCTTGATGAATATGATTTGAGAAAGCGGTTACTATTTTAAACATCAGACAGGAGATGACATCAACAAAATCAGAGTCAGGTAGGTGAGTGACATTATATTATCAAGTTATCAACATCCATTGTGATTACTTGTGCATCATTCCCATTAAATTGTTACAGGATTTAGTGCAACCTGTGTGAAGCAACAACATACCATGCTATTCTAAAAATAGATAGTCATGAAAGCACTCATGCCACTAGTCCCACATGTACACTTGCTATTCCAGAATCCCATCCTTCAATTTCACATTAATTAATTAGGTGATGACGACACCTGAATCTCAGCTAGAAATACGGTGCTCAATGTTCGGTAAAATTCACTAACTATTTCACGATTAATGTGTTTTGTCGGCTTGTCATACTACTGGGACATTTCTACATTCATTGCTCGACGACGTGGCTATGTCCAAAGATTATTGTGCCCAGCTGCACTCACACATAGTTGATAGTTCACTCAACTCTCCAGCAATTTAACCACCAAAACAGACACATCCTCAGCATTAAAAATCTAACGAACTGTAACAGACTAACAGCTCAGCTAGAACATGCAAAACTGCATCAAACCGAAACATCCAAAACAACACCATGAACGCGGCACACGTCATCACCATTAACAGACTAACAGCTCAGCTAGAAATGCGGTGCTAAATATGCAATAGAATACTAGAATTCACCAACTATTTCACAATTCATATGTTTTGTCGGCTTGTCATACTAATTACTAGTACATTTGTACATTCATTTCTCGACAACGTTGCAACGGCCAAAGATTTTTGTGCCAAGCTGTACTCACATGTAGTTCACTCAGCTCCCTAGCAATTTAACCACCAAAACACACACAACCTCAGCATTATAAGAATCTAACGAACTGTAACCGCCGACCAACTACGGCATACATTAATCAAACCAAAACATCCAAAACGACACGCGACCGGCGGCGCACGCTCGCAAGCATTAACAGCCTAACGAACTATAACCGACAACCAACTACGGCATCCGTTACATGGAATCTGAATCTGAACACCCCAAAGGGACACTGTGGAAGAGGCACACACCATCAGCATTAACAACCTAACAGACTAGTATAGGCCATGGCCAACTAGGCATGCATGCATTGCATCAACCGCAAACATGGAAAGCAACACCGGGAGAGAGACATTACCGCCGTGCGTGCTGGCGCTACTGGTGGAGGTGTCGACCTTGGAGCGCGGCTGCGGCGGGCAGTTGCCCATGGGCCACAGCCGGATGCAGCACCCGGTGGCGACGCCGGCGTCCTCCTCGCCGCCCTTCCGTGGCAGGCGGCGGCCGCGCCTGCTGCTGCTGCTGCTGCGGCTGCGGCGGCACCATCCCCACCTCTCCCGCTCCTCCTCGCCAGAGCTCTCCCACCCGTCGAACTGCCCCAGCTCCGGCGGCGCGAGCCCCATGGGCTACCACCACCACCTCCCCCTCGCGAAAAGAGCTTCACGAAGATCCCGCCGCCACACCTCCGAATCGCGCCGAATCAGCTCGCTCCCCCGCACGAGCGCCACCAGATCGGCCTCAGGGAGCACGAAACACCCACGTCCCCCCACACGCAACCGCCGAAACCCTGGCGCCCCACGAAACCCAGCGCCTCCGCCGAATCCCGTCAAATCACACCAATCTCCAAGCACCAGCGAACCATCCACGCCGAACCACCGCGCCTCCCCCACGGAGCCGAGCGCCGGACCACCACCGCATGAGGCGCCCGACACGCAACCGAAGCGAGAGGCGCGGATCCCCCGGACGCGGCGGCACGCCTTCTCGCTCCTCTCCGGCGGCGGCGTCCGCAGCAGCGCAGCAGCGAGTTGGGGAGGGAGGGAGAGAGAGGGGGGAGTGGGGAATAATAATAAGCGAGAGAATAATGGATGGATTGCGCCGAGAGGGAGAGGAGAGAGAGAGGGACAGGGCAGCGGAGGAAAAGCACAGATGTTCCTCGCTCGCCCCCTTTTTTTCTCCTTTCGCGAGCACGTGGCCGACGTGGACGGCTTTTCCAGCGTGCGCCGACGCGGCCGACGACGTGTGCGCCGACGTGGCCGGCGGCTCTGCGGAGTGGGACCGGGACGGACGGACGGGTCTCTGCCCTGCCTGGCATTCCTTCCGAAACTGGTGGCAGTGCCATGATTGATTGGGACGGAGCAGTGGTTGCGTTTGGTTGAGCTGTTCCCTGCAAAGTTCCTTCTTAGCCGTCACGCAGAAGCAGCAACGTGATGACTAATTTATGCATGCATGAATTTTCCTTGCCATTTTCGGCTCGAAAGTGTAGTATAGTACAGTAGGCACGTACTTCTTTTCTAAAAAAGTTTCATACTTATTATAAGATTTATCAGCAATGCAAATCACCTCAAATATAATAAAAATGATATGGACACCTCTAGAACCACCGAACAACCACTGCTGCTGCTAGAGGGAGCTGCGGACGCCGCTCCCCTATAACCGCAGTTGTTATGTTAGACTCTTAATATATCTGAAACAAATGCCAACAAATCTCGCCATTGCGCGCAGACGGCGAGTAAATCTTAAGTTAACCCAAACAACAGGAATCTACGCGGGAGCTTCGTCAACTACATTTCGATGAACGAACTCGAGGAGGATCAGAGCTCGAAAGACGAACTCAAAGAAGAAACGTAGTCGTCTGCCCGAGCGCCGCACATGCGAGGATTAAAAACTAACTTAAGCTACTAGCCAGAACAAAGGCACCTAAATTCACCTTTCCGTCACCGGCCGCCGATGCGGCAGGCAGAAGGGAGGCAAATCCACGTACTCATCAACAAAGCTCGAAGAGGAGAGTTTGCCCTAGCCGTCTGGAAATGCTCAAAGCAAAAGTCTTGGGTAGACACGTACTACATTCGGCTCGAAATATTCTTGTTGACTGAGGTGGCATGTTCACGTGGACTCTCCTTTCTCTCACATGCACCGGCGGCCAGGAGCTCTGTACGTTTGACCAGCCGAGCCTCCTGAGACCAAGTCAACAAGAGGAAATTCGAACCACGCTCACATGCATGTCGCGAAAATGAAATGATCACCGTCAGAGCAAAGAACCAACATGTAATACGTACTTGGTTCGAGGAATACATTGTTAGTCGCACATGTCGCCGTAAATCACGGTCTTTGATCAACTTATCATAGTTTTATCTGTCGCCTGTCGGTTAACTCTCCGTGTGCGGCTGCTTGCTCGTCTGCGCTTATTTCATCCGTTTGTATGGGAGCCTCATCGTTGTTCCTCTACATTGTACACACGGTTTTTAAATACAAAGTTTGGTCGTTATTTTCTACCAAATTACTAATATATCTACAGAATACATGAAGCAAAATATGATGAAAATCAGGAGAGAGCATTTGTATTTAAAAACTACTAAATGCTCTCTGCTGATTTTTAAAAGGAATGACGTTTAGACATACCCAAATTCCTTTTGACCTTTAACTTCATCTAGAAATAAATATAAATCCCAATATTTGTTGTATTATAAAAGTATCTTCCAAGAAAAAACTATATATGCATATAATTTTCGCAAATCCCCTCAAAATACTCCCTCCGGTCCCTTTTCACTCCGCGTATTATATTTGTGTCAAGTCAAACTCAACAGAGTTTGACCAAATTTATATTTAAAAATATCAACATCATGTCAAAAGATTTTACAAACTATAAGTGATCCAGATTTAAAACTTTGGAAATAAATAAATACAAAATTTATCGTTGTTTGCAGATTGAACAAGGTGTTCGGGAATGCAAAATGGAATTTCACTTTTAGAAAGTGTTCAGGAAATAAAACTGACAAACTAAAGCGACCAACGATTCTGTTCTGCAATAGCACTGTCAAGAATCTGTCTCTGTTCTTTCTTTTTCTTTTTTGCATTTCTCTCGAAAAGTTGAACCACATCAAAAATCATGTAGGAATAATGTTTTCCCTTCAAAAGAACTACATGCTATGAATTTTTACCCAAACAGAACCTACATGCTATGAACTCGTCAGATTATCTACGAAGTCACATGGAATGCTTGGGGTTGGGGTGTCCCTTGGCCGTCCATGGCGAAGACACTCCAGGTTACAATCTATGCAACATCATTGAACACCGGTGCTCCCTTGGCAACCTTGATGAAGACATCCTCCAAGGTAGTGTCAACGAGACCCCAGGCATGTATACTGAGCCTGCTTTTCGCCCTCTCAACTGCATGAAAGACATCGGCTATTCTCACCTCCTGCTTTGGCAGCTCAAACTTTTGAGTGCCAGAAAGATTGTAGATCTTGTTTGCACTTGGTGACAGGCGATGGACTAGTTGTTCAATCTCCGACTCTTGTTCTGGTGGTGTTGTCACTGTAAATATGTATGCACCCCCGTATCTTGCCTTCAGCTGCATGGCATTACAGTGGTAAATAATTTTTAGAAGTGTTGCTACAGTAATATTTCAGATTTGAGAAGCTGATGTTTACCTCTTTAGGGTTTCCGAGGCATTGGAACTCGCCATCGACGAATATGCCAAGTCGGTCACAAAGTACTTCTGCCTCCTCCATCGAGTGTGCTGTCAGATACATTGGAACAGATGATATTCATTGTTATTTTCAGATGCAGTAAAGTGGTGGACAGGGGAGTCTATGATGTAGATGCATGAGTGGACAGGGAAAAGAATCATAATTACTAGTAAGAACAATTGCACGGTTTCTCTTAGCCTCCTTCACAATGTTCCACAGGTTATTTCTTGATGCCGGATCTAGTCCTGTACTTGGCTCATCCATGTAGACAACCTAAGGAATGTTTCCTTCAGCTTCATAACCAATTTGCAAATAGATTTCTACAGGAAGGGTTGAAACTTGAAACATAAAAACAAGAAGAATACTTTGGGGTCTCCGATTAATGATATTGCCACACTGAGCCTTCTTTTCATGCCTCCGCTGTACGTTCCCACTTGCTTATCACCAACACCACCATGAAACAGATTCACACTTTTCAGAGAATCATTAACAGCCTGATAATGAAAGAAAAGTTGATGTGTTTAAATGGGGCCAGCAATGCTGAAGAATAATACTGTACATACATTGAGATGCTGAATAATATGGCTGATGAATGAAGATAGCAGCTTGAATTCTCTTACAATGAAATGCAAGTACTAGACTAAAACGAAGTTACAGAGATTAGATGTACCTTCACTAATGCAGCACCTTGAAGATTCTTCAACCTAGCATAGAAGAATAGATGCTCTTTTCCCGTCAATGTTTCCCAAAGTAAGCTGCATTTCAGACAAGACCAGTTACCATGATAAGACAATGTGATGTGGGAAAGATAGCTATTGGCCAGATGAGCTATAAGTTGCAGTAAATACTCATGCTGTGGGCACACGCCCATATTTGTATATATGCCATCCATATCCATCCTTATATCCATTCCATGTGCATAAGCAGTACCAGATGTAGGTTTAGTAAGTCCAACCATCTGAGGAAAGATCAGATCAAAGTTAATCAAGGTGTGTGGCAATACTTTATGAAACTTCTATAAAAAATGCCACTGCATGCTGTTTCAGTACTGTACCATACTAATGAATGATGTTTTCCCAGCTCCATTTGGGCCAAGCATTCCGAAGCATTGGCCTTTTGGTAGGGCCAAAGATAATCCTCGAACAGCCAGCTTGTCTGGGTTTCCGTCCTTTCCAGGATAAACCTTCCTCAGATTGTCACAGATGATAGCTTGGTTTGCATTGCAATCCATCAATAATTGCTCAACTACCTGTCGCTGAATAGATATAAATGCACGAGTATTAATGCAAATGTGCTGTAGAAAAAGATGGAAGTGACAAACTATGGCAGGTAACCTACTTCTTGAGCAACATCTTCTTTCTCCATATCAACGGCTACTTTATGATTCTGCTGCGCAAAGCTACTTTGTAATGGTGGTGCATGTTTCTTCTGCAGACATCTAAAGAAGAGTAAGGGGTTTCCGACACTGCCACCTATTGAAGAGACTTGATCCAAATAGAATGCTAACACAAGCATTAATGCCCATTCTACAGTCATTACGATCAAGATATCACGCATTCCATTGATTGGGTCTTTCAAATTTTCCCACATCATGCCAGTGGCTCCCATAGCATTCCCAGAGAATGCATATTGACCAAGCTCATACAGTCCTCGATAGAGCGAAAATCCTGGGACGATCTCCATAACTAATATCCAACCACCTGAGTAGACAATACGAACCTTGTTATGCATATGGCCATATAACATATAAATCGAATTGCAGATTGGCTAGGCCAGCAACTTACCGGGAAAATTTATGTCCTCAATAAAAAAGCGGAAAAGAAAGGCCCCTAGTAAGCCAGAGCCAAATACATAGATGTAACCAATCACTGCAGAAGGGGGATAGACGAAATTTGTCACTTCCAAGAAGAAAATTTAGACTTAGGTATTACAGGTTTAAGTCACTGACCTGTGGCTATCTTGACAGATGAAAAGAAAGATGCCACAAAAAAGGCAAAAGCAATCTGTAAATTTATATAGACAAAGAAAAAAACAATCTGTATGCCATAGTTATTGACTCTGAAGAAATTGAGACCTGCACAAAAGCAGCTTCATGAGTAAAATTGGTTCTTTCAAGAATACTCGTAAATAAATTGTGAAAACTCATTACCTATCAAGGATCCAAAAATCACAAAAAATGTCATATACACAACCGATAGAACGAAGAAATAACCATAAGATATTATCCAGTAAGGTCCGTCCTTCAGACCTTGCATCTTCATCATAATTTTTAACTTTTGTTGCTTCTCATACACCAGATACGTCAACATAACCTGGAAAGGAGAGTTAATTTCCAAGCTCTACTGACTCTGTAATACATTCAACCTTTTTAAGTGCACTTAAGGAATGTTACATCTCATCATACTCACTGGGAAAAGCAGTTCAACGATCCATGTGAAGAATAGCGGACTGATAAGAGAAGAGAGGTCGAACCTATAACTTGTTCCAACTTTGGGCATATCTTTTACATATTCCAACAGCACTTCCACCCCAGGTCCTCGGATATATTTGAGATATGCGTTGGATACCTATAGAAACAAACACGATATAAGAAAAGCTGCCATATTCCACAATAAATTGGAATTACTCAGAGATGAATTAATGGGAAACAGAGCACATACGGCATTCACCAAGCGTGGAACTCGTAATGCTGCGATAAATGAAAATGCGGTTTTACCGCTATAGGTAGAGTTGTACCAAACATTTATACCGAGGCCATACTCCGTTGAGCTCAAGAAGTCATAACCTGCAAAGAAGAACACAACTATACAGTATACATAGATGCAAAATAAGTGTTGCTAATGAAATTTTATTCTCATATTTGAGTAGATGGGCTCAAGCAATTATTAATAACACGGGCAGCATTCAAAAGCCAGTTTATCAGAAGTTATTACGAAATTGCTTAACAAAATCTCACTGCTGTGCAAACCCGCTACAAATGCAAAGAAGCAAAAAATTGGTGCTACAAAGATAGGAAGATAACCTGCAATAAACTCGTTTGTTTTTCCTCCTCTTTGTGTATAACCCTTTAATAATTCATCATTGATAACTGATGTACTCTCACGCCACAACAACACACCTTCAACACACTGTATATCTGGTTCATTTCGTAAAGACATCAGAGCAGCAATAATAGCAGGTCTAAAAAAGAATCCAAACAAAAGATTAACATGTCTAATTATTCTGGTCAAACAGACTACACAAAAAGTCAGTGTTCCGTAGCCAGTACCAGTAATTATAATCATACCAAGATACAAAATCCACTTTCTTCATTCACAATTAGTTTTTCTCTAACATAGTAACTAGTCAATTTGTTCCTGTCTGATTGCATTAAAAGCAGAAAGCAAACAAGAAAATGTGAAAGCGAATTATGAATTATTTATGATCCATGTTTTGAATAGCAGATTTGTATTCTTTGTAGTGGATTAGCTTCACTATAACGGATATTGGATAGTGGGTGCTATAGCGAACACTATATTCCCAGATCATTTTATGAAAATATTCATCACTTTGAGTTACGTGTATAACTGTATATACAGAAAGGTTTGTTGCAAAAAAACTAACATGGAATAAATACTATGTATTTATTTACGGGACATAATACACACATATTGCCAAAGAAAACTGCAATTTCAACTTACACATTGCTACAGCTGCTACCTCACATCGCTACGACGGTACCATTGCTCTCTCGGCTGCGCAGTACGCTTGTTTTACTCTAGACCACCATTCTGAACCACTATGTTTTACCCTGCCACCGCTAAACAGAATCTACACCAATTGTCAAGTACTACCTCCGTCCCAAAATAAGTGTCTCAAGCTTAGTACAAAGTTGAAACACTTATTTGGGACGGGGGGTATAATATAATTAGGAAAATCTTTATACAGAAGCATGTTTTTTTAGATATTTGCATGCTTCAGTTATTTTCCACACAAAAAGGGCATGCACTTCAACTAGTTATGAATATTACAACGCCGATGTAAAGGCACTCGCAGTCACCCGACACTTAGAGCTGTACGAGGTCGTTCTGCTAGTCCACAGTAACTACCATTTGCAAAGTTTGGAGCTTTTGGTGTTTCTGTATTTTCTCATCTTCTTTTATGTTTGTCGGTCATTTTGAAGCCTAGGGCGTTATTGTATTTGTCATTCTGTGGTCTTCTTCTTTCTAAAACAAAGATGTGCAGGTCACTTGCGTATTCGAGGAAACAGAAGGACCCATCAAAGACTGAACTATTGAAAGTCCACATCTAAATAGAGTTCCTTCAAATGCAAATAAATTTTGGTGTAAAACAGTACGTCACATATCTACACTTAAGCTACTTTCCAGTAAATTAATTTAAGTTTCCCAATACAAAACTGTAAATTAAATGCCTTAGGGAAGGAAGTTTTAACTTACTTAGCTGGAGGGGTATGCCCCTGGTGTTATATGAAATGGTCTGCGACAAATAGGGCACGCACTGAGGCTGGAGCAGATACAAAGTATCCGAAGAAGTAAATGCGGGCTCTATCAATTGTGTATACCATGGAATGGTGTCTGAACCCTGAGACAAATCAACGCAACCAGTACTTCCATAAACACAACAAAAGAAGCCATGCAACTTACAAGAGAAAGAGCTTAATTGGGCATCGAAGGAACTCACAACAACTATCCTGGAGATAGCATCAAGATAATCTGTCACATTAAGAGTGGGAGCGAAAACAGGAAACAGACCTCCTGCAATACCTGTCGATTGGAAAACGGGAAGTACTCAACAGGTAAGATACATTGATCTTAATTTTGAACAGTTGATATGCATTGAGTTGTATTGTGGAAGCACGTACTTTCAGCAAACCCCCGGTCCTTTCCAGTGATGAGGACAGTGGCGGGGCAAGACAAAGAGTCACGGCATGAGGGATCAGGCAAATCATCAAATGGCTGGGAGACAGTTCTGACAGCCCGGAACTGAGGCTGGGGAACCTGAATCAATGCTGGCCACCGCGGCGGGCTGGGAATTGCGCAGCTCCAGACCTGCTCCAGTGTCGAGTATTGGACGCCGCACTCCCTCTTCTTGCAGGTCCCATACATGTCGGTGTCGACGCAGGCGCAACCGCAGTTGTACTTGGGCTTGTCGAGCTCATTGTTGATGATGTTCTGGAGCACGAGAAGCAGAACGCAGATGAGGATTGGGAAGATGGTGATGCCGATGTTTGTCTTGAGGTTCCGTTTCTGCATCGCAGCCAGCCATGAACAGAGTCAGATGCTGCATTACTGCGTTATAAGAATGTGCATGTCTACAAGAAATCTTATTGAAGGGCATCAAGATTTCAAGAAACATGTGGCGTTCAATGCTGCCGTGTACTAGTCAGAAACGCCGTCAAATCCTAGAAAAGCTGGACCGGCAGATTTATGCAGAACTCAGCTGGAGCCAAAAAGTTCAGCGGCGCCACTGGAAATTCTCGAAACACGCCGGATCGACGGGACTTCCCGCGGTCGACCCACCGGCGGCATCCCCAAGAACCGTGCAGGCATACTCGCAAGCACGTGGCGGGCGCACCCAGAGCGGCGTATCAACACAGCGCAGAAGTGGATAAAAGCGAACAGGCAAGGGAGAAAAATTGCCTGGAGGCAGAGGTTCTTGCGGAGGAGCGCGTTGGCCTGCGTGAGGAAACTCGCCGGGCGCCTCCGGGAATCCATGGGGAGGATGGCTTAGGTCTGGAGGAGGAGGAGGAGGGGAGATGGGGAAGGGGAGGAGATGCGCATGGAGGCGTTCAGAATCAGAAGAGCTGGGAATCGGGACGAAACCGATCGAGGGGTTTAACTTTACCCAGGTTATATAGCCGTCGGGCTGAAGGACTCCCGCGCCGGCCGGACTTGTGTGTGGGCGAACTTTTCTTTCTCTGGTTCTGATCACCCGCCGACCAGAGGAAGTATCCTGTGCTACGAGCCAACTCATGCACCAAGTACACCGAGCGATTCTGGGCCACTCGATGGGGAATAGACGGACTGGATGTTATCACAAGCTGGCTGCGGGTAAATTTTACACAATAGACCTTATCAAATAATTGAATTGCGCAAATGTCCTTCCGAAATTCCACTCCTTCCCTTTGCTCTGCCCCGTTCTGCACCAGTCTCTGTGAGATCCCCTCTCTGTACCAGGCGATCTATCACGGACGAGCTCTCTTCAGCAGAACTCCCACCCCGATGGCTGCATTCCCTTTTCCCTCTATCTCCACAATCTATCCCTCTCCATGACGGTGCTGACTATGGCTTCGCAGGACCGACGCACACTCCTGGTTTGGCACTGCTGCCGCTGCCGTTGCAGGCTCAGATTCAACGCCGCCACAAATTCCAAACAAGCTGAGTTGCTTTCTTTATTCAGATCGCGAGTTACATATTTGTTACCGTAGCGAAAAAAGAGCTAAGAATATACTCCTGATTACTGATTACGGTGGATATCATTGAACTTCTCGTATATATGAGCCTTCTCATATATACATAAAGTTAACTGTGATCTTGTCAAATTTTTTGGAGTTTTCTCAGTTCACATTCTAATTTGATTGAACTTCTACGAGACAAATTTTTTCAGGGATCTACAATACAATTAAAGCCTGAATGGAATACTGAAACACATCTTCAAGCCTAAGCGCAAATTCTCTGGTGATTCTCAAAGCTGAGAAATCATTCGACTAGTCCCCGGGTGGATTAGGCCACAAAGTAATTGTTAAAGCTAAATAACCATATATATAGACAGTCCAGTTAACGTCCTACCAACTGGTGGAAGCATTTTGCGTTGAAACAGAGAACAAAATCTACACATCATTGGAGAGAACCAGTCTTTAACTTCAATCAGGCAGAGACCAAAAACTAATACATATAAATGGAGAGAACCTGTCTCGACCCGGCTCCTCAGTTTTTCATGCAGCAGGAAATAATTTCTGGAGCTTCACAAACACTAACCTGGCTCTAACAGTAATTTCAACAGTCTCGCGGGTTTTTCATTTTTGCTGGTAAATCTCGCAGGTTTAACACCATAAAATTGTTACACAAATCCACTTGAACCATGATAAAACATAAAATTGTTCCACACATTTGGAATCGCGAACTAACTTCTTAAACACATGAGTGACCCGTTTTACTGGAAGCATCCAAATGCATAAATGACAACAGAAGTAGAAGTACATATAGACTTGCACAGATTTGTTTCCTTTGTGCGCCAGGTTTATACAAAAGGAATCGAAAAAATCAACTTAGCAGCAGCGACTAGTAGATATACTTCACGAGGAGAGCATTTTGGGCGATAGAGTACAAATCAATCATCAGTCCAACTAGCATGAACAGAAAGTCATCTTGATGACTTCAAGATTGATGGAATACATAATGCATGTCGAAATGACCACAGAGCCTCCTGCAAGAATAAACCTAGGATTAATATGCCAAGTTAGCTACAATTGACGGTAATATATATGCAAAAAATATACTCAAATCAATGTGAAGCTAGGCTTACCAATTCCCTTTGTAAACACGGCAAATGGTACAACATAAGTGCCCACATGGTTTACTGCTAGCAAATTCCTGGATCTAACAGTAATTCTCATTCAGAATTTTATACATAGTATAGTCATATAGAACTGGATATACAACACATGGAAATTCAGCAAACCAACAGAAAGCCCCATGAATATTTGGGAGGGCATATGCATTCTCCGGGACGACAGTTGCACATGTGAGCTCCTAGAAAGACCACAAGTCCAAAACCTCATCTCCTAAAAATACCACGATCAATACCATAAGACCGTAGCAACACTGAATTGTACTAGGACCAACTGAGCAATGGCCCCATCCATTACACACCGCATATAGTTCTTCTACTAAATTTACACAAACTGACTTCAACTAATTATTCCAACATCAAATTAGTGAAACTGACTCATCTAGTTATCTGGAACCTTTTGGATGTGGAAGCGAGACGAAGTTCAACTAGAGTACTGGACCATGTAAGGCCATTTTCATTTAATATCAGAAATGCAGATGGTGCGAACATATAGAACAGTACTATTTCAGGTACAAGAACATCACAGGAACAACTAGTAATCATTAAAATCTTGCCGTGTACGCAGTGTCACAGTAATCCTTTTTTCACACGCATGTGGAGTGGTTCATGTACAATTTTACTCTGAAGTTAGCAAAAGGTACATGATAACTGTATACAGAGCACATCCCCTAATTGTTCTTGTGATGTTCAGTGCACACAGAGCAAACCCCCTAATCTTTTTTCCACTCTAGCAATTGCAAATAGTGATAAAATTTTACCATTACGGCTAAATCTCACACATAAATTCGGTGCTATATAATACTACTATGCACTTGTTTCAAATGAACTGGGGGAAGTGAGGAATCGGAAGAACCAATATGACTGCACATTAATAATATAAGAACCAAATAGGGCGCACATACCTCAGATCCTCGAGCTGTAAAGGCGGATAGCCGACTCCTATGCAGCCGTGTTATTGATCCACAGAGCTACAGCCCTGCGTCGCTACAAAGATGCAATCACAGCGCGCAGCCGTTGCCCGCTGGACCTCATGATTTGGATCCTGGGTGTTGTTGTTTCAACGCCGGCGGCCGGAGAGGGAGAGGGAGATGGACGGGAGAGAGACAGGGAGTTCTCGAGGAAGAGGAGAGGGAGATCGAGGGACAGAGGTGAGTCGCCCAATTTTTCTACGAACCCTAGCTTAGCCGCAGGCCCTGGTTCAGTGGTACAGGTACAGAAAAGGAACAGAGGAAAGGAAGGAGACGGATTTCAGAGGGGCTCTGCGCGCAGTTAAATGGTTTTACAATGCTCATTATGTAAAATGTGCCGGCGGCTACGTGATGATAACATCCCATCCATCAATTTTTCATCCACTGGAGCAGAATCGCTCGGAGCATCTGGTGCACGAGTTCGCTCGTTTCACCAGATACGTTCTCCCGCCGACCAAGCTGTTTTCCACCAACTCCTCGAGCTGTGTAGGTGTGTGGACTGTGGAGTATGTGGCTTTTGGAAGCTTTGTGCCCACTGTGCCCTTCTGTTTTGAATTATAAGATGTTCTAATTCTTTTCTGAATCGAATGTATGTAGACGTATTTTAGTGTGTTCATTCATTTATTTCAGTCTGTATTTAATTAATATTAAAATATTCAAAACATTTTATAATCCGAAACAAATACAATACATATCTATATTCTACATACCAATACAAAAAGGAGTGAGTCGCGAAGATCTAGCACATCTCACCCTTCAACTAAATCTTCTTTTTTGCGGGTGAAACTAAATCATATTAAAATGGACACATTTTAGTGTTGTTTATTCATTTCAGTTTGTATGTATTTCATATTAAAATATCCAAAAATATCTTACATTTGTGTACGGAGGAGGTATTATTTTCTGCTGGGAAATATGGCAAACATTAATTATGCCAAAATTAACACACAACTGTCCGATTTGTTTCGTCTTTCATGGAATTGTGCTTGTGCTGTGCAAAGAAATGACGGCGGCGGCCATTTGTTGATCCCGTTGTTTGCAAAGCTTCAAATTATTTTGATAACATAGTTTTTAAGGCCCATAGTATTAGAAAACTTTGGCTATTTCAACGTAGGCAAAAGGCATAAATTTGACCTCAGGGCAAAATTATTTCATAAACTAGATTGTTTTTTAAAATATTTCACACCGCTGACCCTTTTGTGCAGCGCCCGACAGCAAGACGCTGCACTCTACCGTGCAACTCCGTATAGCTAGGCGTTGCACGGTGTAGTGTAACGCCTAGCTGTCGGGCACTGCACATGTGTGGTGTCTGAGTGTTAAACGCTGCGCAGTAGAGTCCAGCTCTACTGTGCAGCGCTTTGATGTCAGGCATTGCACATTAAGGGTCAGCTGGGTGAAATACTTTCAAAAATAGTTTAGTTTGTGAAATAGTTTCATCCCGAGGTCAAATTTGTGCCTTTTGCCTTCAGCGTACGGGCAATGAATATTTTATTTTATTTTAAAATCGTGACTTATCACAGTTTAGGCAATACTACCGAAATGTCTGGCGGGCGCTGTCTTTGTCCTATTTTTGACCGATAGATACGCATGGACGAGAGTTGAATGTAACTAGGGATGGCAATGGGTACCCATTACCCACGTACCCTGCGGGTAAAAACCCTATTAGGGTAAGGGTATGGGACAAAAAATTATCTATGGGTATATGAATAGGAAAATGTTAAACCCATCGGGTAGAGTGGGTATGGGTATGGGATCATGTAACCCATACTCACATACCCATGTCCCCATATAAAATCTACATGAACTCAAAATTATCTCTATACTTTATCATGAATTTGTGAATTCAAAATATATGACTGTGTGGTGATGTTTTGATGTGTTGTTGTTTACGAGAAAGTGATGTTGTTTATTGAATATGTTGTTTATGATGTGTTATTGTTTAAAAGTGTGTTGTTGTTCTTATAATCTATTGTTGTTTATAGATTATAATTATATGTTGTTTTTATGACTATGAGTATATTCAAACTGATGCTTTGCAAACATGTGTAATTTTACCCATGGGTACCCATGTACCCTGTCGGGTAACGGTTATGGGAAACAATTATACCCATTGATGGGTATGAGTAAGGGTATGGGGTGGCTCCACCCGTACCCAAACCCTGCGGGTGCCATCCCTAAATGTAACTACTCCCTCCGTAAAGAAATACAAGAGCGTTTAGATCACTACTAGGTGACACTTAACATTGTACTGCCAAACACATGAAAGTATTTATAACCATGGGATTATCTGAAAACTCCAAAAATATTGTGCTGCCAAACGTAGGCTTCACGATTTATGGTTGCTATGTACTCCCTCCGTCCGGAAATACTTGTCATCAAAATGAACAAAAGGGGATGTATTTTAGTTCTAGATACATCTCTTTTTGTCCATTTTAATGACAAGTATTTTCGCGGAGGGAGTAGAGACCAAGTAAAATGACCCGGCGGTGTTTAGTGCAGTAGATCATCACAGCCCCATCGAGTCTTTTGGGGGTGCTATAGAGGTTGCAATTGCATACTTGCACTCATTAAAACAGAAGGTTGATTGGACAAAGGGGACTTGGTCCACTGTTATGCCAAACGGAAGAAACCAAAGCAAAACGCAGGTGTGTATACTTCGACAGAGGGAGCGCATACCGCTGCAGAGGGTGAAAGCAAACCCGTCTTGCGTTTGTCATATCGTATCATCTGATCACACCACCGTGTGGCGTGGTCACATTGCCATGCCATGTGGCGAGGAGACGCGCGCAGCAACTCGAACTCTTTGTTGTGACTGACATTTTCCCCATCCGCGTATACTGGTTTGTTTCTACGTACCCCCTCCGCAAACTAATATAAAAGTGTTTAGATTATTATATTAATGATCTAAATGCTCTTATATTTCTACAGAGGGAGTACTTCTCAGGCTGTGAGCCAGCTCCACACCCGGCCACCCACTCGAAAGAGAAACCTTGTAGTATGATTCATTAGAACAGAGTTTTTGTTGGATAATTGGTACAGGTTATCAGTACCAATAACAGAGCTGAGTTCAGTCTTCAGTCTAGTGGTGGTAGGTAACGTGCACACATCTTTTGCTGCAAGATCAGGCACAATCTGCTGACCGACAGCAAGGTGAACTGGTGACGGATCTGTACAAACTCTACGAAATCGGCATAAGCATTTGAGATTTGAAATCGCACTAGTAGTAGTATATGCTATCACAAAAGCAGGTATCATGAAAGATCCTAGAGAGCAAAAACAAGATTCTGAACGAGCGATATCGCGCCAGTTCGTGCTGCAGGAGAAGAAACAGAAGCGCCAAAGTGAAGAGGAAAGTTAGCAATGTCCTCCAAAGACCAAAGTTATATGTGATCGGCTATTTCTGCTCTTTTTTTTCTTTTTTTTTTGAGAATAGCCTTTTCTGCTTAATGTGTCTCTGCTTTCAGAAAACTGCACGATCAAAACTGAAACTTAAGCAATTTTCACGCGCGCATGTTTAGTTTTTTTTAGACGCTCGCGCATGTTTAGGCTATTTCTGCTATCTGTTAGATTTAGTTGGACTGAGCTCACTAAAACTTTGGACACCAGCCGCGCGGTGGGCCTTCCGCGGTTCCGCCCATGTAAGCTTCCGTGAGCTCGCC
This sequence comes from Aegilops speltoides, assembly GCA_021437245.1. Lineage (NCBI taxonomy): Eukaryota > Viridiplantae > Streptophyta > Magnoliopsida > Poales > Poaceae > Aegilops > Aegilops speltoides. The sequence goes on along the minus strand of CM038145.1, from coordinate 277,941,627 downwards.
GATAGTCTTGCAAAACATGCATAATGGCCGCCGAGATTGGCTTGGGATCCCTGGGGAGCTCAACTTCGTCCCTGTAAATATGGTGACGGTCCAGTAATAAAAGCATGTTTGCCTAAAAAAACTGTGCCTCTGCTCGCCTCAGTATGATGTGTATGGAAATATGTAAAAAATATTAAGCATGTATAAAAATATTCCTGATGTATGCGACAAATGTACACCGTGTATGGAAAATAGTAGGCACTAAAAACATGTATCGCAAAAATGTAATCAGGTATTAGAAAATCTTAAGCATGTTACTGATGTATACGAAAAATCTAAGGCATGCATGAAAAAAATTAGACATCAAAACATATATTTGAAAAACAAATTATGTATTTAAGAAATGTTAAATGTGTGTAGAAAATGTTCCTGATGTATACAAAGATTGTACACCGTGTATTAAAAAGTAGTCATCAAAATATATATTGGGAAAATTGCAATTCTTTATTTTATAAATGCTAAACATGTATAAAAATATCCCTAATGTACACAGAAAATATATATTGTGCATGAAAAAGTAGACACGTGTCAAAATAAGAAAAAGGAAAAAGAAAAAAGAAAAAGAAAACCCGATAAAAACCGGAAAGAGAAAATAAAAAGCAGAAAACCGACAAAAGAACAAAGAAATCAAAACAAAAAGGAAAAAGGATAGTACCATAGAAAACCAAAAAAAAGAGCAGAAAAACAAACCAAACCAAAGGGAAAAGAAAAAAGAAAAAAAAACACTGAAACCAGCTCCCAGAAACCCCTATTGGGCAGCCCATCTCGTGGTCGCATACTATGAGGCAGAGTTATATGTCTCGCACACATAGTTCTCACGGGCTAGCAGGTCCAGAATCCAGCGTTTGCCTCGGATTCCGCCTGGTTGGTTTTACAAAGTTCAATGTTGATGGTGCAATTTTAAGAAACGATAGAAGAAGTTGTTGCGGCTATTTGCTGGCCCCCCTAAGAAAGGCTATTTGCTAAGACCAAAGCGACTTCTATCTTGGCTCATCTGCAGTTGCATTTAATGACATAATTGATGTACCGACTCTAGAAGACCTAGCATGCCAGGCAGCTCAAGAGCCAAGACATTGCCGATGATCTCATGCGAATCCTAATAGCTTTGGATTGTGCCACAATTGTAAAGGATATCTCGGATAAAGCAGGCGGGCATCATGAAGCGATAGTCAATCAATGTTCGTGTAATTTCAAGGAATGCAACTTCACCTATGACAGTCGAGATAGCAAGCATGAAGCTGAAGTTTAGCGAAATACCTATAGATTAAACTTTTGGACGTCATGTCCTGCTTGCTGCGCCACATGATCCTGTAACAATTCCACTGAACAACGTTGATCCATAAAATGCAGGGAAGTCTCTAAAAAAGGCTACTATTTGTAGCCGACATTTTATATTTTCTCTGTTTTTTCAATTAAAAAGTGTTTACCAATTTTAATAAAATGACTTCACGTTTTTTCTCAAAAAATGACTTACATTTCATAAAACATATTCATGAGTTTTCTAAATGTTCGTGATTTTAAGTAAAATATTCATGTATTTTAGAAAATGAAACCAGAGAAAAAAATGTTCATAAATTTTAAAGATATTTGTGGATTCAAAAAATGTAGATGATACTCAGTGTAATTGATCATGTACTTTCATATATCCAATCACGTTGAGCACACATGCAATTTGCAGAAGAGAGCTACAAGTTTTCTTTCTGTGAGGCATCAAGCCATCAGCAGTTACATCACTTGTTATAGCACCTTGCTAGCAACGACGATCAGGATCGAATCTCCCCTTCCTCAAGGTTTTCTTCGAAGATTTGCTGCTGCTGCTGCTTCCAGTAGTCTTCGTCAACCTTGAGGTAGAGCCCAATCTGCCGCAGCAAGTTGCTGGGCTTCGCCGTGTTGTACTCATCAATGCCGAGCCTCTTCAGATCCTCTCGGTGTAGGGTATCGTCGGGCATTGCGGTCTTCTCCATCTGGAGCAGCTCCTGACGGGCCTTCTCCCTCGCCCGGGACGTGGCCTCCTTTCGCTGCCTTTCCAGAGCACGGGCGAGCTGCTCACATGTTGGAGGCGTGATGGCCGGTGCTGGACTGTCGACGATCTCGTCGGAATCAGAATCTGAACCCGAGTCGCTGCTGCCGGAATCAGTGTCTGAATCGCTGTCGCTGGAATCAGTATCTGAACTGCTGCTGCTGGAGCTTGGGCTGCCGCTGGCTGTTTCATCTTCGACGAGCAGCAGAGGTGCCGGCACGATCGGTAATGGGGAGACGCCACCGCAGATGTCAACTTCTTCCTCCTCCTCCTCTTCGGCCATCACCTCAGGGCCGTCTTGGTGGCGTTCTTGCAGCAGAGGTTGCGGCACGATCGCTAAGGGGGAGACGCCGCCACAGATGTCAACTTCTTCGTCCTCCTCTTGGGCCATCACCTCAGGGCCGTCTTGGTGGCGTTCTTGGGGCGACGGATTCGCCGACCTCTTCTCTCGAGCGAACCTGTCAACCTGTTCCTGTAACTCGACGGCGGCTGCGTCGTCCAACGCGTGGATGTCGATCTCGATTTCGCCGGGGCGGGTGGCGCAGCTGTGCTTCTTCAAGAGCTCGACGAGGTGATCGGGGATTTCCGCAACGAACAGATCCAGGTCTTCGGCGAGCATCTCCCGCTCAGAGGCCGTCATCTTCTTCTTCTTCGTAGGCGGCTTCTTGCGATTGATCACGGGAACTGGAGGGGACGCCTTCCTCTTCTTGGCCGGCGGCTCCTCGGCCAAGAACCCTCGACGACTCTCCTTGACGCGTGGAGCCGACGGGAAGCACACGGCGGCGGCCTTGTGGAGGAGGCCATGGACGGCGACGAGCTCTGCTTGGAAGCGCTGCCGAAGGATCTCCATCTCCCTCGCGCGCTTCTGGCCGGACATGATGCCGGTCTTGGCGTCAAACGGCCGGCCTGTCACGAGGCCGTGCTTCCTGGTGAGCTCCCCGTCGTAGGGGTAGGCAATCTCCATGGACGCTGGAACAGGGGACGCCGGTCGCTGGGGATGATGCGGCTGGTGATTGGTGTAGGAGGCGATGGGGGAAGATCGGAGGTGCGAGAAGAGACGTCAGAGCGAGATGAGGCAAAGGCAGCTGGTTGGCTGCCTTTTATTGATCAGCTCAGGTGTGATGCCGATTCCAAATCGAGCATGCATGCGTATGTGATGTGATCCGTCAGGAAATCGGATTTGCTTGCGTGCACTTCAAGCTTCGCGCCAAAGCTTAATTAAGCATGAATTGGGAGTTTGAGGCCATCGCGGAAGCGACACTGCAGCTCATTTCTTTCCCGCCTCCTATCGTATCGTATCATGAGTTCATGACACTGTCGTGTGGCGAAAAGACGCAGCAACCTTAGTTGCGATTGGCATTTTCCCCATCCGCGTATCCCATGTTGGTTTGTTTCGTCTCGGGCTGTCAGTCAGCTCCACACCCGGCCACCCATAGTAAGAGAAAGAGAAACAAAGTTGAGTTTAGTCTTGACTCGTTAATTAACATGCACATCTTTTGCTGCAAGACAAGATCAGGCACCAGAGGCCTTCTCGTCCCAAAAGCGAGATCTGCAGACCGACAGCAAGGCGAACAGGTGCCGGATCTGCACACTACACACTCTACGAAATTGGTATGAGCACTTGAGATTTGAAAATCGTGCGAGTAGTATCTGCTATTACCAGCGATGTGGCGCCAATGAATAGGGAGGTTGGCAATGTCCTCCAAAGACCAAAGTGATATGTGATCGGCTATTTCTGCCTTATGTGTCTGCTTTCAGAAGACTGCACGATCAAAACAGGAACTTAAGCAATTTTCAGGCGCGCATGGTCAGGAACTCTCTGCTTTCTGTTAGATTTAGTCGGCCTCGCGGTGGGCCGTCAGCCCATGTAAGCTTCCGTGTGCTCGTGACGAACAACCGTTGCCTCGGCTCGCCTCAGAACAATGCGCATGAAAATATTAAATAATATTAAACATGTATAAAGATATTCCTGATGTATAAAAAAAATGTACAATGTGTATGAAAAAAAGTAGGCACTAAAAACTTATATTGAAAAAATGTAATAATGTATTAAAAACATCTAAGGCATAGATGTAAAAATAGAGATCAAAATACTAATTATGTATTTGAAAAAAGTTAAACATGTATAAAAAATGTTCCTGATGTATATAAAAAATATACAACGTGTATGTAAAAAGTAGTCATTAAAACATGTATATTGGGAAAAAATGTTAACCATTTAAAAAAATACTAAATACCTATTAAAAAGTCTCTAAGGTATAAAAGATGTATATTGTGCGTGGAAAAAGTAGACATGTGTTGACAAAAAATAAAAAGGGGAAAAGCCATTGAAAACTGGAAAGATAAAATGAAAACCGACAAAAGAACAAAGAAAACTAAGTAGAAAATAAAAAACAAAAAACAAAAACAAAATAGAAGACTGAAAAAAAAAACAAAAGGAAAAAGAAATGCACTGAAACCCGCTCCTAGAAACCCCTAATTGGCCGGTCCATCTCTTGTCGCCTACTGCGAGACGGAGTTGCGTTATGTCTCGCATGACGCGTGCATAGCTCTCGTTGGCTAGCAAACCTAGAGCCCAAAATTTGCCTTGGATTCGGCCACAGGGGTTGGTTTTGCGTAGTTCAATGTTGATGGCGAAGTTTTAAGAAACAATGGAAGGAGCCGTTCTGGCTATTTGCCGAGACCAAAGCGTCCTCTATATTGGTCATATTCAGTTGCATTTAATGGTATAATTGATGTACTGACTCTAGAAGACATAGCATGTCGGGAAGCCCAAGAGCCAAGACCTTGCCGATGATCTACTAGTTAGGCAGATCCTAATAGTTTTGGATTGTGCCACATTTGTAAAGGATATCTTGGATAAAGTGGGTGAGCATCATGGAACAATAGTCAATCAATGCTCGTGTAAGTTCAAGGAATGCAAGTTCACCTATGACAACTGAGATATCAATCATGAAGCCGAAGTTTAGCTAAATACTCTCAAGATTTAAACTTTGGATGTCATGTCCGGCTTGTTGCACCACATGATCCTGTAACAATTCCTCTGAGCATCACTGATCAATAAAATGAAGCTTAAGTTCTCTAAAAGAGGATTGTTTGTAGCTAACTTTTTAATATTTCCTGATTTTTTCAATAAAAAAATCTTCACCAATTTTAATAAAATGACTTAAATTTTATTAAAAAAATATCCATGAGCTATTTTAAATGCTAATGAGTTTTAATAAAATAATCATGTATTTTAGAAAATGAAACCGGAGAGACAAAAACAAAAAATGTTTGTGGATTCTAAAAATGAACATGATACTCTTTATAATCTTTCTTTCTTGAAAAGAGGCAAGAGATTTACCATTTTCATTCATTAAGAAGAAGAAGAGAATTGCCCGGTTAATTGGCGGAAAACCGAGATAAAACCGATACAAGCCAACCCATATGACATGCACACCACCGGGCCAACCTCGCCACCGACATGGAACCCGAAACTGCAAAGAAGAAAGACATCCGCCGAGGAGTCCCAAGCGTCATCGTCATCACCGCTTGCCTCGAACGGGCGACGTCGACTTTACCATAGAGCTCCATTACCGAAGCCAACCTGCAAACAATCGCAGAAGCCACGACGGCACATGCCAACGAATGGCCACACACGCAAGCAATCGACAGCTCCGACTTTGACGACGAGCATCGCAAGGGAAATATGCAGGACTTGTGCCGACCGTGCCCTCCGCAAACTACCATCGAGTGCCTGTCATCGTCACTACTTGGACCCACTCCACTGCAGCTCCGGCTTCAAATCAACCAAGCAACCCACAGAAGAGCACCTCGGACACACCAGAAAGAACCGGCTACCGAAGTCCACGCCGCGGCCCGAACTCCTCTCTACGTCATCATCGTTGCCAAACAGAAACTAGCGCCCTGCCTCAGCAAACCATGCGGCGAAGATGCCGCAGTCCACCAGTCTCCCAGTCATAGCCGGCTTCGAGACGATGCCCCCAAGGAGGAGAAAGATGAGAAGACGCTTCCATCGCCCGATCCAGCGGATCTGAGGTTTCCCTCTGGAGCCAAAGCCGTGGGGAGGTGATAACCCACATGTATAGGGGATCAGTTGTAGCCTCTTTTGATAAGTAAGAATGTCAAACCCAACGAGGAGCTAAAGGTAGAACAAATATTCCCTCAAGTTCTATCGACCACCCGATACAACTCTACTCACGCTTAACGTTCGCTTTACCTTGAACAAATATGAAACTAGAAGTACTTTCTAGGTGTGATAGGATAGGTTTGCAAGATAATAAAGAGTACGTAAATAAAAAGTAGGGGCTCTTTAGATAAAGAAACAACTAAATTAGTTTTAGTAGAGAGCTTTTTGTCACAAGGAAGTTATTTGTCCCTACGCAATCGATAACTAGACCGGTAATCATTATTGCAACTTTATATGAGGGAGAGGCATAAGCTAACATACTTTCTCTTCTTGGATCATATGCACTTATGATTGAAACTCTGGCAAGCATTCGCAACTACTAAAGATCATTAAGGTAAATCCCAACGATAGCATTATAAGGTATCAAGTCCTCTTTATTCCCATACACCATAACCCGCTTATCCGTGTTTGTGTTTCTATCACTCATGCAACGCAAAAAATAAGCAAACCATGAACATATTGCAAACCCTACAACGGAGATCCCTCACGCTTGCGCGACACGGAGAGAACCATAGGACAACACCAATAATAAAACATGCAACTCAAACCAATCACAATCATCAATCAACCCATAGGACAAAACGGATCTACTCAAACATCATATGATAGCCATACATCAGTGGGAAATAATATATAGCGTTGAGCACCATGGAAAATAATATATAGCGTTGAGTACGATGTTTAAGTAGAGATTACAACGGGGAGAAGAGGTGTTACACCGCTGCATAGAGGGGGAGAGAGTTGGTGATGACGGTGGCAAAGTTGTTGGTGTAGATCGTCGTCACAATGATGGCCCCGCCGGTGTTTTGGCACCATCGGGAGAGAGGGGGAGAGAACCCTGAAGGAAATATGCCCTAGAGGCAATAATAAAGTTATTATTTATTTCCTTATTTCATGATAAATGTTTATCATTCATGCTAGAATTGTATTAACCGGAAACATGATACATGTGTGAATGCATAGACAAAACAAGATGTCACTAGTATGCCTCTACTAGACTAGCTTGTTAATCAAAGATGGTTATGTTTCCTAACCATGAACAAAGAGTTGTTATTTGATTAACAAGGTCACATCATTAGTAGAATGATCTGATTGACATGACCCATTCCATTAGCTTAGCACACGATCGTTTAGTATGTTGCTACTGCTTTTATCCATGACTTATACATGTTCCCGTAACTATGAGATTATGCAACTCCGTTTACGGAGGAACACTTTGGTGCTACCAAACGTCACAACGTGAATCGGGTGATTATAAAGGAGTACTACAGTGTCTCCAAAGGCGATGTTGGGTTGGCGATTTCGAGATTAGGTTTTGTCACTCCGATTGTCGGAGAGGTATCTCTGGGCCCTCTCGGTAATGCACATCATGAAGCCTTGCAAGCACTACAACTAATGAGTTAGTTGTGAGATGATGTATTACGGAACGAGTAAAGAGACTTGCCGTAACGAGATTGAACTAGGTATTGGATACCGACGATCGAATCTCGGACAAGTAACATACCGATGACAAAGGGAACAACGTATGTTGTTATGCGGTCCGACCGATAAAGATCTTCGAGAATATGTAGGAACCAATATGGGCATCCAGGTCCCGCTGTTGGTTATTGACCGTGAATAGTTCTAGGTCATGTCTACATTGTTCTCGAACCGTAGGGTCCGTGCACGCTTAAGGTTACGGCGATGTTATTATGAGTTTATGTATTTTGATGTACCAAGGAGTTCGAGTCCCGGATGTGATCACGGACATGACGAGGAGTCTCGGAATGGTCGAGACATAAAGATTGATATATTGAAGCCTATGTTTGGAGTTCGAATGGTTCCGGCTAAAACGGAATTTACCGGAGTACCGGAGGTTACCGGAACCCCGGAGGTAAATGGGCCTCGATGGGCCCTAGTGGAAAGGAGAAAGGGCAGCCCTAGGAGGGCGCCAAGGCCCCCCCTTCCCTAGTCCTACTAGGACTAGGAGAAGGGCCCCCCTCTCTCTTTCCTCCGGAATCCTAGTCCAACTAGGATTGGGGAATCCTACTCCCAGAGGAGTAGGACTCCTGGCCGCCTCCCTTGGCCGCCGCCCCTTCCCTGGCTCCTTTATATACGGGGCAGGGGGCACCTTAGAACACACAAGTTGATCGTGAGATCGTTCCTTAGCCGTGTGCGGTGCCCCTCCACCATATTCCACCTCGGTTATACCGTCGCGAAGCTTAGGCGAAGCCCCGCACCGTGAAACATCAAGATCGCCACCACGCCGTCGGTCGACGGAACTCTCCTCGACACTCGGCTGGATCGGAGTACGAGGGACGCCATCGAGCTGTATGTGTGTCAAGAACTCGGGGCGCCGGAGTAACGGCGCCGGATCGGTCGGATCGCGAGGAGAACGACGACTACTTCCTCTACGCCGTGATCGCTTCCGCTTCGGGTCTACAAGGGTATGTAGACAACACTCTCCCCTCTCGTTGCTATACATCACCATGATCTTGCGTGTGCGTAGGAAAATTTTTGAAATTACTACGTTCCCCAACAGTGGCATCCGAGCCTAGGTTTTTATGGTTTGATGTTATGCACGAGTAGAACACAAGTGAGTTGTGGGCGATACAAGTCATACTTCCTACCAGCATGTCATACTTTGGTTCAGCGGTATTGTGAGATGAAGCGGCCTGCACCGACATTACGCCAGACGCTTACGCGAGACTGGTTTCACCGCCGCGAGCACTCGTTGCTTAAAGGTGACTGGTGGGTGCTGCTCTCTCACTTTAGTTGAACCGAGTGTGGCTACACCCGGTCCTTGAGAAGGTTAAAACGGAGTCTATTTGACGAAGTATCGCTGTGGTTTTGATGCGAGGTGAGACTGGTTCTTGCTTAAGCCCGTAGCAGCACGTAAAATTTGCAACAACAAAGTAGAGGACGCCTAACTTGTTTTTGCAGGGCATGTTGTGATGTGATATGGTCAAGACGTGATGCTATATTTTATTGTATGAGATGATCATGTTTTGTAACCGGTTATCGGCAATGGCAGGAGCCATATGGTTGTCGCTTATTGTATGCAATGCATCGCTTCGTAATGCTTTACTTTATCACTAAGCGGTAGCGATAGTCGTAGAAGCATAAGTTTGGCGAGACGACAACGATGCTACGATGGAGATCAAGGTGTCGCGCCGGTGACGATGGTGATCATGGTGGTGCTGCAAGATGGAGATCATGAAGCACAAGATGATGATGACCATATCATATCACTTATATTGATTTGCATGTGATGTTTATCCTTTTATGCATCTTATCTTGCTTTGATTGACGGTAGCATTATAAGATGATCTCTCACTAAATTATCAAGAAGTGTTCTCCCCGAGTATGCACCGCTGCCAAAGTTCGTCGTGCCTGCACACCACGTGATGATCGGGTGTGATAAGCTCTCACGTCCATCTACAACGGGTGCAAGCCAGTTTTGCACACGCAGAATACTCGGGTTATACTTGACGAGCCTAGCATATGCAGATATGGCCTCGAACACGGAGACCGAAAGGTCGAGCGTGAATCATATAGTAGATATGATCAACATAAGATGTTCACCATTGAAAACTACTCCATTTCACGTGATGATCGGTTATGGTTTAGTTGATTTGGATCGCGTGATCACTTAGATGACTAGAGGATGTCTTTCTAAGTGGGAGTTCTTTAGTAATATGATTAATCGAACCTAAATTTATCATGAACTTAGTACCGATAGTATCTTGCTTGTTTATGTTTGATTGTAGATAGATGGCTCGTCTTTGTTGTTCCGTTGAATTTTAATGCGTTCCTTGAGAAAGCAAAGTTGAAAGATGATGGTAGCAATTACACGGATCGGGTCCGTAACTTGAGGATTATCCTCATTGCTGCACGTAAGAGTTACGCCCTGGATGCACCGCTAGGTGCCAGCTCGCTCTAATGCAATCGCAGATGTTATGAACGTCTGGCGAGCAAAGTCGATGACTACTCTATAGTTCAATGTGCCATGCTTTACGGCTTAGAACCGGGACTTCAACGACGTTTTGAACGTCATGGAGCATATGAGATGTTCCAGAGTTGAAGTTGATATTCCAATGTAATGCCCGGATTGAGAGATATGAAGTCTCCAATAAGTTCTATAGCTGCAAGATGGAGGAGAATAGTTACATTAGTGAGCACATACTCGTAATGTCCGGGTACTACAATCACTTGACACAATTGGGAGTTAATCTTCCGGATGATTGTGTCATTGATGTAATTCTTCAATCACGCCACCAAGCTACAAAGGCTTCGTGATGAACTATAATATGCAAGGGTTAGTAAAGACTATACCGAGCTCTTCGCAATGCTAAAGGCTGCGGAGGTAGAAATCAAGAAGGAGCATCAAGTGTTGATGGTCAACAAGACCACTAGTTTCAAGAAGAAAGGCAAAGGGAAGAAGAAGGAACTTCAAGAAGAACAGCAAGCAAGTTGTTGCTCAGAGAAGAAACCCAAGTCTGGCCCTAAACCTGAAACCGAAAGTGCTTCTACCGCAAGCGATGGTCTTTGAAGCGGAACTGCCCCAAGTATTTGGCGGATAAGAAGGATGGCAAGGTGAACAAAGGTATATGTGATATACATGTTATTGATGTGTACCTTACTAGAGCTCGTAGTAGCACTGGTATTTGATACTGGTTCATTGCTAATATTTGCAACTCAAACAGGGACTACGGATTGCTTAACTCGCAAAGGACGAGGTGACGATCGCGTGGGAAATGGTTCCAAAGTCGATGTGATCGCGGTCGGCACGCTACCTCTACATCTACCTTCGGATTAGTATTAGACCTAAATAATTGTTATTTGGTGCTGCGTTGAGCATGAACATTATATCTGGATCTTGTTTGATGCGAGACGGTTATTCATTTAAATCAGAGAATAATGGTTGTTCTATTTATATGAGTAATATCTTTTATGGTCATGCACCCTTGAGGAGTGGTCTATTTTTGATGAATCTCGATAGTAGTGATACACATATTCATAATGTTGAAACCAAAAGATGCAGAGTTGATAACGAAAGTGCAACTTATTTGTGGTAATCGCCGCTTAGGTCATATCGGTGTAAAGCGCATGAAGAAACTCCATACCGATGGACTTTTGGAGTCACTTGATTATGAATCACTTGGCACTCGCGAACCGTGCCTCATGGGCAAGATGACTAGAACACCGTTCTCCGGTACTATGGAGAGAGCAACAGATTTGTTGGAAATCATACATACAGATGTATGTGGTCCAATGAATGTTGAGGCTCGTGGCGGATATCGTTATTTTCTCACCTTCACAGATGACTTAAGCAGATATGGGTATATCTACTTAATGAAACATAAGTCTGAAACGTTTGAAAAGTTCAAAGAATTTCAGAGTGAAGTTGAAAATCATCGTAACAAGAAAATTAAGTTTTTACGATCTGATCGTGGAGGTGAATATTTGAGTTACGAATTTGGTCTACATTTGAAACAATGCGAATAGTTTCAAGAACTCACGCCACCCGAACACCACAACGTAATGGTGTGTCCGAACGTCGAATCGTATTTTACTAGATATGGTGCGATCTATGATGTCTCTTACAGATTTACCGCTATCATTTTGGGGTTATGCTCTAGAGACGGCCGCATTCACCTTGAATAGAACACCGTCGAAATCCGCTGAGACGACACCTTATGAACTGTGGTTTAGCAAGAAACCAAAGTTGTCGTTTCTTAAAGTTTGGGGATGCGATGCTTATGTGAAAAAGCTTCAACCCGATAAGCTCGAACCCAAATCGAGAAATGTGTCTTCATAGGATACCCAAAGGAGACAGTTGGGTACACCTTCTATCACAGATCCGAAGGCAAGACATTTGTTGCTAAGAATGGATCCTTTCTAGAGAAGGAGTTTCTCTCGAAAGAAGTGAGTGGGAGGAAAGTGGAACTTGATGAGGTAATAGTACCTTCTCCCTTACTTGAAAGTAGTTCGTCGCAGAAACCGGTTTCTGAGACACCTACACCAAGTAGTGAGGAAGTTGATGATGTTGATCATGAAACTTCAGATCAAGTTACTACAGAACCACGTAGATCAACCAGAGTAAGATCCGCACCAGAGTGGTACGGTAATCCTATTCTGGAAATCATGCTACTAGATCATGACGAACCTACGAACTATGAAGAAGCGATGGTGAACCCAGATTCCGCAAAATGGCTTGAGGCCATGAAATCTGAGATGGGATCCATGTATGAAAACAAAGTATGGACTTTGGTTGACTTGCCCGAGGGTAGGCAAGCAATAGAAAACAAGTGGATCTTCAAGAAGAAGACCGACGACGGTAATGTTATCGTTTATAAAGCTCGACTTGTCGCAAAAGGTTTTCGCAAGTTCAAGGGATTGACTACGATGAGACCTTCTCACCAGAAGCGATGCTTAAGTCCGTCCGAATCATGTTAGCAATTGCCGATTTTATGATTATGAAATTTGGCAAATGGATGTAAAGACTGCATTCTGAATGGGTTTCGAAGAAGAGTTGTATATGATGCAACCGAAGGTTTTATCGATCCAAAGGAGCTAACAAAGTGTGCAAGCTCCAATGATCCATTTATGGACTGGTGCAAGCATCTCGAGTTGGAATAAACGCTTTGATAGTGTGATCAAAGCATTTGGGTTTGTACTGCACTTTTGGAGAAGCTCAGATTTACAAGAAAGTGAGTGGGAGCTCAGAGCATTTACGATATTATATGTGGATGACATATTGCTGATCGGAAATGATATAGAATTTCTGGATAGCATAAAGGGATACTTGAACAAAAGTTTTTCAATGAAAGACCTCGGTGAAGCTGCTTACATATTGGGCATTAAGATCTATAGAGATAGATCAAGACGCTTAATTGACTTTCACAAAGCACATACCTTGACAAAATTTTGAAGAAGTTCAAAATGGATCAAGCAAAGAAAGGGTTCTTGCTGTGTTGCAAGGTGTGAAGTTGAGTCGACTCAATGCCCACCACTGCAGAAGATAGAGAGAAAATGAAAGATGTTCCTATGCTTCAGCCATAGGCTCTATCATGTATGCAATGCTGTGTACTGACTGATGTGTGCCTTGCTATAAGCCTAGCAGGAGGTACCAAAGTAATCCAGAGTGGATCATCGGACAGCGGTCAAGAACATCCTGAAATACCGAAAAGGACTAAGGATATGTTTTCAGATATGGAGGTGACAAAGAGCTCATCGTAAATGGTTACGTTGATGCAAGCTTTGACACCGATCCGGACGATTCTAAATCGCAGACCGGATACGATTTACACTAAACGGAGGAGCTGTCGGTTGGTGCGTTCTAAACAAAGCGTCAGAGCGGGATCTACATGTGAAGCGGAATACATAGCAGCTTCGAAGCAGCTAATGAAGGAGTCGGATGAAGGAGTTCATATCCGATCTAGGTGTCATACCTAGTGCATCGGGTCCAATGAAAATCTTTCGTGACAATATCGAGCAATTGCCTTAGCGAAGGAATCCAGATTTCACAAGAGGACCAAGCACATCAAGAGACGCTTCAATTCCATCCGGACTTAGTCCGTGGGAGACATAGAGATTTGCAAGATACATACGGATCTGAATGTTGCAGAACCGTTGACTAAGCCTCTTCCACGAGCAAAACATGATCAGCACCAAGACTCCATGGGTGTTAGAATCATTACTATGTAATCTAGATTATTGACTCTAGTGCAAGTGGGAGATCAAGGAAATATGCCCTAGAGGCAATAATAAAGTTATTATTTATTTCCTTATTTCATGATAAATGTTTATCATTCATGCTAGAATTGTATTAACCGGAAACATGATACATGTGTGAATGCATAGACAAAACAAGATGTCACTAGTATGCCTCTACTAGACTAGCTTGTTAATCAAAGATGGTTATGTTTCCTAACCATGAACAAAGAGTTGTTATTTGATTAACAAGGTCACATCATTAGTAGAATGATCTGATTGACATGACCCATTCCATTAGCTTAGCACACGATCGCTTAGTATGTTGCTACCGCTTTTATCCATGACTTATACATGTTCCTCGTAACTATGAGATTATGCAACTCCGCCATCGGAGGAACACTTTGGTGCTACCAAACGCCACAACGTAATCGGGTGATTATAAAGGAGTACTACAGGTGTCTCCAAAGGCGATGTTGGGTTGGCGATTTCGAGATTAGGTTTTGTCACTCCGATTGTCGGAGAGGTATCTCTGGGCCCTCTCGGTAATGCACATCATGAAGCCTTGCAAGCACTACAACTAATGAGTTAGTTGTGAGATGATGTATTACGAACGAGTAAAGAGACTTGCGTAACGAGATTGAACTAGGTATTGATACCGACGATCGAATCTCGACAAGTAACATACCGATGACAAAGGAACAACGATGTTGTTATGCGGTCCGACCGATAAAGATCTTCAGAGAATATGTAGGAACCAATATGGGCATCCAGGTCCCGCTGTTGGTTATTGACCGTGAATAGTTCTAGGTCATGTCTACATTGTTCTCGAACCGTAGGGTCCGCACGCTTAAGGTTACGATGATGGTTATTATGAGTTTATGTATTTTGATGTACCGAAGGAGTTCGAGTCCCGGATGTGATCACGGACATGACGAGGAGTCTCGGAATGGTCGAGACATAAAGATTGATATATTGGAAGCCTATGTTTGGAGTTCGAATGGTTCGGTAAAACGGAATTTACCGAGTACCGGAGGTTACGGAACCCCCGGAGGTAAATGGGCCTCGATGGGCCCTAGTGGAAAGGAGAAAGGGCAGCCCTAGGAGGGCGCGCCCCCCTTCCCTAGTCCTACTAGGACTAGGAGAAGGGCCCCCCTCTCTCTCTTTCCCCCGAATCCTAGTCCAACTAGGATTGGGGGAATCCTACTCCAGAGGGAGTAGGACTCCCCGGCGCCGCCCCCTTGGCATGGCCCCTTCCCCTGGCTCCTTTATATCTGAGGGGCAGGGGGCACCTAGAACACACAAGTTGATCGTGAGATCGTTCCTTAGCCGTGTGCGGTGCCCCCTCCACCATATTCCACCTCGGTTATACCGTCGCGAAGCTTAGGCGAAGCCTCGCGCCGGTGAAACATCAAGATCGTCACCACGCCGTCGGTCGACGGAACTCTCCTCGACACTCGGCTGGATCGAGTACGAGGGACGCCATCGAGCTGTACGTGTGTCAAGAACTCGGGGCGTCGAGTAACGGCGCCGGATCGGTCGGATCGCGAGGAGAACGTCGACTACTTCCTCTACGCCGTGATCGCTTCCGCCGGGTCTACAAGGGTATGTAGACAACACTCTCCCCTCTCGTTGCTATACATCACCATGATCTTGCGTGTGCGTAGGAAAATTTTTGAAATTACTACGTTCCCCAACAAACCCCCCCTCCTTCTTCTTCTTCCTTGACCTCCCCCTAGATGGGAGGAGGGTTTCCACTCTGGTCCATGGCCTCCATGGCGGCACAGGGATGGGAGCTTGCTACGTCTTGAGCTTGCGTTGGTTTTCCTCGAAGAGGAGAGGGTGATGCAGCAATAGTAGCGTAAGTATTTCCCTCAGTTTTTGAGAACCAAGGTATCAATCCAGTAGGAGGCTCCTCAAAAGTCCCACGCACCTACACAAACAAACTGAGAACTCGCAACCAATGCGATAAAGGGGTTGTCAATCCTTCACGGCCACTTCATGTAAAGTGAGATCTAATAAAGATAGTATGATAAGATAAATATATTTTTGGTATTTTATAATATAGATGCAAAAGGTAAAGATGCAAATAAAAGTAGATTGAAAGCAAATATGATAAGAGATAGACCCGGGGGCCATAGGTTTCACTAGAGGCTTCTCTCAAGAGAGCATAAGTATTACGGTGGGTGAACAAATTACTCTCGAGCAATTGATAGAAAAGCGCATAGTTATGAGATTATCTAGGCATGATCATGTATATAGGCATCACGCTCGTAACAAGTAGACCGACTCTGCATGCATCTACTACTATTACTCCACACATCGACCGACTCTCGCCGCATCTAGAGTATTAATTTCATAAGAACAGAGTAACGATTAAGCAAGATGACATGATGTAGAGGATAAACTCAAGCGGTATGATATAAACCCCATCTTGTTATCCTCGATGGCAACAATACAATACGTGCCTTGCAACCCTTTACATCACATCGGGTAAGGACACCGCAAGATTGAACCCAAAGCTAAGCACTTCTCCCATGGCAAGAAAGATCAATCTAGTAGGCCAAACCAAAATGATAATTTGAAGAGACTTGCAAAGGTAACTCAATCATACATAAAAGAATTCAGAGAAGATTCAAATATTATTCATAGATAAACTTGATCATAAACCCACAATTCATCGGATCTCGACAAACACACCGCAAAAAGAGTTTACATCAAATAGATCTCCACAAGAGAGGGGGAGAACATTGTATTGAGATCCAAAAAAAGAGAAGAAGCCATCTAGCTAATAACTATGGACCCGTAGGTCTATGGTAAACTACTCACAACTCATCGAAGGGGCAAGGATGTTGATGTAGAAGCCCTCCGTGGTCGATTCCCCCTCCGGCAGAGTGCCGGCGAAGGCTCCAAGATGAGATCTCGTGGATACAGAAGGTTACGGTGGTGGAAATTGTGTTTCGTGGTGCCCCTGGATGTTTTCGGGGTACGTAGGTATATATAGGAGGAAGAAGTACGTCGGTGGCCGCCCGAGGGGTCCACGAGACAGGGGGGCGCACCCTAAGGGGGGGGGCCTCCTATCTCGTGGGGGCCTCGGCTGCTTCTTGACTTGCACTACAAGTCCCCTGGATCATGTTCGTTCCAAAAATCACGCTCCTGAAGGTTTCATTCCATTTGGACTCCGTTTGATATTCCTTTTCTTCGAAATACCGAAATAGGCAAAAAAACAACAATATGGGCTGGGCCTCCGGTTAGTAGGTTAGTCCCAAAAATGATATAAATGTGTAAAATAAAGCCCATAAACATTCAAAAGGGTAATATAATAGCATGGAACAATCAAAAATTATAGATACGTTGAGACGACGAGCTCCTCCAAGATTGATCTCTCTCTCTCTCTCTCTCTCTCTCTCTCTCTCTCTCTCTCTCTCTCTCTCTCTCGCCTCTCTCTCTCTCTCTAAATCTCCTGAGATCCGGAATCCGTTCGATTGGGCTGAAGTTTTAACACAATTTTTATCCGGATATTAGCTTTCTTGCGGCGAAAGAAGGGCACCAACCGCCTTACGGGGTGACCACAAGGGCCCAGGGAGCGCCCCCTGAATTGTGGCCCCCTCGGGCATCGTCTCACGTTGATTCTTTTTCCCAAAAAATCACATATATTCCAAAATAGATGACCCAATTTTATATTAACTTTGTACTAAAACTAGTATAAAGTTGAGTCATCTATTTTAAAACGGAGGGAGTAGTTTGGTAGCAAAGTTTTTTCAAGCCCATAGTATTCAAAAACCTGGCTATATCAATGTACGGGCAATGAATAATTTAAATTTTCAAAAACCGTGGCTTTCAACAGCTTTGGCAACACCACCGAAATGTTTGGCCGGCACTGTCTTGTCATAGTTTTGACCGTATTTGAGGGGGGGGGGAAGCAAACTGCCATTGGCTGCATGCAACCTCGCTCGCCATGCAGAGTGTCGACCCATTCTCATCTGGATGCTAGGATGTGTACTCCCTTTGTTTCTAAATAAAGTCTTTGTAGAGATTTCATTATGGACTACATACGGAGCAAAATGAGTGAATCTACACTCAAAAATGCATCTACATGCATCCTTATGTGGTCCATAGTAAAATCTCTACAAAGACTTATATTTAGGAACGGAGGGAGTAGCAGACCAGAGGCCTAGAGCTATACCTGGCCATGGGCCGGGCCTAAAAAAGCCCACATCAAAAAATTGAGGCCCAGGCCCTACCATCGGGCCTACTTTTCAAGCCCAAGCCCGACCCATGTGGTAAAAAGCCCTAAAAAGCCCTTAGGGCTTAGGGCCGTGGGCCGGGCCTCTTCCTTAAAATGCCAATATGCCAAGCCCAAGCCCGTCCAGGCCCTACTGGTGGGCTCAAAACTCAGGCCCAAGCCCGGCCCACGGGCAAGCCCATCAGGCCTAGGCCCTGGATTTTAGGGTCGGCCCTGGGTGGGCCGACAGGGCTGGGCCGGAGATGTCCAGGACTACCTAGAGCTATCTCTTGCATGTCTCTCCCTGCCTCCTATACTTGTACAAACGCACTGGTCAAGGGCTCTGGCGTGAAGAGGAAACTCGGCCGTGCCGTACGCATGACCGGCTGACCGCCGACCTGAAAAGTTGCGGGAGCGATCCATCATAGTACTGTTGGAAATATGCCCTAGAGGCAATAATAAAATGGTTATTATTATTATATTTCTTTGTTCATGATAATTGTCTATTGTTCATGCTATAATCATATTATCCGGAAATCGTAATACGTGTGTGAATACATAGACCACAACAAGTCCCTAGCGAGCCTCTAGTTGACTAGCTCGTTGATTAACAGATAGTCATGGTTTCCTGACTATGGACATTGGATGTCATTGATAACGGGATCACATCATTAGGAGAATGATGTGATGGACAAGACCCAATTCTAAGCATAGCACAAAGATCGTGTAGTTCGTTTCGCTAGAACTTTTCCAAATGTCAAGTATCATTTCCTTAGACCATGAGATTGTGCAACTCCCGGATACCGAGGAGTGCTTTGGTGTGCCAAACGTCACAACGTAATCGGGTGACTATAAAGGTGCACTACGGGTATCTCCGAAAGTGTCATTGGGTTGGCACGAATCGAGATGGATTTGTCACTCCGTATGACGGAGAGGTATCTCTGGGCCCACTCGGTAATGCATCATCATAATGAGCTCAATGTGACCAAGTGTCCGTCACGGATCATGCATTACGAGACGAGTAAAGTGACTTGCCGTAACGAGATTGAACGAGGCATTGGGATACCGACGATCGAAGTCTCGGGCAAGTAACGCATCGATTGACAAAGGGAATTGTATACGGATTGATTGAATCTCGACATCGTGGTTCATCCGATGAGATCATCGAGGAGTGTGGGAGACAACATGGGTATCCAGATCCCATCGTTGGTTATTGACCAAGAGGCGTTCGGTCATGTTCAAGATGTCTCCGAACCCGTTGGGTCTACACACTTAAGGTTCGGTGACGCTAGGGTTGTAGAGATATGAGTATGCAGTAACCCGAAAGTTGTTCGGAGTCCCAGATGAGATCCCGGACGTCACGAGGAGTTCCGGAATGGTCCATAGGTGAAGAATTATATATAGGAAGTGCAGTTTCGGCCATCGGGAAAGTTTCGGGGGTCACCGGTATTGTACCGGGACCACCGGAAGGGTCCCCGGGGTCCACTGGGAGGGGCCACCTATCCCGGAGGGCCTCGTGGGCTGAAGTGGGGAGGGGAACCATCCCCTGGTGGGCTGGTGCGCCCCCCCTTGTCCCCCCTGCGCCTACGGTTGGAAACCCTAGGGTGGGGGGTCCACTTGCCTTGGGGGACAAGCCACCCCCTTGGCCGTCGCCCCCCCTTGGAGATCTCATCTCCTAGGGCCGGAGCCTTCCCCAGGGGCCTATATAAAGAGGTGGAGGAGGGAGGGCAGCCGCACCCCAAGTCTTGGCGCCTCCCTCTCCCCTGCTACACCTCTCCCTCTCGGAGAAGCTCGGCGAAGCCCTGCCGTGATCATGCTGCATCCACCACCACGCCGTCGTGCTACTGGATCTTCATCAACCTCTCCTTCCCCCTTGCTGGATCAAGAAGGAGGAGACGTCTTCCCAACCGTACGTGTGTTGAACGCGGAGGTGGCGTCTGTTCGGCGCTAGGATCTCCGGTGATTTGGATCACGACGAGTGCGACTCCCTCAACCCCATTCTCTTGAACGCTTCCGCACGCGATCTACAAGGGTATGTAGATGCACTCCCCTCTCTCGTTGCTAAATGACTCCATAGATTGATCTTGGTGAACGTAAGAAAATTTTCATTTTATGCAACGTTCCCCAACAGTGTCATCATGAGCTAGGTCTATGCGTAGTTACTATGCACGAGTAGAACACAAAGCAGTTGTGGGCGTAGATGTTGTTAATTTTCGTGCCACTACTAGTCTTATCTTGCTTCGGCGGCATAGTGGGATGAAGCGGCCCGGACCGACCTTACACGTACGCTTATGTGAGACAGGTTCCACCGACTGACATGCACTAGTTGCACAAGGTGGCTAGCGGGTGTCTGTCTCTCCCACTTTAGTTGGAGCGGATTCGATGAAAAGGGTCCTTATGAAGGGTAAATAGAAATTGGCACATCACGTTGTGGTTTTATGTAGGTAAGAAACATTCTTGCTAGAACACCTGTAGAAGCCACGTAAAAACTTGCAACAACAATTAGAGGACGTCTAACTTGTTTTTGCAGCGAGTGTTTTGTGATGTGATATGGCCAAAGGATGTGATGAATGATATATGTGATGTACGAGATGATCATGTTCTTGTAATAGGAATCACGACTTGCATGTCGATGAGTATGACAACCGGCAGGAGCCATAGGAGTTGTCTTTATTTTTTGTATGTCCTGCGTGTCATTGAAGAACGCCAGGTAAATTACTTTACTTTATTGCTAAACGCGTTAGCCATAGAAGTAGAAGTAGTCGTTGGCGTGACAACTTCATGAAGACACGATGATGGAGATCATGATGATGGAGATCATGGTGTCGTGCCGGTGGCGAAGATGATCATGGCGCCCCGAAGATGGAGATCAAAGGAGCATTATGATATTGGCCATATCATGTCACTATTTGATTGCATGTGATGTTTATCATGTTTTACATCTTATTTGCTTAGAACGACGGTAGCTTAAATAAGATGATCCCTCGAAATAATTTCAAGAAAAGTGTTCCCCTAACTGTGCACCGCTATGCGAAGGTTCGTTGTTTCAAGCACCACGTGATGATCGGGTGTGATAGATCCTAACGCTCAATACAACGGGTGTAAGCCAGATTTACACACACAATACACTTAGGTTGACTTGACGAGCCTGGCATGTACGCACATGGCCTCGAACACGGAAGACCGAAGGTCGAGCATGAGTCGATAGAAGATACGATCAACATGAAGATGTTCACCGATGTTAACTAGTCCGTCTCACATGATGATCGGACACGCCCTAGTTGACTCGGATCATGTTTCACTTAGATGACTAGAGGGATGTCTGTCTAAGTGGGAGTTCATTGAATAATTTGATTAGATGAACTTAATTATCATGAACTTAGTCTAAAACCTTTGCAAAATGTCTTGTAGATCAAATGGCCAACGCCATGTCCACCTCAACTTCAACGCGTTCCTAGAGAAAACTAAGCTGAAAGATGATGGCAACAACTATACGGACTGGGTCCAGAACCTGAGGATCATCCTCATAGCTGCCAAGAAAGATTATGTCGTAGAAGCGCCGCTAGGTGAAGCACCATTCCCAGAGAACCAAGACGTTATGAACTCTTGGCAGTCTCGTGCTGATGATTACTCCCTCGTTCAGTGCGGCATGCTTTACAGCTTAGAACCGGGGCTCCAAAAGCGTTTTGAGCAACACGGACCATACGAGATGTTCAAAGAGCTGAAAATGGTTTTCCAAGCTCATGCCCGGGTCGAGAGATATGAAGTCTCTGACAAGTTCTTCAGCTGTAAGATGGAGGAAAATAGTTCTGTTAGTGAGCACATACTCAAGATGTCTGGGTTGCACAACCGCTTGACTCAGCTGGGAGTTAATCTCCCGGATGACGCGGTCATTGACAAAATCCTCCAGTCGCTCCCACCAAGCTACAAGAGCTTTGTGATGAACTTCAATATGCAGGGGATGGAAAAGACCATTCCTGAGCTATATTCAATGCTTAAATCAACAGAGGTAGAGATCAAAAAGGAACATCAAGTGTTGATGGTGAATAAAACGCCCGGTAAGCCAGTTGCCGGGAAGAAGTCAAGCAATGGACCCAAGCCTGAGACTGAGTGCTTTTATTGCAAGGGAAGTGGTCACTGGAAGCGGAACTACCCGAAGTACTTAGCGGACAAGAAGGACGGCAAAACCAAAGGTATATGTGATATACATGTAATTGATGTGTACCTTACCAGTGCTCGTAGTAGCTCCTGATTATTTGATACCGTGCGTTGCTCATATTTGTAACTCAAAGCAGAGCTGCGGAATAAGCGGAGATGGCGAAGGACGAGGTGACGGCGGCGTCGGGAATGGTTCCAAGGTCGATGTGATCACCGTCGGCACGCTACCTCTACATTTACCTACGGTATTAGTTTTAAACCTCAATAATTATTATTTAGTACCAGCTTTGAGCATGAACATTGTATCAGGATCTCGTTTAATTCAAGATGGCTACTCATTTAAATCCGAGAATAATGGTTGTTCTATTTATATGAGTGATATGTTTTATGGTCATGCCCCGCTGGTGAATGGTTTATTCTTAATGAATCTCGAGCATAATGTTACACATATTCATAGTGTGAATACCAAAAGATGTAAAGTTGATAACGATAGTCCCGCATACTTGTGGCACTGCCGCCTTGGTCACATTGGTGTAAAGCGCATGAAGAAGCTCCATGCTGATGGACTTTTAGAGTCTCTAGATTATGAATCATTTGACACATGCGAGCCATGCCTCATGGGCAAGATGACCAAGACTCCGTTCTCCGGAACAATGGAGCGAGCAACCAACTTATTGGAAATCATACATACTGATGTGTGCGGTCCAATGAGCATTGAGGCTCGCGGAGGATATCATTATGTTCTCACTCTCACTGATGACTTGAGTAGATATGGGTATGTCTACTTGATGAAACACGAGTCTGAGACCTTTGAAAAGTTCAAGGAATTTCAGAATGAGGTAGAGAATCAACGTGACCGAAAGATAAAGTTCTTACGATCAGATCGTGGGAGTGAATATTTAAGTCACGAATTTGGTACGCACTTAAGGAAATGTGGAATTGTTTCACAACTCACGCCGCCTAGAACACCTCAGCGAAATGGTGTGTCCGAACGTCATAATCGCACTCTATTGGATATGGTGCGATCTATGATGTCACTTACCGATTTACCGCTATCATTTTGGGGATACGCTCTAGAGACAGCTACATTCACTTTAAATAGGGAACCGTCTAAATCCGTTGAGACGACACCATATGAATTATGGTTTGGGAAGAAACCTAAGCTGTCGTTTCTAAAAGTTTGGGGATGCGATGCTTATGTCAAGAAACTTCAACCTGAGAAGCTTGAACCCAAGTTGGAAAAATGCGTCTTCATAGGACACCCTAAGGAAACCATTGGGTATACCTTCTACTTAAGATCCGAAGGCAAGATTTTGGTTGCCAAGAACGGGTCCTTTCTGGAGAAAGAGTTTCTCTCGAAAGAATTAAGTGGGAGGAAAGTGGAGCTTGACGAAGTACTGCCTCTTGAAACGGTAAGTAGCGCAACTCAGGAAGATGTTGCTGTGGTGCCTGCACCGACAAGAGAGGAGGTTAATGATGATGATCAAGATACTTCGGATCAAGCTCCTACTGAACTTCGAAGGTCCACAAGGACACGTTCCGCACCAGAGTGGTACGGCAACCCTGTCTTGGAAATCATGTTGTTGGACAACAATGAACCTTCAAACTATGAAGAAGCGATGGCGGGCCCAGATTCCAACAAATGGCTTGAAGCCATGCAATCCGAGATAGGATCCATGTATGAAAACAAAGTGTGGACTTTGACAGACTTGCCCGATGATCGACGAGCAATAGAAAACAAATGGATCTTTAAGAAGAAGACGGACGTGGATGGTACTGTTACCATATATAAAGCTCGACTTGTCGCTAAGGGTTATCGACAAGTTCAAGGGATTGACAACGATGAGACATTCTCTCCTGTAGCGAAGCTGAAGTCCGTCCGAATCATGTTAGCAATTGCCGCATACTATGATTATGAGATATGGCAAATGGACGTCAAAACGGCTTTCCTCAACGGTCACCTTAAGGAAGAACTGTATATGATGCAGCCGGAAGGTTTTGTCGACCCTAAGAATGCTAACAAGGTATGCAAGCTCCAGCGCTCCATGGGCTAGTGCAAGCATCTCGGAGTTGGAACATTTGCGTTAGTGAGATGATCAAAGCGTTTGGGTTTATGCAGACTTATGGAGAAGCCTGCATTTACAAGAAAGTGAGTGGGAGCTCTGTAGCATTTCTCATATTATATGTGGATGACATACTTTTGATGGGAAATGATATAGAACTTTTGGACAACATTAAGGCCTACTTGAATAAGTGTTTTTCAATGAAGGACCGTGGAGAAGCTGCTTACATATTAGGCATCAAAATCTATAGAGATAGATCAAGACGCCTCATAGGTCTTTCACAAAGCACATACCTTGATAAGATATTGAAGAAGTTCAATATGGATCAGTCCAAGAAGGGGTTCTTGCCTGTGTTGCAAGGTGTGAAATTGAGCTCGGCTCAATGCCCGACCACAGCAGAAGATAGAGAAAATATGAGTGTCGTCCCCTGTGCCTCAGCCATAGGGTCTATCATGTATGCCATGACCTGTGCCAGACCTGATATAAACCTTGCCGTAAGTTTGGTAGGAAGGTACCAAAGTAATCTCGCATGGAACACCGGATATGGTCAAGAACATCCTTAAGTACCGAAAAAGACTAAGGATATGTTTCTCGATATGGAGGTGACGAAGAGCTCTTCATAAAGGGTTACGCCGATGCTAGCTTCGACACGATCCGATGACTCTAAGTCACAAACCGGATACATGTATATTTTGAATGGTGGGGCAAGAAGCTGGTGTAGTTGCAAGCGAGAGCGCCGTGGCGGGATCTACATGTGAAGCGGAGTACATGGCAGCCTCGGAGGCAGCGATGAAGCTATCTGGGTGAAGGAGTTCATCACCGACCTAGGAGTCATACCCAATGCGTCGGGCCGATCACACTCTTCCGTGACAACACCGGAGCTATTGCACTTGCCAAGGAGCCCGTGTTTCACAAGAAGACCAGCACATCAAGCGCCGCTCAACTCCATCCGTGAAAATGTTCAAGATGGAGACATAGATATTTGTAAAGTCCATACGGACCTGAAGCAGATCCGTTGACTAAACCTCTCCCTAGAGCAAAACATGATCGACACCAGAACACAATGGGTGTTCGATACTGAAGGAAATATGCCCTAGAGGCAATAATAAAGTTATTATTTATTTCCTCATATCATGATAAATGTTTATTATTCATGCTAGAATTGTATTAACCGGAAACATGATGCATGTGTGAACACATAGACAAACATATAGTCACTAGTATGCCTCTACTTGACTAGCTCGTTAATCAAAGATGGTTATGTTTCCTAACCATAGACATGTGTTGTCATTTGATTAATGGGATCACATCATTAGAAGAATGATGTGATTGACATGACCCATTCCGTTAGCCTAGCACTTGATCGTTTAGTATATTGCTATTGCTTTCTTCATGACTTATACATGTTCCTGTAACTATGAGATTATGCAACTCCCGTTTACCGGAGGAACACTTTGAGTGCTACCAAATGTCACAACATAACTGGGTGATTATAAAGGCGTACTACAGGTGTCTCCAAAGGTACATGTTGAGTTGGCATATTTCGAGATTAGGTTTTGTCACTCCGATTGTCGGAGAGGTATCTCTGGGCCCTCCCGGTAATGCACATCACTATAAGCCTTGCAAGCAATGTGACCAATGAGTTGGTTACGGGATGATGCATTACGTAACGAGTAAAGAGACTTGCCGTAACGAGATTGAACTAGGTATTGATACCGATGATCGAATCTCGGGCAAGTAACATACCGATGACAAAGGGAACAACATATGTTGTTATGCGGTTTGACCGATAAAGATCTTCGAGAATATGTAGGAACCAATATGGGCATCCGTGTTCCGCTATTGGTTATTGACCGAGAATAGTTCTAGGTCATATCCACATAGTTCTCGAACCCGTAGGGTCCGCACGCTTAACGCTACGATGACAGTTTTATTATGAGTTTATAAGTTTTGATGTACGAAGTTTGTTCGAGTCCGGATGTGATCACGACATGACGAGGAGTCTCGAAATGGTCGAGACATAAAGATTGATATATTGGACGACTATATTTGGACACCGGAAGTGTTCCGGACGTTTTCGGAGAAAACCGGAGTGTCGGAGGGTTACCGGAACCCCCCGGGAGAGTTAATGGGCCACATGGGCCTTAGTGGAAAGAGAGAGGGGCGGCCAGGGTGGGCCGCGCGCCCCCTCTCCCTCTGGTCCAAATTGGACTAGGAGGGGGTGGCCCCTCTTTCCTTCTCCTCTCCCCTTCCTTTCCCTCCTAGTAGGAGTAGGAAAGGGGAGTCCCACTCCTACTAGGAGGAGGACTCCTCCTCCTGGCGCGCCCTCTAGGGCCGGCCGGCCTCCCCCTTACTCCTTTATATACGGGGGCGGGGGGCACCCTAGGACATACAAGTTGATCTACGGATCGTTCCTTAGCCGTGTGCGGTGCCCCCCTCCACCATATTGAAGGAAATATGCCCTAGAGGCAATAATAAAGTTATTATTTATTTCCTTATTTCATGATAAAAGTTTATTATTCATGCTAGAATTGTATTAACCGGAAACATAATACATGTGTGAATATATAGACAAACAGAGTGTCACTAGTATGCCTCTACTTGACTAGCTTGTTAATCAAAGATGGTTATGTTTCCTAACCATGAACAAAGAGTTGTTATTTGATTAACAAGGTCACATCATTAGTTGAATGATCTGATTGACATGACCCATTCCGTTAGCTTAGCACCCGATCGTTTAGTATGTTGCTATTGCTTTCTTCATGACTTATACATGTTCCTATGACTATGAGATTACGCAACTCCCGTTTACCGGAGGAACACTTTGTGTGCTACCAAACGTCACAACGTAACTGGGTGATTATAAAGTTGCTCTATAGGTGTCTCCAAAGGTACTTGTTGAGTTGGCATATTTCGAGATTAGGATTTGTCACTCCGAATGTCGGAGAGGTATCTCTGGGCCCTCTCGGTAATGCAAATCAGTTAAGCCTTGCAAGCATTTCAACTAATGAGTTAGTTGAGAGATGATGTATTACGGAACGAGTAAAGAGATTTGCCGGTAACGAGATTGAACTAGGTATTGGATACTGACGATCGAATCTCGGGCAAGTAACATACCGATGACAAAGGAACAACGATGTTGTTATGCGGTCCGACCGATAAAGATCTTCAGAGAATATGTAGGAACCATTATGGGCATCCGTGTCCCGCTTATTGGTTATTGACCGAGACGTGTCTCGGTCATGTCTACATTGTTATCGAACCGTAGGGTCCGCACGCTTAAGGTTTCGATGACAGTTATATTATGAGTTTATGTATTTTGATGAATCGAAGGTTGTTCGGAGTCCCGGATGTGATCACGGACATGACGAGGAGTCTCTAAATGGTCGAGACATAAAGATTGATATATTGGACGGATATATTTGGACACCGGAAAGGTTCCGGATGAGATTGGGATTATACCGGAGTTCCGGGAGGTTACCGGAACCCCCCGGTAAGTATATGGGCCTTATTGGGCCTTAGTGGAAGGGAGGGAGAAGGAGCAAGGGAGGGGCGCGCCCCAAGCCCAATCCGAATTGGGAGGGGGGCCGGCCCCCCTTTTCCTTCTCTCCTCCCCCCTCTTCCTTCCCTCTCCTACTCCTAATAGGAAAGGGGGGCCAAACCTACTTGGAGTAGGTTTGCCCCCCCTAGGGCGTGCCTCCCCCTTAGGCCGGCTGTTGGGGAACGTAGTAATTTCAAAAAATTTCTTACGCACACGCAAGATCATGGTGATGCATAGAAACGAGAGGGAAGAGTGTTGTCTACGCACTCGTGACCCAAGCGAAGCGATCACAACGTAGAGGAAGTAGTCAGACGCTCTCCTCGCGATCCAACCGATCCCAGCGCCAGCACTCGGCGCGCCCGAGTTCTTGACACACGACAGCTCGGTGACGCTCCTCGGCTCCGATCCAAAGAAAGCTCCGGGAGAGAGAGTTCCACAAGACGACGGCGTGGTGATGATCTTGATGTTCTATCGACGCAGGCTTCGCCTAAGCACCGCCACGATATGACCGAGGTGGATTATGGTGGAGGGGGCACCGCACACGGCTAAGGAACGATCTCAAGGATCAACTTGTGTGTTCTAGGGTGCCCCCTGCCCCCATATACAAAGGAGCAAGGGGGAGGGCCGGCCGGCCCTAGAGGGCGCGCCAAGGGAGGGGGAGTCCTCCTCCTAGTGGGAGTAGGACTCCCCTTTCCTAGTCCAACTAGGAAGGAGGAAGGGGGAAGGAAGGAGAGGGAGAGGGAGAGGAAGGGGGCCGCGCCCCCCCTCCTTGTCCTATTCAGACTCCCCATGGGGGGGGGGCGCGCCACCTCCTGGCGCAGCCCTCTCTCTCCCCTCTTGGCCCATTAAGGCCCATTACTTCCCGGGGGTTCAGTAACCCTCCCAAGACTCCGGTTTTCTCCGAAACTTCCGAACCTTTCTCGTGTCCGAATATAGCCGCCCAATATATCAATCTTTATGTCTCGACCATTTCGAGACTCCTCGTCATGTCCATGATCACATCCGGACTCAACTCCTTGGTACATCAAAATGCACAAACTCATAATATAACCGCCATCGAAACCTTAAGCGTGCATGGACCCTACGGTTCGAGAACAATGTAGACATGACCGAGACACGCCTCAATCAATAACCAATAGCGGACCTGGATGCCCATATTGGCTCCTACATATCTACGAAGATCTTTATCGGTCGATCGCATAACAACATACGTTGTTCCCTTTGTCATCGGTATGTTACTTGCCCGAGATTCGATCGTCGGTATCCAATACCTAGTTCAATCTCGCTATCGCAAGTCTCTTTACTCGCTCCGTAATACATCATCTCACAGCTAACTCATTAGTTGTAATGCTTGCAAGGCTTAAGTGATGTGCATTACCGAGAGGGCCCAGAGATACCTCTCCGACAATCGGAGTGACAAATCCTAATCTCAAATATGCCAACCCAACATCGCCTTTGGAGACACCTGTAGTACTCCTTTATAATCACCCGATTACGCCAGACGCTTGCTAGTACCCAAAGTGTTCCTCCGTAAACGGAGTTGCATAATCTCATAGTTATAGGAACATGTATAAGTCATGGATAAAAGCAATAGCAACATACTAAACGATCGGGTGCTAAGCTAATGGAATGGGTCATGTCAATCGATCATTCAACTAATGATGTGACCTTGTTAATCAAATGACAACTCCTTTGTCTATGGTTAGGAAACTTAACCATCTTTGATTAACAAGCTAGTCTAGTAGAGGCATACTAGTGACACTGCTTGTCTATGTATTCACACATGTATTATGTTTCCGTTAATACAATTCTAGCATGAATAATAAACATTTATCATGATATAAGGAAATAAATAATAACTTTATTATTGCCTCTAGGGCATATTTCCTTCAGTCTCCCACTTGCACTAGAGTCAATAATCTAGATTACATAGTAATTATTCTAACACCCATGGAGTCTTGGTGCTGATCATGTTTTGCACGTGGAAGAGGCTTAGTCAACGGGTCGCTACATTCAGATCCGTATGTATCTTGCAAATCTCTATGTCTCCCACCGACCAAGTCCGGATGGAATTGAAGCGCCTCTTGATGTGTTTGGTTCTCTTGTGAAATCTGGATTCTTTCGCTAAAGCAATTGCTCCAAAGATTGTCACAAAAGATTTTCATTGGACCCGATGCACTAGGTATGACACCTAGATCGGATATGAACTCCTTCATCCGCACATCTTCATTAGCTGCTTCAAAGCTGCTATGTACTCCGCTTCACATGTAGATCCCGCCACGACGCTTTGTTTAGAACTCGCACTAACCGACAGCTCCTCCGCTTAGTGTAAATACGATCCGATTTGCGATTTAGAATCATCTGATCGTTGTCAAAGCTTGCATCAACGTAACTGTTTACGATGAGCTCTTTGTCACCTCCATATACGAGAAACATATCCTTAGTCCTTTTCGTATTTCAGATGTTCTTGACCGCTGTCCAAATGATCCACTCGATTACTTTGGTACCTCCCCGCTAAGCTTATAGCAAGGCACACATCGGTCTGGTACACAACATTGCATACATGATAGAGCCTATGGCTGAGGCATAGGAACATCTTTCATTTTCTCTATCTTCTGCGGTGGTCGGGCATTGAGTCTTACTCAACTTCACACCTTGTAACACGTGCAAGAACCCTTTCTTTGCTTGATCCATTTTGAACTTCTTCAAAATTTTGTCAAGGTATGTGCTTTGTGAAAGTCCAATTAAGCGCCTTGATCTATCTCTATAGATTTTGATGCCCAATATGTAAGCAGCTTCATCGAGGTCCTTCATCGAAAAACTCTTATTCAAGTATCCCTTTATGCTATCCAGAATTCTATATCATTTCCGATTAGTAATATGTCATCTACATATAATATCGTAAATGCTACAGAGCTCCCACTCACTTTCTTGTAAATACAAAGCTTCTCCAAAAGTCTCAGATAAACCCAAATGCTTTGATCACACTATCAAAGTGTTTATTCCAACTCCGAGATGCTTGCACCAGTCCATAAATGGATCATTGGAGCTTGCACACTTTGTTAGCTCCCTTTGGATCGATAAAACCTTCTCGTTGCATCATATACAACTCTTCTTCCATTCAGAATGCAGTCTTTACATCCATTTGCCAAATTTCATAATCATAAAATGTGGCAATTGCTAACATGATTCGACAGACTTAAGCATCGCTACGGGTGAGAAGGTCTCATCGTAGTCAATCCCTTGAACTTGTCGAAAACCCTTTGCATAAGTCGAGCTTTGTAGACAAAGAATATTACCGTCGGCGTCAATCTTCTTCTTGAAGATCCACTTGTTTTCTATTGCTTGCCGACCCTCGGGCAAGTCAACCAAAGTCCACACTTTGTTTTCATACATGGATCCCATCTCGATTTCATGGCCTCAAGCCATTTTGTGGAATCTGGGCTCACCATCGCTTCTTCATAGTTCGTAGGTTCATCATGATCTAGTAGCATGATTTCCGAACAGGATTACCGTACCACTCAGTGCGGATCTTACTCGTTGATCTACGAGGTTTCAGAGTAACTTGATCTCAAGTTTCATGATCAACATCATCAACTTCCTCACTATTTGGTGTAGATATCGCAGAAACCGGTTTCTGTGATAAACTACTTTCCAATAAGGGAGAAGGTACAGTTACCTCATCAAGTTCTACTTTCCTCCCACTCACTTCTTTCGAGAGAAACTCCTTCTCTAGAAAGGATCCATTCTTAGCAACAAATGTCTTGCCTTCGGATCTGTGATAGAAGGTGTACCCAACTGTCTCCTTTGGGTATCCTATGAAGACACATTCGATTTGGGTTCGAGCTTATCAGGTTGAAGCTTTTTCACATAAGCATCGCATCCCCAAACTTTAAGAAACGACAACTTTGGTTTCTTGCTAAACCATAGTTCATAAGGTGTCGCCTCAACGGATTTTGACGGTGTTCTATTCAGCGTGAATGCGCCGCCTCAAGAGCATAACCCCAAAACGATAGCGGTAAATCTGAAGAGACATCATAGATCGCACCATATCTAGTAAAGTGCGATTATAACGCTCGGACACACCATTACGCTGTGGTGTTCCGGTGGCGTGAGTTGCGAAACTATTCCGCATTGTTTCAAATGTAGACCAAACTCGTAACTCAAATATTCACCTCCACGATCAGATTGTAGAAACTTTATTTTCTTATTACGATGATTTTCAACTTAACTTTGAAATTCTTTGAACTTTTCAAATGTTTCAGACTTATGTTTCATTAAGTAGATATACCCATATCTGCTTAAATCATCTGTGAAGGTGAGAAAATAACGATATCCCCCACGAGCCTCAACATTCATCGGACCACATACATCTCAGATGTATGATTTCCAACAAATCTGTTGCTCTCTCCATAGTACCGAGAACGGGTTTTAGTCATCTTGCCCATGAGGCACGGTTCGCAAGTGCCAAGTGATTCATAATCAAGTGACTCCAAAAGTCCATCAAGATGGAGTTTCTTCATGCGCTTTATACCGATATGACCTAAACGGCAAGGCCACAAATAAGTTGCACTATCATTATCAACTCTGCATCTTTTGGCTTCAACATTATGAATATGTGTATCACTACTATCGAGATTCATTAAAATAGACCACTCTTCAAGGGTGCATGACCATAAAAGATATTACTCATATAAATAGAACAACCATTATTCTCTCGATTTAAATAAATAACCGCCTCGCATCAAACAAGATCCAGATATAATGTTCATGCTCAACACCGCACCAAATAACAATTATTTAGGTCTAAAACTAATCCCAAGGTAGATGTAGAGGTAGCGTGTCGACCGCGATCACATCGACTTTGGAACCGCTTTTCCACGCCGATCGTCACCTTGTCCTTTGCCGTTGTTCGCTAATCCGTAGTCCCTGCTTCGAGTTGCAAATATTAGCAATGTAACCAAGATCAAATACCAGTGCATGCGAGCTCTAGTAAGGTACACATCAATAACATGTATATCACATATACCTTTGTTCACCTTGCCATCCTTCTTATCCGCCAAATACTTGGGGCAGTTCCGCTTCAAAGGACTACCGCTTGCAAAGAGAAGCACTCGGTTTCAGGTTTAGGTCCAGACTTGGGTTTTTTCTCCGAGCAGAACTTGCTTGCTGTTCTTCTTGAAGTTCCCTTCTTCTTCCCTTTGCCTTTCTTCTTGAAACTAGTGGTCTTATTGACCATCAACACTTGATGCTCCTTCATGATTTCTACCTCCGCAGCTTTTAGCATTGCGAAGAGCTCATGCATAGTCTTTACCAACCCTTGCATATTATAGTTCATCACAAAGCCTTTGTAGCTTGGTGGCGTGATTGAAGAATTTCATCAATGACACAATCATCCGGAAGATTAACTCCCGTTGAGTCAAGTGATTGTAATACCCGGACATTACGAGTATGTGCTCACCGATGCACTCCATTCTCTTCCATCTTGCAGCTATAGAACTTATTGGAGACTTCATATCTCTCAATCCGGGCATTCTGTTGAATATCAACTTCAACTCGAACATCTCATATGCTCCATGACGCTCAAAACGCCGTTGAAGACCCGGTTCTAAGCCGTAAAGCATGGCACATCGAACTATAGAGTAGTCATCGCTTTGCTCGCCAGACGTTTTAACGCCGTCGGCCAGCATCAAGAAGCAGTTCGCACCCAGCGGTGCATCCAGACGTAACTCTTCTCGGCAGCAATGAGGATAATCCTCAAAGTTACGGACCCAAATCCGTAATTGCTACCATCATCTTTCAACTTTGCTTTCAAGGAACGCATTAAAATTCAACGGAACAACAAAGACGAGCCATCTATCTACAAACAAACATAGACAAGCAAGATACTATCAGTACTAAGTGCATGATAAATTTAAGTTCAATTAATCATATTACTTAAGAACTCCCACTTAGACAAACATCTCTCTAGTCATCTAAGTGATCACGTGATCCAAATCAACTAAACCATAACCGATCATCACGTGAGATGGAGTAGTTTTCAATGGTGAACATCTTATGTTGATCATATCTACTATATGATTCACGCCGACCTTTCGGTCTCCGTGTTCCGAGGCCATATCTCGCATATTCTAGGCTCGCCAAGTATAACTCGAGTATTCTGCGTGTGCAAAACTGGCTTGCACCCGTTGTAGATGGACGAGAGCTTATCACACCCGATCATCACGTGGTGTCTCGGCACGATTTAACTTTGGCAACGGTGCATACTGTGGAGAACACTACTTGATAATTTTAGTGAGAGATCATCTTAAAATGCTACCGCCAATCAAAGCAAGATAAGATGCATAAAGGATAAACATCACATGCAATCAATATAAGTGATATGATATGGCCATCATCATCTTGTGCTTGTGATCTCCATCTCCAAGCACCGCCGTGATCACCATCGCCACCGGCGCGACACCTTGATCTCCATCGTAGCATCGTTGTCGTTTACGCCATCTATTGCTTCTACGACTATCGCTACCGCTTAGTGATAAAGTAAAGCAATTACGTATGCTTGCATTTCATACAATAAAGCGACAACCATATGGCTCCAGCCAGTGCCGATAACTTCGGATACAAAACATGATCATCTCATACAATAAAATATAGCATCACGCCTTGACCACATCAGATCACAACATGCCCCGCAAAAACAAGTTAGACGCCCTCTACTTTGTTGTTGCAAATTTTACGTGGCTGCTACGGGCTTAAGCAAGAACCAATCTCACCCACGCATCAAAACCACAACGATATTTCACAAATAGACTCCGCTTTAACCTTCTCAAGGACCGGGCGAGCACACTCGGTTCAACTAAAGTGCGAGAGACAGACACCCGCCAGCCACCTTTAAGCGCGAGTGCTCAGAACGGTGAAACCAGTCTCGCAGAAGCGCACGCTGCGTAATGTCGGTCCGGCCGCTTCATCTCACAATACCGCTGAACCAAAGTATGACATGCTGGTAGGCAAGATGACTTGTATCGTCCACAACTCACTTGTGTTCTACTCGTGCAAAACATCAAACCATAAAACCTAGGCTCGGATGCCTTTGCTGGGGAACGAGTAATTTCAAAAATTTCCTACGCACACGCAAGATCATGGTGATGCATAGCAACGAGAGGGAAGAGTGTTGTCTACGCACCCTCGAGACCCAAGCGAAGCGATCACAACGTAGAGGAAGTAGTCGACGCTCTCCTCGCGATCCAACCGATCCCAGCGCCGTTACTCCGGCGCCCGAAGTTCTTGACACACGACAGCTCGGTGACGCCTCGGGCTCCGATCCAGAAAGCTCCGGAGAGAGAGTTCCACAAGACGACGGCGTGCAGGACGATCTTGATGTTCTATCGACGCAGGCTTCGCCTAAGCACCGCCACGATATGACCGAGGTGGATTATGGTGGAGGGGGCGCCGACACGGCTAAGGAACGATCTCAAGGATCAACTTGTGTGTTCTAGGGTGCCCCCTGCCCCAGATATAAAGGAGCAAGGGGAGGGCCGGCCGGCCCTAGAGGGCGCGCAGGAGGGGGAGTCCTCCTCCTAGTGGGAGTAGGACTCCCTTTCCTAGTCCAACTAGGAAGGAGGAAGGGGGAAGGAATGAGAGGGAGAGGGAGAGGGGGCCGCGCCCCCCTCCTTGTCCTATTCGAACTCCCCATGGGGGGGGGCGCCACCTCCTGGCGCAGCCCTCTCTCTCCCTCTTGGCCCATTAAGGCCCATTACTTCCCGGGGTTCGGTAACCCTCCCACTCCGGTTTTCTCCGAAACTTTCGAACCTTTCGTGTCCGAATATAGCCGTCCAATATATCAATCTTTATGTCTCGACCATTTCGAGACTCCTCGTCATGTCCGTGATCACATCCGGGACTCCGAACTCCTTCGGTACATCAAAATGCACAAACTCATAATATAACCGTCATCGAAACCTTAAGCGTGCGGACCCTACGGTTCGAGAACAATGTAGACATGACCCGTCTCCGGTCAATAACCAATAGCGGGACCTAGATGCCCATATTGGCTCCTACATATTCTACGAAGATCTTTATCGGTCAGACCGCATAACAACATACGTTGTTCCCTTTGTCGTCGGTATGTTACTTGCCCGAGATTCGATCGTCGGTATCCAATACCTAGTTCAATCTCGTTACTGGCAAGTCTCTTTACTTGTTCCGTAATACATCATCTCACAGCTAAATTATTAGTTGTAATGCTTGCAAGGCTTAAGTGATGTGCATTACCGAGAGGGCCCAGAGATACCTCTCCGACAATCGGAGTGACAAATCCTAATCTTGAAATACGCCAACCCAACATCTGCCTTTGGAGACACATGTAGTACTCCTTTATAATCACCCAGTTACGTTGTGACGTTTGGTAGTACCCAAAGTGTTCCTCCGGTAAATGGGAGTTGCATAATCTCATAGTTATAGGAACATGTATAAGTCATGGATAAAAGCAATAGCAACATACTAAACGATCGGGTGCTAAGCTAATGGAATGGGTCATGTCAATCAGATCATTCAACTAATGATGTGACCTTGTTAATCAAATGAAAACTCCTTTGTCTATGGTTAGGAAACTTAACCATCTTTGATTAACAAGCTAGTCTAGTAGAGGCATACTAGTGACACTCTGTTTGTCTATGTATTCACACATGTATTATGTTTCCGGTTAATACAATTCTAGCATGAATAATAAACATTTATCATGATATAAGGAAATAAATAATAACTTTATTATTGCCTCTAGGGCATATTTCCTTCACCGGCCTCCTCCTCCCTCCCTCCTTTATATACGGGGGCGGGGGGGGGGGCACCCCATAGACACACAAGTTGATCATCGTGATCGTTCCTTAGCCGTGTGCGGTGCCCCCCTCCATGATATTACACCTCGGTCATATTGTAGTGGTGCTTAGGCGAAGCCCTGCGACAGTTGAACATCAAGATCGTCACCAGGCCGTCGTGCTGACGGAACTCCTCCCCGTACCTCTGCTGGATCGGAGTTGAGTGCGCCATCGAGCGAGACGTGTGTCAAGAACTCGGAGGTGCCGAGTAACGGTGCTTGGATCGGTTGGACGGGAAGATGTACGACTACTTCCTCTACGCTGCGCCAATGCTTCGCTTGCCCACGAGGGTAAGTAGACAACACTCTCCCCTCTCATTGCTATGCATCACCATGATCTTGCGTGTGCGTAGGAATTTTTTTGAAATTACTACGTTCCCCAACACATATTCCACCTCGATCATATCATCACGGAGTTTAGGCGAAGCCCTGCGCCGGTAGAACATCATCATCGTCACCACGCCGTCGTGCTGACGGAACTCATCCCCGAAGCTTTGCTGGATCCGAGCCCGGGGATCGTCATCGAGCTGAACGTGTGCTGAACTCGGAGGTGCCGTATGTTCGGTGCTTGGATCGGTCGGATCGTGAAGACGTACAACTGCATCAACAATGTTGTGCTAACGCTTCCGCTTACGGTCTACGAGGGTACGTGGACAACTCTCTCCCCTCTCGTCGCTATGCCATCACCATGATCTTGCGTGTGCGTAGGAATTTTTTGAAATTACTACGTTTCCCCAACAAAGGGCATCCGAGCCTAGGTTTTATGCGTTGATGTTATATGCACGAGTAGAACACAAGTGAGTTGTGGGCGATATAAGTCATACCGCTACCAAAGATGTCATACTTTGGTTCGGGCGGTATTGTGAGATGAAGCGGCCGGGCCGACATTACGCAGACGCTTACGCGAGACTGGTTTCACCATTACGAGCACTCGTGCTTAAAGGTGGCTGGCGGGTGTCTGCTCTCTCACTTTAGCTGAATCGAGTATGGCTACGCCGGTCCTCGCGAAGGTTAAAACAACACTAACTTGACGAACTATCGCTGTGGTTTTGATGCGAGGTAAGAACGGTTCTTGCTAAGCCCGTAGCAGCCACGTAAAATTTGCAACAACAAAGTAGAGGACGCCTAACTTGTTTTTGCAGGCATGTTGTGATGTGATATGGTCAAGACGTGATGCTATATTTTATTGTATGAGATGATCATGTTTTGTAACCGGTTATCGGCAATCGGCAGAGCCATATGGTTGTCGCTTATTGTATGAAATGCAAACGCCATGTAATTTACTTTATCACTAAGCGGTAGCGATAGTCGTAGAAGCAATAGATGGCGTGACGACAACGATGCTACGATGGAGATCAAGGTGTCGCGCCGGTGACGATGGTGATCACGACGGTGCTTCGAAGATGGAGATCACAAGCACAAGATGATGATGGCCATATCATATCACTTATATTGATTGCATGTGATGTTTATCCTTTATGCATCTTATCTTGCTTTGATTGACGGTAGCATTTTAAGATGATCTCTCACTAATTATCAAGAAGTGTTCTCCCTGAGTATGCACCATTGCAAAAGTTCTTCGTGCCGAGACACCACGTGATGATCGGGTGTGATAGGCTCTACGTTCAAATACAACGGGTGCAAAACAGTTGCACACGCGGAATACTCGGGTTAAACTTGACGAGCCTAGCATATACAGATATGGCCTCGTAACACGGAGACCGAAAGGTCGAACGTGAATCATATAGAAGATATGATCAACATAGTGATGTTCACCATTGAAACTACTCCATCTCACGTGATGATCGGACATGGTTTAGTTGATTTGGATCACGTAATCACTTAGATGACTAGAGAGATGTCTGCTTAAGTGGGAGTTCTCAAGTAATATGATTAATTGAACTTAAATTTATCATGAAACTTAGTACCTGATAGTATTTTGCTTGTCTATGTTTGTTGTAGATAGATGGCTCGTGCTGTTGTTCCGTTGAATTTTAATGCGTTCCTTGAAAAGCAAAGTTGAAAGATGATGGTAGCAATTACACGATCGGGTCCAGAACTCGAGGATTATCCTCATTGTCGCACGTAAGAATTACGCCCCGAAGCACCCCGGTGCCGGCCCGCTGCTAATGCAACCGACGATGTTAAGAACGTCCCGCGAGCAAAGTCGATGACTACTCGATAGTTCAATGTGCCATGCTTTACGGCTTAGAACCGGGTCTTCAACGATGTTTTGAACGTCATGGAGCATATGAGATGTTCCAGGAGTTGAAGTTAATATTTCAAGCAAATGCCCGGATTGAGAGATATGAAGTCTTCAATAAGTTCTATAGCTACAAGATGGAGGAGAATAGTTCTGTTAGTGAACACATACTCAAAATGTCTGGGTATAATAATCACTTGATTCAACTGGGAGTTAATCTTCCTGATGATAGTGTCATTGACATAAGTCTTCAATCACTGCCACCAAGCTACAAGAGCTTCGTGATGAACTATAATATGCAAGGGATGGACAAGACAATTCCCGAGCTCTTCGCAATGCTAAAAGCTGCGGAAGTAGAAATCAAGAAGGAGCATCAAGTGTTGATGGTCAACAAGACCACTAGTTTCAAGAAAAAGGGCAAAAGGAAGAAGAAGGGGAACTTCAAGAAGAACAGCAAGCAAGTTGCTGCTCAAGAGAAGAAACCCAAGTCGGACCTAAGCCTGAAATCGAAAGTGCTTCTACCGCAAGCGATCGACACCGAAGCGGAACTGCCCCAAGTATTTGGCGGATAAGAAGGATGGCAAAGTGAACAAAGGTATATGTGATATACATGTTATTGATGTGTACCTTACTAATGCTCGCAGAGTACCGGGTATTTGATATGGTTCATTGCTAATATTTGCAACTCAAAACAGGGACTACGGATTAAGCGAAGATTGGCTAAGGACGAGGTAACGATGCGCGTGGGAAATGGTTCCAAAGTCGATGTGATCGCGGTCGGCACGCTACCTCTACATCTACCATCGGGATTAGTTTTAGACCTAAATAATTGTTATTTGGTGCCAGCGTTGAGCATGAACATTATATATGGATCTTGTTTGATGCGAGATGGTTATTCATTTAAATCAGAGAATAATGGTTGTTCTATTTATATGAGTAATATCTTTTATGGTCATGCACCCTTGAAGAGTGGTCTATTTTTATTGAATCTCGATAGTAGTGATACACATATTCATAGTGTTGAAACCAAAAGATGCAGAGTTGATAACGATAGTGCAACTTATTTGTGGCACTGCCGTTTAGGTCATATCGGTGTAAAG
Source organism: Aegilops speltoides (assembly GCA_021437245.1). NCBI lineage: Eukaryota > Viridiplantae > Streptophyta > Magnoliopsida > Poales > Poaceae > Aegilops > Aegilops speltoides. Next base: position 277,901,519 of record CM038145.1, on the reverse strand, counting down.
CGCATGAAGAAACTCCATACTGATGGGCTTTTGGGATCACTTGATTATGAATCACTTGGTACTTGCGAACCGTGCCTCATGGGCAAGATGACTAAAACGCCGTTCTCTGGAACTATGGAGCGAGCAACTGATTTGTTGGAAATCATACATACTGATGTTTGTGGTCCAATGAATGTTGAGGCTCGCGGCGGATATCGTTATTTTCTCACCTTCACAGATGATTTGAGCAGATATGGGTATATCTACTTAATGAAACACAAGTCTGAAACATTTGAAAAGTTCAAAGAATTTTAGAGTGAAGTGGAAAATCATCGTAACAAGGAAATAAAGTTTCTATGATCTGATCGTGGAGGAGAATATTTGAGTTACGAGTTTGGTCTACACTTGAAACAATCGGAATAGTTTCGCAACTCACGCCACCCGGAACACCACAACGAAATGGTGTGTCCGAACATCGTAATCGTACTTTACTAGATATGGTGCGATCTATGATGTCTCTTACTGATTTACCGCTATCGTTTTGGGGTTATGCTCTAGAGACGGCCGCATTCACGTTAAATAGGGCACCATCAAAATCTATTGAGACAACGCCTTATGAACAGTGGTTTTGCAAGAAACCAAAGTTCTCATTTCTTAAAGTTTTGGGCTGCGATGCTTATGTGAAGAAACTTCAACCAGATAAGCTCGAACCCAAATCGGAGAAATGTGTCTTCATAGGATACCCAAAAGAGACTATTGGGTATACCTTCTATCACAGATCTAAGGGCAAGATTTTCGTTGCTAAAATCGGATCCTTTCTAGAGAAGGAGTTTCTCTCGGAAGAAGTGAGTGGGAGGAAAGTAGAACTTGATGAGGTAACTATACCTGCTCCCTTATTGGAAAGTAGTTCATCACAAGAACCGGTTCCTGTGACAACTACACCAATTAGTGAGGAAGCTAATGATATTGATCATGAAACTTCAGATCAAGTTTCTATCGAACCTCGAGGTCTACAGAGTAAGATCCGCACTGAGTGGTACGGTAATCCTATTCTCGAAGTCATGTTACTTGACCATGATGAACCTACTAACTATGAGGAAGCGATGATGAGGCCAGATTCCGCAAAATGGCTAGAGGCCATGAAATCTGAGATGGGATCCATGTATGAGAACAAAGTATGGACTTTGGTTGACTTGCTCGATGATCGGCAAGCCATTGAGAATAAATGGATCTTTAAGAAGAAGACTGACGATGATGGTAATGTAACTGTCTATAAAGCTCGACTTGTTGCGAAAGGTTTTCGACAAGTTCAAGGGGTTGACTACGATGAGACTTTTCACCAGAAGCGATGCTTAAGTCTATCTGAATCATGTTAGCTATTGCTGCATTTCATGATTATGAAATTTGGCAAATGGATGTCAAAACCGCATTCTTGAATGGATTTCGGAAGAAGAGTTGTATATGATGCAACCGAAGGTTTTGTTGATCCAAAAGGTGCTAACAAAGTGTGCAAGCTCCAATGATCCATTTATGGACTTGTGCAAGCATCTCGAGTTGGAATAAACGCTTTGATAGTGTGATCAAAGCATATGGTTTTATATGACTTTTGGAGAAGCCTCAGATTTACAAGAAAGTGAGTGGGAGCTCAGAGCATTTCGATATTATATGTAGATGCCATATTATTAATTGGAAATGATATAGAATTTCTGGATAGCATAAAGGATACTTGAATAAAAGTTTTTCAATGAAAGACCTCGTGAAGCTGCTTACATATTGGGCATCAAGATTTATAGAGATAGATCAAGACGCTTAATAGGACTTTCACAAAGCACATACCTTGATAAAATTTTGAAAAAGTTCAAAATGGATCGTGCAAAGAAAGGGTTCTTGCCCGTGCTTTAAGGTGTGAAGTTGAGTCGACTCAATGCCGACCACACAGCAGAAGATAGAGAGAAAATGAAAGATGTTCCTATGCTTCAGCCATAGGCTCTATCATGTATGCAATGCTCGTGTACCGACCGACGATGCTTAGCAATAAGCTTGGCAGAAGGTACCAAAGTAATCCAGAGTGGATCATCGGACAGGGGTCAAGAACATCCTGAAATACCTGAAAAGGACTAAGGATACGTTTCTCGTATATGGAGGTGACAAAGAGCTAGGCGTAAATGGTTACGTAGATGCAAGCTTTGACACTGATCCGGACGATTCTAAATCGCAAACCGGATACGTGTTTTTATTAAACGGTGGAGCTGTAAGTTGGTGCAGTTCTAAACAAAGCGTCGTGGCGGGATCTACATGTGAAGCAGAGTACATAGCTGCTTCGGAAGCAACAAATGAAGGAGTCTGGATGAAGGAGGTCATTTCCGATCTAGGTGTCATACCTAGTGCATCGGGACCAATGAAGATCTTCTGTGACAATACTAGTGCAATTGCCTTGGCAAAGGAATCCAGCTTTCACAAGAGGATCAAACACATCAAGAGACGCTTCAATTCCATCCGGGACCAAGTCCAAGTGGGAGACATAGAGATTTGCAAGATACATACGGATCTGAATGTTGCAGACCCATTGACTAAGCCTCTCTCACGAGCAAAACATGATTAGCACCAAGACTCCATGGGTGTTAGAATCATTACTATGTAATCTAGATTATTGACTCTAGTGCAAGTGGGAGACTGAAGGAAATATGCCCTAGAGGCAATAATAAAGTTATTATTTATTTCCTCATATCATGATAAATGTTTATTATTCATGCTAGAATTGTATTAACCGGAAACATGATACATGTGTGAATACATAGACAAACATATAGTCACTAGTATGCCTCTACTTGACTAGCTCGTTAATCAAAGATGGTTATGTTTCCGAACCATAGACATCTGTTGTCATTTGATTAATGGGATCACATCATTAGAAGAATGATGTGATTGACATGACCCATTCCATTAGCCTAGCACTTGATCGTTTAGTATATTGCTATTGCTTTCTTCATGACTTATACATGTTCCTGTAACTATGAGATTATGCAACTCCTGTTTACGGAGGAACACTTTGGTGCTACCAAACGTCACAACGAATCGGGTGATTATAAAGGAGTACTACAGGTGTCTCCAAAGGTACATGTTGAGTTGGCATATTTCGAGATTAGGTTTTGTTACTCGATTGTCGGAGAGGTATCTTCGGCCCTCTCGGTAATGCACATCACTATAAGCCTTGCAAGCAATGTGACCAATGAGTTGGTTACAGGATGATGCATTACGTAACGAGTAAAGAGACTTGCGGTAACGAGATTGAACTAGGTATTGATACCGACGATCGAATCTCGGGCAAGTAACATATTGATGACAAAGGAACAACGATGTTGTTATGCGGTTTGACCGATAAGGATCTTCGAGAATATGTAGGAACCAATATGGGCATCCAGGTTCCGCTATTGGTTATTGACCGAGAATAGTTCTAGGTCATGTCTACATAGTTCTCGAACCCGTAGGGTCCGCACGCTTAACGTTACGATGACAGTTTTATTATGAGTTTATAAGTTTTGATGTACGAAGTTTGTTCGGAGTCCCGGATGTGATCACGGACATGACGAGGAGTCTCGAAATGGTCGAGACATAAAGATTGATATATTGGACGACTATATTCGGACTCCGGAAGTGTTCCGGACGTTTTCGGAGAAAACCGAAGTGCCGGAGGGTTACCGAAACCCCCCGGGAGATTTAATGGGCCACATGGGCCTTAGTGGAAAGAGAGAGGGGTGGCAAGGGTGGGCAGCGCGCCCCCTCTCCCTCTGGTTCGAATTGGACTAGGAGGGGGGGGGGGCGACGCCCCCCTCTTTCCTTCTCCCTCTCCCCCTTCCTTTCCCCCTCCTAGTAGGAGTAGGAAAGGGGGAGTCCTACTCCTACTAGGAGGAGGACTCCTCCTCCTGGCGTGCCCTCTAGGGCCGGCCGGCCTCCCCCGTTGCTCCTTTATATACGGGGGGGGGGCACCCTAGAACACACAAGTTGATCTACGGATCGTTCCTTAGCCGTGTGCGGTGCCCCCCTCCACCATATTCCACCTCGGTCATATCATCGCAGAGTTTAGGCGAAGCCCTGCGCCAGTAGAACATCATCATCATCACCACGTTGTCGTGCTGACGGAACTCATCCCCGAAGCTTTGCTGGATCGGAGCCCGGGGATCGTCATCGAGCTGAACGTGTGCTGAACTCGGAGGTGCCGTACGTTCGGTGCTTGGATCGGTCAGATCGTGAAGACATACGACTACATCAACCGCGTTGTGCTAACGCTTGCGCTTATGGTCGACGAGGGTACGTGGACAACACTCTCCCCTCTCGTTGCTATGCCATCACCATGATCTTGCGTGTGCGTAGGAATTTTTTTGAAATTACTACGTTCCCCAACAGATACATCACAATGTAACTAGATTATTGACTCTAGTGCAAGTGGGAGACTGTTGGAAATATGCCCTAGAGGCAATAATAAAATGGTTATTATTATTATATTTCTTTGTTCATGATAATTGTCTGTTGTTCATGCTATAATCGTATTATCCGGAAATTGTAATACGTGTGTGAATACATAGACCACAGCAAGTCCCTAGTGAGCCTCTAGTTGAATAGCTCGTTGATCAACAGATAGTCATGGTTTCCTGACTATGGACATTGGATGTCATTGATAACGGGATCACATCATTAGGAGAATGATGTGATGGACAAGACCCAATCCTAAGCATAGCACAAAGATCGTGTAGTTCGTTTCGCTAGAGCTTTTCCAAATGTCAAGTATCATTTCCTTAGACCATGAGATTGTGCAACTCCGGATACCGTAGGAGTGCTTTGGGTGTGCCAAACGTCACAACGAATCGGGTGACTATAAAGGTGCACTACGGGTATCTCCGAAAGTTTCTGTTGGTTGGCACGAATCGAGACGGGATTTGTCACTCCGTATGACGTAGAGGTATCTGGGCCCACTCGTAATGCATCATCATAATGAGCTCAATGTGACCAAGTGTCCGTCACGGGATCATGCATTACGGACGAGTAAAGTGACTTGCCGTAACGAGATTGAACGAGGTATTAGGATACCAAGATCGAAGTCTCGCAAGTAACGCATCGATTGACAAAGGGAATTGTATACGGGATTGATTGAATCCTCGACATCATGGTTCATCCGATGAGATCATCGAGGAGCATGTGGGAGCCAACATGGGTATCCAGATCCCGCTGTTGGTTATTGACCAGAGAGGCGTCTCGGTCATGTCTGCATGTCTCCCGAACCCGTAGGGTCTACACACTTAAGGTTCGGTGACGCTAGGGTTGTAGAGATCTGAGTATGCAGTAACCTGAAAGTTGTTCGGAGTCCTGGATGTGATCCCGGACGTCATGAGGAGTTCCGGAATGGTCCAGAGGTGAAGAATTATATATAGGAAGTGCAGTTTCGGCCATCGGGAAAGTTTTGGGGGTGACCGGTATTGTATTGGGACCACCGGAAGGGTCCCGGGGGTCCACCGGGAGGGGCCACCTATCCCGGAGGGCCCCGTGGGCTGAAGTGGGGAGGGAAACCAGCCCCTGGTGGGCTGGTGCGCCCCCCTTGGGCCCCCCTGCGCCTAGGGTTGGAAACCCTAGGGTGGGGGGCGCCTCCACTTGCCTTGAGGGGCAAGCCACCCCCTTGGTCGCCGCACCCCCTTGGAGATCTCATCTCCTAGGGCCGGCGCCTTCCCCAGGGGCCTATATAAAGAGGGGGGAGGGAGGGCATCCGCACCCCAAGTCTTGGCGCCTCCCTCTCCCCTGCTACACCTCTCCCTCTCGCAGAAGCTCGGCGAAGCCCTGCCGTGATCGTGGTGCATCCACCACCACGCCGTCGTGTTGCTGGATCTTCATCAACCTCTCCTCCCCCCTTGCCGGATCAAGAAGGAGGAGACGTCTTCCCAACCGTACATGTGTTGAACGCGGAGGTGCCGTTCGTTCGGCGCTAGGATCTCCGGTGATTTGGATCACGACGAGTACGACTCCCTCAACCCCGTTCTCTTGAATGCTTCCGCACGCGATCTACAAGGGTATGTAGATGCACTCCCCTGTCTTGTTGCTAGATGACTCAATAGATTGATCTTGGTGAATTTAAGAATTTTTTTTATTTTATGCAACGTTCCCCAACAAGTACCACACTATGCGCACATGGAATTTGCTGATGCCTGATCGGCTCGATCGATCGATCAGGTATCTCGTACAAAAATCAATCAACATACTGATCCAGTAATTCACATATACTGCACTGCAGAAAAACCATGGTTTATTAAACTTCAGTTTTTTGTTGACACCAAACACATCAAAGTATTTATAACCATGGGATTATCTGAGAACTCCAACCGCCGGCTATGAGTGATGTAAGGCCTCAGGCCCACTTCCGCGGCGTGGAGTACTGCGCTCCCTCTGGACGTGCTGATGATCAGCGCCGTGAAGTCAGGGGCAACCGTGGCTGCCATTATGATGACCAAAGCCATGACCTGGAGCTCCTGACCCGTGACGGCCGGAATATCGACAGCGGCTGTGTGCAACGCTCTGCTGATAGGCCGGCGAGGTGCACGCACCAAAGTGTAAGTGCAGCCAGCCCACGTAGCGAAGAGAACTGTGGAAGACCGCCGCCACCATGCACCCGCACTACATTCAGAGATATAATTGTGCTGGGTCCTTCCCTGATTGCCCCTGCAAACCACGGAAGATCGTCGCCACCTTCCCCCCGTACTACATTCCGGGACATCATCGAGCTTCAACCTTCCCCGACTGCTCCTGACTGGCTGCGTTGCGTGGCGCCGTGCCTGGGCTCGCGAGAGCCGCAGGAGGATGCGCCACGGGGCTGGCCTGCTCGGCCACTGCCTCGTCTGCTGCAGCGTGCCACCTCCTCGTCTCGAAGCTCCCTCACACCGCTCCACCAGCAAGATGTCGGCTGTGATTCCGGTGACGAGCCATAGACGCCTATCTTTGTGCCTCGCTCTGCTGCATCCCCGGTGCTCCTCGACACGGGTCAAGCACATGAGACGCCTGGGGGGGGGGGGCGTCCCCTGACTCGCCGCTCTTCATCCCGGTGCGATCACCCCTCCTTCCAGCTCCAGGCTCTACACGACCCATGCCACCCACGACAAGGAGGAAGACTCTTGCTGGAGTCACCAGCTTCAATCTCGACAGGCGCATGCCCATTGCACAGCTCGCGGAAAGGCTCCTCTGTCAGCGGATGGGTGTTGTAGGAGAGGGCGAACAGGTTACAGAGGAGGCAATTTTACGTTCTGTGGCCCTGTTCGAGGGAAGGCTGCCAAACATAACGATCGCGGTGCTACGCGCCCTATTCAAGCTGGACTTTGACTTGGCGACAGCGGTGGAGGATGCCTTGCTGCAACATGGGGGAGAAGGTGGCCCCGAGATGCCATCCGCCGCAGGCGAGGATGCCTCGGAGACGACCTGATCGTCTCGGTTCGAAGGAGATTGATGTAGCCCAGTTCTTATGTTAAGCAAATATAACCTTGTGCGTCCGTTTGTAGCTGCTGTTGTGTGCTGTTACTTGTCACTGCCCTGGCGCGGCCTTGCTGTTAACTGCTGGAGTGATGCTCGTGTTTGTAAGAGGTGTCCTAGTTTCCCCAATGAGTAGCATCAATTTGAGTCTGTTGAACTGGAATGTTCGTGGACTTAACTGTCCAAACCGGAGAACTACTGTCAACGAAACAATTGCTGCCTCTGCGTGCCATATCGTGTGTATCCAAGAATCCAAGCTCCAAGTTGTCGATGCCACGACTGCTGTTTTCCTGGGAGGGTACAGACTGAAGTGTTTTGCCCAACGACCGGCCATTGGTACACGCAGTGGAATCCTTATGCTATGGGATGATGACCATGTCCGAATGGAAGATGTGCACTTCGGCACCTACACCCTCTCGGCCAAGGTCATCTTGGTTGGCTCCGACGTCACCTTCAAAATCACCACGGTTTACGGCCCAACTAGACATGACTAAAAGGATGATTTTTTTTCCAGGAGCTCCAAAATGAAAAACCTCCCCATGGTGATAAAAGGCTTGTCACCGGTGATTTCAATCAGATATACCGTGCTAGGGACAAGAATCGCGCTAATGCTAACCGTAGCCGCATCGTCCGTTTTCGAAATGCCCTCAACTTTTGTGAGCTCAAGGAGGTCCATCTCCAGAATAGGAAGTATACTTGGAGCAACGAGCAAAGCAACCCTACCATGTCAAAGCTGGATGCCTTTTTCTGCAATGAGGAGTGGGACATTACCTTTGACAAGCACATCCTCCATGCGCTGTCCTCTTCACTCTCGGATCATTGCCCTCTCCTTTTGGCAAATAATGATGGTCCTAGGCGGCCTAAGACATTCCGTTTCGAAAACTTCTGGACCAACATGCCCGGCTTCCGTCAACTTGTTCAAGACGTGTGGAGCAAGCCCTCCACACATATCGAGCCCTACCAACGACTCTTCCATAAGTTGAAATCTACTAGCCGCAGGCTGAAAGCATGGAGTAAATCGCTCTTCTCCAATGCCAAAATTCAACTTCATATGGCTCTAGAAATCATTCTTCGCCTGGACGAGGCTCAAGACAATAGAGAGCTAAGTTGCGCTGAGAGAGAGCTGAGAAAAAGACTCAAAAGACGGGTTGTTGGACTTGCAGTCATGGAGAGGGCTAGAAAAAGGCAAAGCTCCAGGATCACTAACATTAAAGAGGGTGATGCCAACACCCATTTTTTCCACCTGAAGATCAATGGAAGACGGCGGAAAAATCTGATTCATCGCCTTAAACATGGGAATGGATGGGTAACGGACCACGACCACAAGAAGAGGATTGTTCACGGTCACTTCTCGGCCATGATAAAAAAGAGCAACCCTTGCACTCAGAGCATCAACTGGGCTACCATCCCTACTGTCGAGCATGATCTTTCCCATCTTGGGGACCCCATCACAGAGGAGGAGGTCAAGGCTGCGATTTTCGCCCTCCCCAGTGACAAGGCTCCGGGGCATGATGGTTTCACTGGGAAATTCTTCAAAGTCTACTGGGATATTATCAAAGATGACATCATGATTGTGGTCAATAATTTCTCAAACCTCCACGCTGAACATTTCCATTGGTTAAACTCGGCCAATATTGCTCTCATCCCCAAGAAGAATGGTGCCGAGGACATTACAGATTTTAGGCCTATCGGTCTCATCCATGCTGTGGACAAGCTCATTGCCAAAATCCGAGCTGCTCGTCTTGCTCCACACATGAATGATATCGTCTCCATCGCGCAAAGTGCATTCATCAAGGCACGCAACATCCATGACAACTTTTATGTTCGAAATAGGGCCCGAAAATTCTACCGCACTAAGAAGCCAATGATGCTCTTCAAGCTCGGCATTAAGAAGGCATTTGACTCCGTTAGGTGGGACTACCTCATGGACACCCTCAATCATCATGGCTTCCCCGCCCGCTTCCGAGGATGGATATCGGCCTTGCTCTCCTCTGCTTCTTCCCGGGTTCTTCTCAATGGGATCGCCGGGGACCCGATTAAGCATGGTTGTGGCCTTCGCCAAGGCGACCCGCTGTCCCCCTTGTTCTTTGTTCTCGCCATCGACCCGTTGCACCACATTTTGAGCAAGGCTACTACGCAGGGCCACCTCCACCCTCTTGGTGGTCGACTACCGGGCATCCGGGCTTCTTTGTATGCTGATGATGATGCTGTTTTCTGCGCCCCTATAAAGGAAGATGTCCAGTTCCTCACCGCTACGCTTGCCTCCTTCGGGAAGGCCACGGGCTTGGTCACCAACTGTGCTAAGAGTCTGTTGCACCAATCCGGTGCGAGGGCGTTGATCTTGATGCCATCTTGCAGTCTTTCCAAGCCTGCCGCTCTTCCTTCCCCATCCGTTATCTGGGTTTACCACTTGCGATCAGAAGGTTGAGGAGGGTCCACTTGCAACACTTAGAAGATAAAGTTGTAGGGAAGCTTGCACCATGGAGGAGGAGGCATGTTGCTATTGCGGGTCAAATGACCCTTGTCAAAGCGGTGCTCACGGCTGTGGCAATCTACCATCTTACACCGCTTGACCTTCCGATGGAGGTGCTTAGGAAGATTGACTCCTTGCGGCGTGCCTATCTTTGGGCTGGTTCAGACAAGGTGTCCGGTGGCAAGTGTAAAATCAATTGGGAGCTAGTCTGCAAGCCTAAGGAGTTTGGGGGCCTTGGAATTCTTAACCTTGGGAAGTTCGCTACTGCGTTGCGCTTAAGATGGTTGTGGCTTGAGTGGGATGACCCTCCGAGAGCTTGGTTTGGCTTGGGAACTCCGTGCAATAGCAAAGATCGGGACATCTTCGCGGCAGCCACTAAGGTTACTATTGGTGATGGCGCCACCGCGAGATTCTGGGAGTCATCTTGGCTGGAGGGGATGAGGCCCAAAGACATTGCACCAAAAAATTTCGAGATCTCGTGGAAAAAGGGGACCACGGTGGACAAGGCTTTGAGGGATAATGCTTGGGTTAATCACATCGATACCCAGCATGGGATGACGCTTGCTCACATTCAACAATTTTCCACTCTATGGGAAAAGCTAGCCGATGTTAACATACAACCTGGAGTTCGTGATTCTATCATCTGAAAGCTCACTAATGACAGGACTTACACTGCATCGTCGGCTTACAAGGCCCAATTCACTGGACATCTACGCTCACCCTTGCAGTATATGGTTTGGAAGGTTTGGTCACCCCCCAAATGCAAATTTTTTGCTTGGTTGGTCACTCAAAACAGGATTTGGACAGCGGATAGACTTCAGCGTAGAGGATGGCCCAATTGCGATCAATGCCCTCTTTGTAGCCAAGTGCAGGAATCGGCGGCCCACCTCCTTTTCAAGTGCTGGTTCGCAACTCGCATCTGGAAGGAGGTGTTCTCATGGCTGGATCTTCAAGTTGACACGACGAATTGGCATATCTTCACCACGGTTAAAGCTTGGTGGCAAGGAATCATCAACATTGCTCATCAAAGAAAGGCTCTCTCATCGTTGATCCACCTTTTTGGATGGGAGATTTGGAAAGAAAGGAACGCGCGCGTCTTTAGAAATAAAGCGGCACCGGTGGCCGTGATTGTTAACCTTATTAAGGAGGAGGCAGCGCTTTGGGCTATTGCGGGTGCCAAGCATTTGTGTAATGTAATGCCGCGAGAGTAATTAGTTAGCATTTGTGCCGCTTGAGCGGCGTGTATCTCACAAACTTCTCTCTTAATCAATGAAAATGGCAAGTCTTTTGCCTTGTTTCAAAAAAAAACTGTGCTGCCAAACGTAGCCTTCATGTTTTATGGTTGCTATATACTACTCCCTCCGTCCCATAATATAAGACGCTTTTTGACACTAGACTAGTGTCAAAAAGCGTCTTACATTATGGGATGAAGGGAGTAGAAACTGAGTAAGATGACCGGGCAAAGGGGACATGGTCCACTGTTATGCCAAACGGAACAAACCAAAGCAAAACGCAGGTGTGTATACTTTTGACAGAGGGAGCGCACACCGCTGCAGAGTGCAGAGGATGAAACCAAACCAGTCTTGTGTTTGTCCTATCGTATCATCTGATCTAACGCTGCAGGTGGGATCGGGATTAAGTGGGATTAGCTAATCCATCCCACTTAAATTTCATAGTTGGGCTCCCACTGGACAGAGAAAAAATAGGTGGGCTAGCCCTATTAGCCCACTGGTATCCCACCTAGACCCACCAAGCGCCCCGTCTCGTGAGTTGAGGGACGAAGGCGCCGCGGAGGCTGCGCCGCCGATGAAATCTCACCGCCGCCGCTCGTCGACGCCGGCGATCCCTCCCGACCTCCCGACCTCCCCTACCGCAGCCTCTACCCCGACCGGACGGGATGGCGAGGTCGCCCGGCAGCTCCAGCCCGATCCGCTGGTCGCCGTCGGCCCAGCCACGACCTGGTGGTCGCCGCAGCCCCAGCCCCGAGCCCGGGTCGCGCCGCCCAGCCCCCACCACTGGTCGCTGGCTGCCCCAGCCCCACCACCGGGCGCCGGCTGCGTCAATCCCGCGCCAAGGTGCCGGATCGTCATCGCAGCAAGTGATGCATCGATTGAAGATAGCCCTCATATTCAAGATGCTTGCTTTCCTTTCCACCATATAGAGCTAGTTCAATCTTACACTCATATGTGCTCGCTATGGACTTGTGAGAAAGCGATTAGCCCTCATAGACTTTTTATTGTGTTAAGCGGAGGAAGATTTGGTAAAATTGTCTTTTGCTTGAAATAAAATGGAGGAAACACTTTATAATGTAGTTCTTATACTATGTGCGTTAGATCGGATGTATAATGATTATATGTCAAGCTCTAACTTAGAGAGGTTCATAGGTGAGCAAAATTCAGAAATCCTCGAGATTTACCCTAATTCAGAGCGGGTTTGTATTAGCTTAAGAGGAAACTAGAGCCCTATTAAGTTGATACTAAGATTGTCTTGTATAATGGTTGAACATGCAATGCATCCAAGGAAGTTGGGGTGTGTAGACATGTCCTTTTACATCTAACAATATATGTCTAATCCTGAAGCAATTGAATCGGGTTGATCTCTGTTTTACCCTCACTTGCCCACTAAGTAATATATGTCTAATAATATATGTCTTTTTCATCTTACGCCTAATAATATATATGCAGTTGATCTCATTTCATCTAATAATATATGTCTTCTTTTTATTGGGGTACTATACTAGTTAGTACAAGACTTTTAGTGAACAATTGAGTTTTTGTGTGTGACTATCTAGTTCTCAGATATGACCTTGTAACTAGTATAGTAGCATAAAAATTAACTTGGTTGTGAAAATTTTCAGATCTTGAGGAGCACAAGGGTGAGCTCTTGCGTGCCATAAAAATTGAGAAGGCTAATGGCCTGGATCTTGAGGAGCACAAGGCTGCTAGTGAGCTCCATGTGGAACCACCAAAGTGCAAGAAAAGGAAGCGAAGTAGGCAGAGTAGCGGTGAGCTTCATGCGGAACACCAAGAAACGAACAAAGTCGTCATGAAGCCATCGACGTTGAAGAAAAAGAGGAAGGTACAATTATGACACTACTTTATCATGAAGCCGTCGAAGTTCAAGAAATAGACATAAAGTCTATGTTTATTTTCTTCGTTTAGTAATACTTATTAGACAACAACAATTTTTTCTCTCGAGCAAGTGAAGGAATGTGCACTAATCCACCAAAGACCGTTTGTTGGACCTTTGGCCGTTGACATGGATAAGAAGGCACCACCATTAAAGAAGAAAAGGCTTAATAAGGTGAATTTCAATTGTGAATGATTATATCTGAATCAAATTGCCCTTCTCAAGCTTATTTGTCAAGCTTATTGCGTATTGCGTATGCTTTTCTTGTTTCCCAGATTGACTCTTTGTCAAGCTTATTGCGTATGCTTTTCTTGTTTCCCAGAGAGATGTTGCAACTACACCGTCACTTGGAGCTTTGCTCATTGACAAGGATAAGAGGCCATCACCTGGATCTTCTCCCGTTGACAAGGATAAGAGGCCATCACCTGGATCTTCTCCCGTTGACAAGGATAAGCAGCCATCACTATGCAAAAGGTGGTAAGATCCCCCGTCCTTAACAACGTGGTAGCGTCATTTTAGCCGAAGGAAAAAAAAGACAAGTCACTATCCCGTCACAGCCTTCATCGCTAGCTCACACCCAAAGTAGCAAACCTTGGTTCACGCAGACCACGAAAATTAAAATCAATAATTTGGAAAGAGGCGAACCAATCTATATTGATGGAATGCTTGCACAAGGACGTTGCACTTATCGCAACCAACTATTTCTGCCTCAAAAAGTCGAGGACAAGTCATATCAATAAACATTTGTTGGTATGTGAGGAGAGATCTAAAATGGATGGTATGGTTGCCAAGATACGAACTGATAGTGCAATTGATCCAGAGTGGAAATTTGACCAAGGGCGTGCACGTAGAGCACTGGCAAAGTTGATTGTGCTACATGAATTACCTTTCACTTTTGTTGAATATCCTGGCTTTAGGTCCTTTGTTAAGACGTTGAATCCATGGTTCAACGTGGTATGTAGAGAAACAATTAAGCAAGATTGCATTGATGCATATGATAGGCAGAAAAAAGAAATTCAAGCACTTTTTAGCAATCTAAGTTCTCGAGTATCATTAACGGGTGACATGTGGACGTCCAATCAGAAGCTAGGTTATTTATGCATAACTGCACACTTTATTGATGGCTCATGGACTCTACAAAACAGAATAATCAGATTTTGCCTCCTGGAAACTCCGCACAACGCTCATAACATGTTTGACATGGTGCAAAATAGCTTGAGAGATTGGAAAATTGAAGACAAAATCTTTAGCTTTACCCTAGACAATGCACCAGTTAATACCTCGATGGTTGGCTACTTGAGAAAAAATCTGGCAGATAGGTATCTTCTGCATCATAGTGGAAAATTATTGCATGTTAGATGTGCTGCACATGTATTGAATCTAGTGGTGCAAGATGGGCTCGACGCAATGGCGTCAGTTGTTGATAGAATTAGAGAATCAGTGCAGTATGTCAAGAGTTCGCAGGTAGAATGGCGTCAGTTTTCGATTCATCTAGCTATGTAACTGAATCCATGCTGCTGCTCAGTTGCATACCAGGTTTGCTCAGTTGCTCAGTTACATATATGGCTATGAAGTGTGATGTTTGAATTGCAACTGTATTTGTTAGGTGGGATCCCACTTGTTCCCACCTAATTTATGCTAGAATTGGTGGGATGCCCACTTTTTAACATCAAAACATGATGGGACATGGTGGATTGTAGGTGGGACTCCCACATAGAGTCCCACCTGCAGCGTGAATCTGATCACACCACCGTGACCGTGTGGCGTGGTCATATTCATATTGCCATGCCAATGCCATCTGGCGAGGAGACGCACGCAGCAACTCAACTCTTTGTTGTGAACTTGTGATTGACATTTTCCTCACGAGCACTGCTAGGCGGACGACGGTATATGGACGATCTGCGGACGATGTTGCGCAGATCGGCCAGAGTTTGTCGTGTGTGGAGCACTTTCGTTTCCTCACCCGCGTATACTGGTTTGTTTCATCTCAGGCTGTCAGACAGCTCCACACCCTGCCACACACTAGAAAGAGAAACCTTGTACTCCACGCTGTTAATATGGTACAGGTTAAGTACTTCGCAAAAAATATATTGTGGTACAGCTTAACCAGGAGTAGTATGGTTCATTAATTAATACAGAGTGGAGTACAGAGCTGAGTTCGAGGTGTTGGACATCCGGCAGACTCCAACGAATGTCTCCGCCATAAAAGACGTCATGCTACTGAAGCTGAAGCGTCTATTAGCTGGTCTGTGCCCACCTCTCCTCGCCGCCGCCAACCCTCTCCTCGCCGCCGCCAAACCTAGCCGCGCCCAGCCCTCTTCTACCCCCACCTCTCCTCGCCGCCGCCAGAGGCGGTCTCCGGGCAAGCCCGGGGCGCCGCCAAGGAAGGTGGCGGCGGGGCCAGCTGCTGCTCTGCTTCCGCGGGGGGCTTCGGATCTGGGGCGGCGGCCCCTCTGGCGAGGCAAGGCGGTGGCGCTGTCTGGCGCCATGGTGGCGTTGACAGGTGACCTGGCAAGGTCTTTGCGTCGGTGCCTGCTCTGAAGATGGTTATGTGGATGACGGCGGCGGTAGCCTCGGTGAGTGCGCCGGACCGGTGTGTGACCCATTTCCGGTATGTGGCTGGGATGGGCATCCGGCTTTAGATGTTAGGTTTTGGTGCAATGTCTGTTTGGTATTAGGCTCAGACATTTGGCACCCCTGCATCAAGGGGATAGGAGTAGCGACAGGGGTCGCCAGGATGGTGGTTCCAGGCTTACTGATGTATTGCTTTGTAAGGTCTCTGAGAATAATTAATAAAATGACTGCATGCATCCATCAGATGCAGAGGCCGGGGTGATCCTCCTTTAAAAAAAAAATAGAGCTGAGTTCAGTCTTCGGTCTTGTGGTAGGTAACGTGCACACAGCTTTTGCTGCAAGATAAGGCACAAGAGGCCGAGTTCTCGTCCGACAAGCACAATCTGCTGACCGACAGCAAGGTGAACAGGTGACAGATCTGTACAAACTCTGCGAAATCGGTGTAAGCATTTGAGATTTGATTTGAAAATCGCGGTAGTAGTATATGCTATCACAAAATCATGTATCATGAATGAAAGATCCTAGAGAGCAAAATCAAGATTCTAAAGCAGCGATACCGCGCTAGTCCCTGCTGCAGGAGAAGAAACAGAAGCGCTAAAGTGAAGACGAAAGTCGGCAATGTCCTCCAAAGACCATGGTTATACTTATATGTGATCGGCTATTTCTGCTTCACGTGTCTCTGCGTTTCAGGAAACTGCACGATCAAAACTGAAACTGAAGAAATTTTCACGCGCATGGTCAGGTGCTCTGCTTTTTGTTAGATTTACTAGTAGGCGTCAGCCCACTAAATCTTTGGACACCAGCCGCGCGGTGGGCCGTTCACCCATGTAAGCTTCGGTGCGCTCGGGACGAACAACTGTTGCCTCGGCTCGCCTCAGAGCGATGTGTATGGAAACATTAAAAAAAAGTTAAACATGTATATAAAAGTATTCCTGATGTATATGACAAATGGACAATGTGTATTAAAAAAATTATGCATTAAAAACACATATTGAAAAATGTAATCCTGCATTAAGAACATTGTCAAGCGTGTTACTGATGTATACGAAAATCTAAGGCGTACATGGAAAAAAAATTAGACATCAAAACATATATTTGAAAAAAAGTATGTATTTAAGAAAGGTTAAATGTGTATAAAAAAGATATTCCTGAGCAACGTGTATGAAAAAAGTAGTCATCAAAATATATATTGAGAAAATTGTTAATCCTTTATTTTATAATAAATTCCAAACATGTATAAAAATATCCATAATGTATACAAAAAATCTATATTCTACGTGAAAAAAGTAGACATGTGTTAAAAAGTAAAATGGGAAAAAGCAAAAAAAAACCTAATCAAAACCGAAAAGAGAAACAAAAAGCAGAAAACCGACAAAAGAACAAAGAAAACAAAATAAAAAGGAAAAAGTAAAATACCATAGAAAACAGAAAAGAAAAAAGAAGACCAAAAAACAAACCAAACCAAAGGCAAAAAGAAACATAGTGAAACCCGCTCCCAGAACCCCCTATTGGGCCCGGCCCACCTCGCTCTCGCCTACTGCGAGGCGGAGTTATATGTCTCGCACACATAGCTCCCGCCTGGTTGGTCTTGCGAAGTTCAATGTTGATGGTACAATTTTAAGAAATGATGGAAGAAGCTGCTGCTGCTATTTGCTGAGACCAAATCGACCTCTATCTTGGCTCGTCCGCAGTTGCATTTAGTGACATAATTGATGGACGGACTCTAGAAGACCTTGCGTGCCGGCAGCCAAAGAGCCATGACATTTCCGTTGATCTACTAGTCATGCTGATCGTAATAGCTTTGGATTGTGCCATAGTTGTGAAGGAAATCTCAGATAAAGTAGGCGGGCATCATGAAGCGATAGTCAATCAATGCTCGTGTAATTTCGAGAAATACAACTTCACCTATGACAGTCAAGGTAGAGTTGATGTTTAGGTAAATACTCTCTAGATTTTAATTTTGGACGTCATGTCCGGGTTGCTGCGCAACATGATCTTGTAACAGTTCCTCTGAACATCATTGATCAATAAAATGCAGCGAAGTTCTCTACAAAAAAAACCTAGTACTGTTTGTAGCCAACTTTTTTTCAATGTATTTTCTGTTTTTTTCCATTAAAAAATGTTAACCAATTTTAATAGAATGACTACAATTTTAAAAATTAATACTCATGAGTTATTTTAAATGTTCATGAGTTTTAAATAAAAAATCATGTATTTTGGAAAATGAAACCGAAGAAACAAAAAAAATGTCCATGAATTTTAAAAATATACATGATACCCCTTATAATCGATCATGT
This sequence comes from Aegilops speltoides, assembly GCA_021437245.1. Classification (NCBI taxonomy): domain Eukaryota; kingdom Viridiplantae; phylum Streptophyta; class Magnoliopsida; order Poales; family Poaceae; genus Aegilops; species Aegilops speltoides. The sequence goes on along the minus strand of CM038145.1, from coordinate 277,883,564 downwards.
ACTTTCATATATCGAATCATGTTGAGCACACATACATTTTGCAGAAGAGAGCTACAACTACAAGCTTTCTGTGAGGCATCAAGCTATCAACAACAACATCACTTGTTATAGCACCTTGCTAGCAACAACGATCACGACCGAATCTCGCCTTCCTCTAAATCCTCGTGGAAGCTTTGACGGGGTTGCTGCTTCCAGTCTTCGTCAAGCTTGAGGTAGAGCCCAATCTGCCGCAGCAAGTTGCTGGGCTTCGCCGTGTTGTACTCATCTATGCCGAGCCTCTTCAGATCCTCTCGGTGTAGGGTATCGTCAGGCATTGCCGTCTTCTCCATCTGGAGCAGCTCCTGACGGGCCTTCTCCCTCGCCCGGGACGTGGCCTCCTTTCGCTGCCTTTCCAGAGCACGGGCGAGCTGCTCACATGTTGGAGGCGTGATGGCCGGTGTTGGACTGTCGACGATCTCGTCGGAATCAGAATCTGAGTCACTGCCGCCGGAGTGCTCTGAACCCGAGTAGCTGCTGCCGGAATCAGTGTCTGAATCACTGTCGCTGGAATCAGTATCTGAACTGCTGCTGCTGCTGCTGCTGCTAGAGCTTGGGCTGCCGCTGGCTGTTTCATCTTCGACGAGCAGCAGAGGTGCCGGCACGATCGGTAATGGGGAGACGCCACCGCAGATGTCAACTTCTTCCTCCTCCTCCTCTTCGGCCATCACCTCAGGGCCGTCTTGGTGGCGTTCTTGCAGCAGAGGTTGCGGCACGATCGCTAAGGGGGAGACGCCGCCACAGATGTCAACTTCTTCGTCCTCCTCTTCGGTCATCACCTCAGGGCCGTCTTGGTGACGTTCTTGGGGCGACGGATTCGCCGACCTCCTCTCTCGAGCGAACTTGTCAACCTGCTCCTGTAACTCGACAGCAGCAGCGTCGTCCAACGCGTGGAGGTCGATCTCGATTTCGCCGGGGCGGGTGGCGCAGCTGTGCTTCTGCAAGAGCTGGACGATGTGATCGGGGATTTCCGCAACGAACAGCTCCAGGTCTTCCGCGAGCATCTCCCTCTCAGAGGCCGTCATCTTCCTCTTCGTTGGCGCCTTCTTGCGATTGATCACGGGAACTGGAGGGGACGCCTTCCTCTTCTTGGCCGGCGGCTCCTCGGCCAAGAAACCTCGACGGCTCTCCTTGACGCGGGGAGCCAACGGGGACGGGGCGGGAACTAGCACGGCGGCCGCCTTGTGGAGGAGGCCACGGACGGCGACGAGCTCTGCTTGGAACCGCTGCCGAAGGATCTCCATCTCCCTCGCGCGCTTGGGGCAGGACATGATGCCGGTCTTGGCGTCAAACGGCCGGCCTGTCACGAAGCCGTGCTTCCTGGTGAGCTCCCCGCCGTAGGGGTAGGCAATATCCATTGGCACTGGGGAACAGGGGACGCCGGTCGCTGGGTAAGGGCTGGTGATTGGTGAAGGAGACGATGGGGAAGATTGGAAGTGCTAGAAGAGAGGATTGGTCAGAGCGAGGTTCAGGGCAAAGGCAGCAGGTTGGCTGCCTTATATCGATGAGGTCAGGTGTGATGCCGATTCCAAACCGTGGATGCGTATGTGATGTGATCCGTCCGGAAATCGGATTTGCTCGCGTGCATTTGAAGCTTCGCGCCAAAGCTTAATTAAGCATGAATTGAGAGTTTGAGACCCGTCGCCGCCCCCCACAGAGGTGACCACCGCGGCCTACCTGCGCCGTCCGCTCCGTCCTCTTCTGCCGTTGCCGTCTTGCAATGACTCTGCTGCTTCTGTTAGTGGTGGTGCAGCTCCCGATCTCCGTACAGGCAGCCCCCGATCTTCTACTTCTTCGTCCAGACGACTCCGGCTCTGCTACTCGTGAAAGGTGCCGGCGCCCCCGCCCTGAAGTCCTTGTCATATGGCCAAATTGATGTGGAACTGATGTTAATTACAACATCATGGCAGCATCATTGTATAGTGAATTTACTCTATATTGTCCCAGTGATGCATCCCCAAGTTTCAGAAATTTACCGATGCTGTCCCTGTTGAAATTCTGGCCTATCAGATACCATGGCACCATGCACAATTTTGTATCAAAACCCTTGTGAGCGCTTCCAGAAGACTAGTTCTGAATTTTGGGACATATTGCAGCGGAGGGCGTCGATATGGAACCTGAAAAATTGTAGCAGCACAACAAATTTGTGACAGGTGATGCATGTTAGTGCAAGTTCAGCGCTAGATGGGTTCAATACTTGAAAAGTGTTGCCAAATTTGGGCACACTCACAGAGGCTGGGATAGCAGGGTTGTTTTGACACTGGATCTTCTTGCAGTGGTGGGGGCACCTGACCATATATCATTTCGCAGCTCATGTCTTCAAGTCTGAGATGTTGTTGGGTCAGTGAGCAAGATGATTATTAGCCAGAATTAACTGAATTTCAGTTGGTAAAGGCAGGAAACTCAGTCTAGAGAAACATGTATTTCAGAGAACAAATTCGTAGTTCATTTCATTCTGTTGGCCTGCATTAGCTAAGCATCAAGTGGACTTAACTGTTTTAGACAGTTTCAGTTAACTGTTTTGCGTTTGCTGAAGAGGTTCACCTATAGTTTCAAAAATTTAGTCACTGGATATATGCAATAATTTACAAAGAGCAAGTGATGTAGAGCAAAAATTCAGCAAATGATGTATAGTTTCAAAAATTCAGTGAAACTGAACCTACTCTATTGCTTCATGTAGCAAAGGCGGCAATGCAAGCAAGATCATGCTTGGTTTAGCCAAATCATGCTTGGTAACAATGAGAGAGCAGGAACATTCTTGAACTCAAATTACTAGTCTGAACCATGCCAACTAAACTGTCTTCTCTTCTCTAGTCAGCCAACCACTAGCAATGATACTTAGCGTATTTGAAATTTTCGCAAATGTTGAATGGGAAGCTAATACCCAAATTGTGTGCATTTAATCCTTACACTGAGTACTCAATTTCAAATTCATGTTACTGAAATTTTCTCAACATGTTAAAATTGTCATGCTACTGAATGTTACAGAAATGCCAGGGAACACAGAAATACTAGGGCACACAGCATTTAGAGTACTCTGAAATTCAGTTCTGAAAAATTTTGTTAGATAGTGGCTACACTAATCTAGAGTAGTATCCTAATCTGATGGAGTACTCGATTTAAAACTCCTAATCTAGACTAATATCCTAAAATCATTCCTGGAATTGCTGGAGTATAAATCATTAATCATTGATCATTGATGTTTGAGTATAAATCATGAAGAGCAATATCCATGTAACAAAACAAGTTGCAGAACTTCTTCCCTGATCCATCACAAACAAAAGCAGATATGATAAGAAACTGGAGTGCCTAGAGGGCAGGGAGCAGAACTAAAATGTGAGTTGAGGAATCTGTCACTAGATGATGCAAAATCAATTAACGCTCTTGGTGTAGTAAATTAGCTGGACGGTGACCTCCTTCTGCTCCCTGATCTTGTCAACAGTAGGAAAAGGCAACAAAAGAATGCCTCATGACAAGTTTGGCAAGCAGCGGGGCAGTATCTACACACAGCATGACAAGTTCAGCAAGGCAGTTAACTATGCTGAAGGCATATTTCAAATGCAATCTTCAGACTATTGCCATGTGGTGGTCGGCCTCCGACCCCTGAAGAAATCTGCAAGCACCAGCAAAATCAAACCCACATTACATCACCTAAGAGACTGACAAGAACACATAGGAAAAGAAACATGGGAAAATCGAAGGGGGGAAACTAGCATAGCAGAAAATCACCCATGGCAAAGGAGAAGCGGCTGTTGCAACGCCGACCACGCATGCGATACAGGGCTTCCAGCGCAGCATAGCGGCGTGCGCGCCGACGCCAAAGGCCACTGCTGCTGCTCGCTCCTGCCGCCGCAGCGGGCGAGCTGCTGCCGCAGCACCGAGGAGGAGGAGGACCTGGAAACGGCCGCCGCCGCCATGGCGCCTAGGACGAGGGTTTGGGGAGGATCGAACTCAGAGAAGGCCGCCGCCGTCGGAGAGCAGGGGAATCAAGCCTTCTCCTCGCCTTGGATCACCATGAGGAAGGGGGAGGGGACAAGGAGAGGGAAGCTGCGGGGAGGTGTGGGGCGGGGAGGCGTGGGGCGGAGGTGCTGCTTCGGCTACGCGCGGGGGAGCTCCGGCGCGGGAGAGGAGCGGGGGAGACGACAGGGAGTTAGGGGCTTGTCGGGAATTCGCTTGGTTTTTTTTTTCTGAAAAAAGACCATGAGGAGTTGAGGACAAAGCTTTATCGGGAGCGTTTAGGGTGTGTTTCATTGATTGGGCTGCACCTGGCTCGTACCCATCATGCAAATTTGTAGCTGTTTGGTAGACTGCATGCCTAGCTGGGCCTGGCCCTACTGATGCAAAATAGCTCTCCGAGCCAGGCTGAGCTGAAATGTAGGAATCAGGTGTTTTTCCGAGCTAGCATGTGCCTGCACCCGCGTCCACACTTAAAACGAAACGGTATACGTGGTTGCCTCTAATATTTCTTGAAATTACTTCAAAATTGCCACCACCCGTATCACTCTTTCCTCATTTCTCCCTCCCCACCGAACTAGATCGGATCGAGCACGCCAAACCGCGCCGCCACCGGTCTGAGCTCCCTCGTACGCCGTGACGCCGCCTGCCGCCCGCCTCAACCAGGCCAAGCACAGCCAGGGTCCTCCATGCGATGCAGGGTGAAGCTACCCAGGCAACCAAACACACCCTTAGAAACGGAGGAAGTATATTTGAATTGTTTGCAACAATATTGGACTTCGGACCGTCTTGCGGCAAGAGGGTTGCTGCACCAGCCGTGTTGCCCGGTATGCTTGCAAGAACCGATATGTTTGGTTTGACGTGCTAGAGGTTAAAGGTTGGGAAAACTTCACACCGACGACTCAAGCTAGAATAGTGGCGTAGTGTACGGCGACGAGCGAGGTGCTGCAGGAGGTAGCAAGGAGGGAGGTGAACGCCCTAATCATCCTAGTCTTGCATTCCATCTGGAAGGAGAGGAATCATAGAGTGTTCGACAACGTGGCTATGACTAGGAACGGTTTGGCGTCGCTTATATGGGATGAGTGGAGCGTGTGGCAGTTCGTGCAGTGGTACAAACTAGCTAGGGTGGTAAGGTGGGCTTTAGGGAGTAGTAAACTTGCAATGTAACCAACGGTGTGTGGTGCCTGGGAGTGGGGACCTCATAGGTCTCGGGTGTGCTGTTGTAAAGTTTCAACTCTTTCTCTCATGATGAATTGACGCGCAAGTCTCATGCGCGTACCCGAAAAAAAAATCTTTGCAACAATGAACTTTCCTTTCTTGTCGGTTGATGCGATTCTGTTCGAGATAGAGCTTCACAACTTGCTCAAACGTTTGAAGGCAGTTGGCCATGAATCTGGCAAGACGATTGTGGAGAAGGTTCTTATAAGCAAAAGCGAGAAAAGTAACGCCACAGGAAAGACGTCTGCAGTTACTTGATGGATGGTCATCAGTCTTTTGGGTTGTCCTTAGGGCATTACCTGCCTTTGTGGATTGGGCGGTGTCTGTGCTCTTCGGTTGAGGTTATCTCGTGGGGGTTTCTTTGCGTTGTAGAAATATGGGGGTGGCTTGCATGCTCCGTGAGTAGCCCGCATCTGGTTTGTTTGTATCGGTTTTCGTTCGGTTCTTTTGCTTAATTAATTGTTGAGACAAATTTTTTTCCTCCGTTTTTTGAAAACTTTCCTTTCTTTTCGCGGATAACAACTCCATTGGTTCCCTTTAGATTGTCTTCAATCAAAAGAAGAGTCTGATAACCCACAAGTATAGGGGATCATAACAGTTTTTGATGGTAGAGTATTCAACCCAAATTTATTCATTCGACACAAGGGGAGCAAAAGAATATTCTCAAGTATTAGCAGCTGAGTTATCAATTCAACCACACCTGAAAGACTTAATATCTGCAACAAAATATTTAGTAGCAAAATAATATAGAAGTAACGATACCGGTGGCAAAAGTAACAGTAGCAGTTTTGTAGCAATCGCAATAGTGGCAACGGAAAAGTAACTTAGCCAAGAGCAATATGAAACGAGCTCATAGGCAATGGATCAATGATGGATAATTATGTCGGATGACATTCATCATGCAATAGTTATAATGTAGGCATGTACCCGAATATAGTCATACGTGCTTATGGAAAAGAACTTGCCTGGCATCTTTTGTCCTACCCTCCCATGGCAGCGGGTCCTATTGGAAACTAAAGGATATTAAGGCCTCCTTTTAATAGAGTACCAGACCAAAGCATTAGCACTTAGTGAATACATGAACTCCTCAAACTACGGTCATCACCGGAAAGTGTCCCGACTATTGTCACTCCGGGGTTGCCGGATCATAACATGTATTAGGTGACTATAACTTGCAAGATAGGATCAAGAACACAAATATATTCATGAAAACATAATAGGTTCAGATCTGAAATCATGGCACTCAGGCCCTAGTGACAAGCATTAAGCACAGCAAAGTCATAGCAACATCAATCTTAGAACATAGTGGATACTAGGGATCAAACCCTAACAAAACTAACTCGATTACATCGTAAATCTCATCCAACCCATCACTGTCCAGCAAACCTACGATGGGATTAGTCATGCACGGCGGTGAGCATCATGAAATTGGTGATGGAGGATGGTTGATGACGACGATGGCGACGATTTCCCCTCTCCGGAGCCTAAAACGGACTCCAGATCGACCCTCCCGAGGAAGAACATGAGGTGGCGGCGGCTCTGTATCATAAAACGTGATGAATCCTTCTCTGATTTTTTTCTCCCGGAACGTGAATATATGGAGTTGGAGTTAAGGTCGGTGGAGCCTCGTGAGACCCACAAGACAGGAGGGCGCGCCCTAAGGGGGTGGACTTGCCCTCCACCCTTGTGGACAGGTGGTGGGCCCCCTCTAGTTGATTCTTTTGCCAATATTTTTTATTTATTCCAAAAATAATCTTCGTGAAGTTTCAGGTCATTCCAAGAACTTTTATTTCTGCACAAAAATGACACCATGGCAATTCTGCTGAAAACAACGTCAGTCTGGGTTAGTTCCATTCAAATCATGCAAATTAGAGTCCAAAACAAGGGCAAAAGAGTTTGGAAAATTAGATACGATGGAGACGTATCAACTTCCCCAAGCTTAACCCATTGCTTGTCCTCAAGCAATTCAGTTGACAAACTGTAAGTGATAAAGAAAAATCTTTTACAAACTCTGTTTGATCTTGTTGTTGCAAATACGTAAAGCCAGAATTCAAGTTTTCAACAAAGATTATGAACTAACCATATTCACAATAACATTTAGGTCTCACATTTACTCATATAAATGGCATAATCAACTAGCGAGCAATAATAATAAATCTCGGATGACAACACTTTTTCAAAACAATCATGATATGTATAACAAGATGGTATCCCGCTAGCCCTTTCTGAGACCGCAAAACATAAATGCAGAGCACCCGTGAAGATCAAGGACTGAGTAGACATTGTAATTCATGGTAAAAGAGATCCAGTCACAGTCATACTCAATATCAACTAATAACAATGCATACAAATGACAGTGGTGCTCTCTAACTGGTGCTTTTTATAAGAGGATGATGACTCAGCAATAAAAATAAATAGATAGGCCCTTTGGACAGGGAAGCAGGGATTTGCAGAGGTGCCAGAGCTCGAATTTTTGAAATAGAGATAAATAATATTTTGAGCGGTATGCTTTCATTGTCAACATAAAAACGAAGAGATCTCGGTATCTTGCATACTATATACATTATAGGCGGTTCCCAAAAAAAGTGGTAAAGTTTATACTCCCCCACCACCAACAAGCACACTCCACGGCTGGTCCGAAACAACCGGTACCGTCCAACTAACAACAGTCCCGAGGGAGTATTGTTTGCAATTATATTTTGATTTGATTTGAGCATGAGACTGGGCATCCCGATTACCAGCCATTTTCTCGTGAATGATGAGCGGAGTCCACTCATCATTAGAATAACCCACCTAGCATGGAAGATAATGATAGCCCCCAATCGTTACATGAGCAATTCGGGCATACAAATAGATTATTATTTGAAGGTTTAGAGTTTGACACATGCAAATTTACTTGGAATGGCAGGTAAATACCACATATAGGTAGGTATGGTGGACTCATATGGAACAACTTTGGGTTTATGGAAGTGGATGCACAATCAGTATTCCCGCTTATTACAAGTAAATGCTAGCAAGAGATTGAGGAGCCACCAACTAGAGAGCGAAAACGGTCATAAACATGCATTGAGATTAACCAACATTGAATCTAAGCATGAGTAGGATATAAATCACCATGAACAAAAATATCGTGGAGGCTATGTTGATTTTGTTTCAACTACATGCGTGAACATGTGCCAAGTCAAGCCACTCGAATCATTTAGAGGATACCATCCTATCATACTACATCACAACCTTTCTAAAAGCATGTTGGCACGCAAGGTAAACCATTATAAACTCCTAGCTAATTAAGCATGGCATGAGTAACTATAATCTCTAATTTTCATTGCAAACATGTTTCATTCATAATGGGCTGAATCGAGAACAATGAACTAATCATATTTACAAAAACAAGATAGGTCGAGTTCATACCAGCTTTTCTTCATCTCAATCATTTCATCATATATCTGTAAGTGCATCTAGTGCCACCCCTAGTTGGTTTTGGAGTATTGACGACAAAGTTGGTTGAGGGACTAATGCGTTTGTGAGAATTGCAGGATAACACAGGTAGTGTCCCTCATTGATTCGGTTTACCTACCGGAGATGACCCCTAAAAATGTATGAAGACATCGAACACAATGGTGGTAAGAGAAGATATTCATATTGAAGACTATGAGATGAGAAGACATTGCGTGAAGACTTTGGAGCGCGAAGACTGTGTGTTTTCGTTGTTTCCTTTTCTTCTTTGTTGAGTCATAGGAACCACCGTACTGTTAAGTGGGGTCCAAGTGAACTAAGTCAGAGTGACTGAAGTGATGCTCAACTCAAATCCTATGTCTTCGAGCGAAGACAATGAGAGCAAATCTTATCCAGAGCTGGATGAGTCAGCTTTGCTTGTAGTCCAAGTAAAGTTGCAGCGTGTGTTTGAAATCGACCGTTGGAACACGTGTCGGTTCCTTAGTGACCCAGGTCATTTTGGACAAATCAGGTCGGGTTTCCTAGTGGCTATAAATAGCCCACCCCTACACCATAAATTGGTGGCTGCTCGAGTTTGTGCACGGCTTTTGTCGCTTGAGAGCAACCCACCTCAAGCATTTGAGAGAGAGAAATCCTTGCGAGGACAAAGCCCAAACACCCGAGCCAAAGAGTGTTAGGCATCATCAAGTCTTTACATCATGTGACTGAAGACTTATTACACTTGAGGACTGTGAATCCTCCGGTGGTTAGGCGTCGCTCGAGCATCCAAGAGTCATTGTGGATTGCGGTGAACGAAGTCTGTGAAGGTTTGGAAGTCTCCTTGAAGACTTACCAGAGTGATTGGGCGAGGACCGGGTGTCCTTAGCTCAAGGGAATAAGGTGAAGACACGGTCTTCGAAAGTTAAATCTCAGCCTCCCTAACTGCACGCATAGCTTGTCACATCAACTCGAACTGGTCCAACAAATCTGTGTCTTCAACAAGCAACTGGTTCTATCCTTCCAACCTTACTTAAGTTTGTCTTCATGAAGTCATTTCTTATCTGCTCATCTGTTTGACTTCATTGCTTGACTACTATTGTTGATTGGCTTCACACTATCTTCCATCTTGATCCTTACTACCTCATCGCTATTAGTCCCAGACTTTCACATCATTACATACTTGACTATGGCTTGTTTAGGTAGTTTATCTTCGCTGCATATCAATTAGGTTGTTTACATTGTTTGTCTTGAAACTTCCAAGTTTTGAAGACTTTCATAAAAATCGCCTATTCACCCCCCTCTAGTCGATACTAGCACTTTCAATTGGTATCAGAGCAAGGTACTCCCTTGTTCTGTGTGATTCGGTTTAACCACCTGGAGTTTCAGCTATGTCGACTGCAGGATTGAGGAACATATCGTGTCCCACTTTTGACGGTCATGAGTATCCCCGATGGATGGCCATGATGAAGAAGCTACTCATGTCCATGGATAGCGAACTATGGACCGTCACTGAGATTGGACTCACTGATCTATGCAAGATGGCAGAAGCTGATGACATTCGCAAGTACACTCTATTGAACCTCACAAAGCAAAGGACGTCATCTGCTGTCATCTGTCCCGAAATCAGTTCAGGAATGTTATGCACCTCAATCACGCGAAGCTAATCTGGGACCGGCTTTCTGATGTATACGAAGGTTATCTCACTCGTCATGATCCGCGGTTTGAGGACTACAAGGAATCTCTCAAGGAAATGACCTTTACACCTGAACCATCATCATCCTCATCATGTCACATGGCCAGGGGTGATAAGGTAACTGAATGCTATCTCTCTGAATCTAGCGATGATGAATCAGGTGATGAATTTGGCCCTAGCTATGACAAGCTTGCTTCCTTGCCACTAAACAACAAAGAATCTTGGAAAAGGTTCAAGACATGCTTAGTAAAAGCGATGATATGTTGGGTGCGGAAATGGATCACCAAAAGCTTTGGTCGATAGTCTTCAGAGACTTCATGCTAAGTTTGACGCCCTTCAAGATCAATATAATGCTCTCTTATCGATCATGAGAAGCTTTCTTCAATGTCTTCAAAGAAAGTTAGACCTTGAAAAGATAAGAGTGGATTATGAAAATCTTCGAAGGAGCGAGATTCACTTCGCACCAATGATCGGTTCCGCCAGAAGGATTTGAACCACCATGTCTAAAATGCATTGAGTGTGATAACGCTACATCATTGGTTGAATGTTCCATCGCTGCCATCGTTTCATTGTCTTCACCTACCGATGTGGTCACTAACCCTCTCGTGGAGGATACCATTGTTATTCTTGATGAAAATGCTATGTTGAAGACATTGCTTGAAACAGGATGTACAAAGTTTGAAGGGACATCGACTCTATGCGATGTCCTCAGTAGATTCGAACCGAAACCCTAGGAAAGAGGGTGTTCGGTTGAAAGAAAAATGAATGTTGATGGCTCATATCGAAGCCCGAGCGGTACCCCAAAACCACATGGGTTGTTGCAAAGGAACCTTCAAGAGATCCATCTACCTTATCTGGCTTTACCTGTGCTAATCCTATTATCATTGATGAATCCTTTGATGCAAATGATAAGCTGTTCAAAAATCAGAATGGTGAAGTGTTTGCCAAGTACATTGGTACTAACTGCAGGAATGGACCACCTATGAAGAAGATCTGGGTACCTAAGCGGTACATTGAGAATCTTTCTGTGAATGTCGTCATGACACCACCTAGGAAGAAGACAAACCCCAGACCTATAGCTTCATATGGCCCAAAGGCTTCATACAGATACAGGACTCACATGAGTCACCCTAACTCCAATGTTTTGCAGGGAAATCATGCTCAGACTTATGAATATGAGCGTGTATATTCGAACCGCTATGTTCATAGAACTAAGAACTTTTCTGCTTATTCATATGAGTATCATTCATCTCCTGCAAGGCTATTTGCTAGGGCTTCAAAGCCAAAATTCTCAGATGCTGCACTTAGACTCATTGCTTCTAAGCCCCCATCGAAAATGTGGGTGGCAAAGAAGAACTAACTCTCTTTGCGTAAAATGGTCTCCACCAAGCAATCAATGGCATCCGATACTATTGTCGGGACCTAAAACTTATTGAGGACGACGTTAAAATATCATCCTATATGCTTCACATCTGAATTTCTAATCGGTCATACTATGTCCTAACTTTGATATAAGTTGTGACCTGTCCCTATATGTATCAAATGCATATGCTTCACAACACTTTTGTGAAGCCTATCCTCCTAATCGCTTTGAGGGTACATCACCAAAAGCTTCAGAGTGGATTATGGACGGTGGATGCACAAATCATATGACGGTGATCAAGTCTTCTCATGGACTCAACCTTACGCCCATCCGACAAGAGTCACATCACATTTCTTGACCTTTCGTAAAAGCAAAGTATTGGGTCTAGGTAGAGTTGCAATCTCAAAGGATCAACACATAGATAAAGTGATGCTTGTTGAATCCCTTGGTTTCAACTTAATGTCCATCTCAATGCTTTGTGACTTGAACATGATTGTGATATTTGGCAAATATCGTTGCCTTGTACTAATGGAATCGACAAATCTCTAGTCTTTGAAGGGTATCGAAAAGATGATCTCATACATGGTAGATTTCTCGGCAGGTCCACAGACTTGTCGTATGTCTTCGCAAAAAGCCTCGCACGTCGGGCTCGCATCAAGGCTAGGACATCTTGGCATGAGGAACTTACACTCTCGTCAAGAAGAAGCATGTCATTGGCATCAAGATGTTAAGTTCAAGAAGGATCATCTGTGTGGTGCCCGTGAAGTGGAAAGATGACAAGGGCAAAGCACCCTCGAAGACAATCATGACAACATCTCAACCCTTCGAGCTGTTACACATGGACTTATTTGGACCTACTCACTACTCCACCCTCACAACAATCGCTCGTCTCTATGGCTTCGCCATTGTTGATGACTACTCAAGATACACATGGGTTCATATAATTCTTTACAAGACTGAAGTGCAAGATGTCTTCAGCGCTTTGCAAATCGAGCAATGAACAATTATGGTGTGAAGATCAAGCACATCGAAGTGACAATGGCATCAATTCAAGAACACCGGTCTTGATCAGATCTCCGATACAATGGGAATCACTCATGATTTCTCCGCTCCATACACACCTCAAAAAAACGGCATTGTTGAGCGCAAAAAGCAGAACCCTCATTGAGATGGCTCGAACAATGCTAGATGAGTACAAGACACCAAGAAAGTTCGGCACGAAGCTATTGATACAAAGATGTCATATCATCAACCATGTATACATTCATAAGCTTCTGAACAAAACATCATATGAGCTACTTACTGGCAAGAAGCCAAACGTCAGTTACTTCAGAGTATTTGGAGCAAGATGCTGGATCAAGGATCCCCATCACAAGTCAAAATTTGCACCTAAGGCTCACGAAGGCTTCATGCTTGGCTATGGAAAGGATTCACACTCCTATAGAGTCTTCAACCTTTATCTCTACAAAATCGTTGAAACTGTGGATGTGAAATTTGATGAAACCAATGGTTCACAGAGAGAGATTCTGCCAAGCACACTGGATGAAGCCACTTCAAACGAGGCAATCAAGCTGATGGGAACTGGTGAAATCATGCCCTCAAGCACAAACTCAAGAGGAACTTATCATCTCGCACCAAATCAACTTTGAAGACAATGCTCATCCAAGACAATCCTCCCAATGATGACAATGGTCAGCTAGAGCAAAATCTTCGTCCTGTTCATCCACGTGTTGCAAATGAAGTTCAAATAGAGAAGATAATTGATAGCATCAATGCACCTGGTCCGCTCACTCAATCAAGAGCAACACAGCTAGCAAACTTCGTGGGCACTTTTCATTTGTGTCAATATCGTAACCCAAGAAAGTTCTGTCAAGCTTTTATGGAACTGAATGGATTCAAGCCATGCAAGAAGAACTTCAACAGTTCAAGCTGAACAATGTTTGGGAACTTGTCAAGCGACCTGATCCTCGCAAGCATAACATTATTGGAACAAAATGGATATATCGAAACAAGCAAGATGAGCATGGTCAAGTCGTCAGAAACAAAGCACGTCTTGTGGCTCAAGGATATACTCAAGTTGAAGGAATAGACTTCGATGAAACATTTGCTCCTGTTGCTAGGCTTGAAGCTATTCGCATACTGCTAGCCTATGCAAATCATAACAATATCTTGCTATATCAAATGGATGTGAAGAGTGCATTTCTCAATGGCAAGATTGAAGAAGAAGTATATGTCGCACAACCACCGGCTTTGAAGATCCAAAACATCCCGATATGGTGTACAGCTAAACAAGGCAATCAGATGGCCTCAAAGAAGCCCCTCGTGTTCGGTATGATACAATCAAAGACTTCAAGAGCAAAGGTTTCAAACCCGGATCCTCGATCCCACTCTCTTCACGAAGACATATGATGGTGAACTGTTTGTGTGCCAAATATATGTGGATGACATAATCTTCGGATGCACCAACCAGAAGTATAGTGATGAGTTTGGGTACATGATGCAAGAGCAATATCAAATGTCCATGATGGGTGAGCTGAAGTTCTTCCTTGGTCTTCAAATTCGTCAGCAGAGGAATGGCATCTTCATATCTCAAGAAAAATACCTCAAAGATTGTCTGAAGAAGTTTGGAATGGAAGACTGCAAAGGATACACGACGCCAATGCCAGCCAAACACCATCTTGGTCCCGACGACAATGGTAAAGAGTTCAATCAAAAGGTATACCGCTCCATGATTGGTTCTTTGCTTTATTTATGTGCATCTAGGCCAGATATTATGCTTAGTGTTTGCATGTGTGCTCGATACCAAGCGGCACTAAAGGAATCGCATCACTTAGGCGTGAAGCTTAATTCTTAGATATTTGGCTTACACCCCAACACTCGGATTATGGTATCCCAAGGGCTCAAGATTCGATTTGGTTGGATTCTCGGATCTCGATTATCTTTGGTGACAAGGTGGATCGCAAGTCTACATCCGCACATGTCATTTTCTTGGTCGATCACTTGTCCGTTGGTCTTCAAGAAGCGTAACTGTATCACTCTCAATCGCTGAATCTGAATACATTGTCTTTGGATCTGTTGTGCTCGGCTTCTATGTATGAAGCAAACTCTCAAGGATTATGGCATCAACTCAAACAAGTACCTCTCTTCGTGACAATGAGAGTGCCATCAAAATAGCCAACAATCCAGTCCAACACTCGAAGACAAAGCACATTGAAATTCGTCATCACTTTCTCAGAGATCATGTTATGAAGAAAGATATCGATATCATTCACATCAACACTGAAGAGCAATTGGCAGATATCTTCACAAAGCCCTTGGATGAGAAAAGGTTTTGCAAGTTACGGTGTGAGCTAAATATCTTAGAATCCTCTAATGTCCTGTGATCAGGCACACATCCTAACACGTATGCATGTTGATGACTTAGATGTGCAACACACAAAGTAAGGTATATCTTCAATCAATGATGATTTACACTCTGAGTGTGAATACATTAACATGGAATTTGACTTCGGAGCGCCACGATAATTGTGCGCCGTGTCTGGGTCTAATACTTCCTATACGGTGGGTAACGCCACCACCAACTTTTCTTATTTGAAGTGTTTCACTCAAGGCGTTATATTGCAATGACTTTGAATTTGGTTTGTCTTCAGTTTCAATTTGTCTTCGTGACTTTCTGCACTATGATGATTTGATTGCTTTCTGATATACATATATATATACTAGTGTTCTGTCCTCTATAGCATTCACTTATCGCTATGTCTTCAAGATTGAATATTTTGAACTAAGTGAATGTGATCGGACCCTAACCTCTCTATGCTTCCTACCTCAAAATCTATCAATCCAAATCATATGCATTCTATTGAAACTGTCGAATGTCCTCTCTGCGTCCTATCAGCAGACGGCAAAGAGACAAACATTAAATATGTTTTTAAAGGCTTATCTTTACTGTCGAAATCCGGAGAAGCCGGAACAACTCTCCGACATGCCTGGCGGGCGTGGGAACGTGGGACAACCCTGAGTGTGTTGCATGCTTGCCACATGCCCCTCAGATGTGAACCGCCAGGGGCACCAGCATAATTGCGTTGTGTCTCTCACCTACTTATAAATACCTGTCCCACTGCGGTAAGGAAATACTTCTTCCACCTCTCCACCTCTGTCAAAACCCTAGCGCCACCGCTAGCTCTCGACGACGCCGGCGACGAAGCGCTTAGCTGCCGCGACTTCTCCGAGCCGTCCTCACGCCGGCCGCGGACATCGTCCTCTCCGCCGTCGCCGTAGGTGTCCTCCGTCGCCACATTAGGGCACGGTGGGCTGAACTGCTCGGTCTCCTCTTCCTCCATCTAGCAGTTCTTCGTGTGGTAATTATAACTCTATTTTTACCACCTTTTTGATCTTCAAGATTCATCCTGTTTACCGAAAGTAGTTTCTGTCTATTCAAAGCTAGATCTATTCCGTCTGCATCTCATATTGCTTAGTTGATTCACTTAGATTTCTTCTAGTTTGATTCCTCACTTGTACTTATTCACGGATTGGTACAAATCTGGAACCAACTCACCTATGTAAGTGAATGTCTTCGCAACATGAGGTCAATGTCTTCAAACTGATTTATCTTCAAAATCTTCTGAGAATGCATATGAACTCTTCCCTTCCTCGCATCTCTAATGTTTCACAGTACATGTCCGTGGGAGAATCCCTTGGTTCTCATAGTCTGCATTCGTTTGCAGAATACTTACAGCATCACATAAATTCTCCTGAAGCCAGTTCCTGCTTGACCAGCAAGCGCAAATCTTTGAAGCCTTTGAATGTATTGATATGAAGCCTTTCAGCTTAAAGTTCATGGCAACAGAAAAATCAGCAAGGAAGGGTGGCAGACAGTGCAGAGAAGGAACATCTAAAGATCTGCCTGACGATTTAGCAGAACTATACAAGACATATCCAGAAGAAAATTATCATCAGAGGAAGACGCGAATCCAATGGATTCGACGCTATTGGGCTGAGGAGTGGTTCAAGTATAAGTTTGTCACGAAGGAATATGCAGAGAAGCATGCCATCAAGAGACCTTGGGGCGATATCCTCTATCGAGGCCTTCAACCCAAGAGCCGAGCTGAAGCCATTGAACAAGGCTTCTATCCATGCATGGTCCGTGGGCCACAGCCTGCGAACGTAGATCCCACTTCACTACTCTGGTGTTGTGACGATTCGCTCCTCAAGCGCAACTATCAGTTTGCTGTGGCTTCGGCCAAGAAGAACAAGAAGGCCTTAGGTTTGGACTTCAACCCAGGTCCCTTTGCTCCCCGTGCTGATGGCTCCCGTGAAGCTAATCCCAATATCATTGGCCCCTACGCCAACCTTGACGGCCTCATCACCTACATCATGGTCCAAGGCGCCAGAGTAGATCATTCTGACAATGGTGCTGACTTTGATGAAGCCCCTGCTCCTCCAACAAAGCCGCAGAAGCAAAAGAAGTCTAAGGCTTTAACCTCAGCTGCACCTCCGAAGACTTTGCGTGCGGCCAATGGCCACCGCACCTCCTGAAGCCGCAGTAATCGAAGATCATCCGTGTCTCCGTGGAGAACGGAGAAGAAGAAGCAGCTTGTTAGACCATCAGATCAAAGAGCCTTGACTCCTACCGCAATTTTGCGAGACGAACCCATTGATCTATCAAGTGATGAAGATCTTGCTGATGATGCTCTTGAGCAGCTAATAAAGAGCAAAGAAGAAGCAGAAATCTTCAGCAACCTGCCTCTATTTGATGTGGCCATTATTCGCAACTTCATTGATGAGTGGTTCGACACCCCCAACGTCAGCTTTGAAGACTTACAGCTCCCAATTGGCCTCAGTGTCACCTTCAATGGCGCCATTGCTCCAGAGCTAGCTCTCGCTCAGCGCATAGTTGAGCTCAAGAACAAGATTGGCTTTGAGAAGGCTCAATTCAAGAAGCATGTGGCCAAGCTAAGTGTTCAAGACGTCCACAACTTCAAGGTCATGCTGAATGAGCTTAAAGAAGCTTTTCTGAAGAAACGCTAAGAAGCTCAGGGCTCTCGAGAACGCATGAAGCTTTTGGCTGATAAGTGTGTGCTTGCCTACAATGAGACTGAGAAGCGCAAGTCACTTGGCCGCCCTGGCATTGACCCCAGGATGGCTGCAAAAAGGAAGAACAAGCGCCCTGCTGATCAGCCTGAACCTTCAAGCCAAGAAGCACCTCGCATTATCTTCCCTAGCAGCATGACTGGCTCGAAGCCAAAGGTCACCACCACAGCTTCAGAACAGAAGAAGACAAGGGCTGCCGAGGATGATGCGAGAAAGAGAAAGAATGTTGAAGCTTCTAATGCCGCTCCCTCCAAGAAGAAGTGCAAGACCAAGAAGACTAGGGATGCTTCCACAGAGCCCTTAGTCGTTGAACCCATTTCCGTGGTTCGCCCTGTGTCAGTTCATCAAGAATGAAGAATGGTTGTCCATGAGCCTGCTACCACAGAGGCTCGTGGAGGTCAAGATATTCCAAGACTGAACCTAACGCTGCCAAGACATTGGTCAAGAAGACAATGTAAATGATGATGAAGTTCTTCCTCAGATCGAACATCAAGTGGTATCATCCCCTGTTCATACGAACAACAAACTCATCAGCATTGGTCGTCCATTGACGCCAATTGCTCAGGATGCTTCGTGGGCTGATCACCCACAACAACAACAAGACTCTCCCAGTACTCCCCAACAACAACAAGCTCCACCTCCAGTGCAAGAAGAGGATGAAGACTTTCAGGCTCAGCCAACTCCATCTCCTAACTTGAAGCCAGCCCTTCGCAGGCTTCGCAGAGGACAAAGGCCTGAAGTCCCTATGTCGAGCGTTCCTGAAGGAGAAGTGCAACGTTCACCTGTTGCACGTCAAGTATTTTCTGAACCAGCTCCAACAGTGAACGTCTCCATGTCTGAAGCACATGATGCTGAAGACATTCCGGCTGCATCAGCCGAAGAGAATGAAAAAGAAGTACGTGTACCAACTCCCCCTGCTATTGAAGAAGAAGAAGTTCGTGTACCAACTCCCCCAGCGATTGAAGAAGAAGTAGTTCATGATTTGAACGTGCATGTGCCTGACCCTCCTGTTCGTCAAGAGGAGGTTGACAATGTTGAGGCTACCACCACCAATGCCAATGAAGCCAGTGACGTAGTCATGGCTGATGCCAATGGGGAGCCTGCACCAACCACTGTGCTTGAAACCAATGAGGCCACTGTGCCTGAAGCAAATGTGGCCACTGAGGATGTTTCCCCTGAAGCTCATGAAAATGCTGCACCTGACGCCAATGAGGAGGCTGCACCTGAAGCAAATATGACAACTGCTCCCGAAGCACCTGTTGTGCAGCCTGAATCCTCTGATGTTGCCCCTGCTCCTGTTCCGCCACCAAGGCCTCACACTATTGAGCAAGCATACGATCACGGTCAGCTTGTCACTGTTCGATGGCCCATTCTGGTGCCTCCGCCTTCTGCCTCAGGACCCCAATTTGACTATCATGTTGAGCATAGGCCTCAGGTCCAGAAGCCAAAGCCAAGATTGCCAAGGTTTCCAGGTACTGCCAACTCCCCCGGGTCCTTCAATGCAAATGGCTTCAAGAGCCACAATACCTTCTTTGACAACACAAAGAACCCCTACTCCAAGCCAAGAATTTCCTCAGATCAGTTCTGGAGCTATCAGCAGAGAAGTTATTACTCATGCGTGCTATATGATCAAGGGCGCATTTTCCCCCATATGCGCCTTGACACTGAAGCTATTGCTGGACTGCCGTGCTTAGAAGAAGCACTTGACTGCTTTCATCATCCTGGTCTGCTCCACTTTGTGACAGACAAGGAACATTGGAATGAAGAGCTATTACTTCAATTCTATGCCACTCCGCACATTCGCGGCTACTACAGAGACATCAAGACATGGGTTCTCGAGTGGATGACTGGAAATGTCCATCATGAAGCCAAAGCTATGGATATCATCGAGCCATCGGGCTAGCCACTCTGGAGAACTGTATGAGCCTAATCATCGCCTACACCATGATCTTTGTGGAGAGCATCTTTCATAAGCCGTAACCCAATATGAGCCAGATGTTGAGCATGATGAAGCCTTTGCCATCCGACGCCGAGTATCCCACACATTTCTTTGTTGAAGACCTTGAGTATCCGCCTCGCACCATATATCATATCATCGGTGAACTCTATGGCGGTCAAGGACACTCATCATCATGCCAAGCTTGAAGGAGCCATGAAGACTTTGGTCTTCTATATTCTTAATGGCATCGGCTTCAACACTCGTGAATTCTTCATCGTGCAACTTGTCGCTTCCGGCTCGACCTATTTGGTGCAAGTTTTATTCTCCATGGGTCATGCGCCTCATCAAGAGACACTCATCATCAATTATCAGCCCTCCGCCGCAATCATATAATATTTCGCCAGAGGTTGATATGTCGATTGATGTCAGTATACTCGACCGCCAAGACGCCGCTTTGTCTTCGTAACATTGAGCACCAAAGCTTCACTCAGCCTATTGAAGGTGTTCAAGCAGCAACAAGATTCTATCCACTTCTTTGGTAACACTCGCTCGCCTCCACAGAGCGCCAACTGAAGCCACCGAAAGCACCATTGCGCAAAGGCCTCTAAGCGTTCTCGTATTCTTAATGACCGAGAGCTTCTTGTGGCTCTTCATCGAAGCGAGGATAAGCATCATTTCGCTCAAGCGCCAAATGCAAAGCCTCTTGCTGGATGTCAATCGCATTTGCAACCTTGCCACCAAGAATGCCTTTGTTGCTCATGAAACTTGCCGAAGATCATGGAAGAGTTTGAATCTGCTTAGTGCTGAAGCTGATCTTCAAGATGATGGCTTCAATGAAAGATTCCAGTTCGACTCCACTCCTCCAAGGACTGCTACCCTGCGTCGAACTCCATCTCTTGAAGACTCTGAATATTCTTCTTCTCGGCAGCGATTAATGCCAGAGTGATCGATGATGAAGATGACGCTACTTCACCACCTCCAACTACTATCGGCGCAGACGACATCGCACTAAGCTCCTCTCGCACCGCCAACCAACAACAACGACCAGCTGCTTCACCTACTCATGACGAGTAGATGCTCTATGTCTTCAAACCTTTTGGTCATTCTTGACAAAAGGGGAGAAGCGATGAGTTGATAGTCTTCAAGCCGGTTCATATGGGCGGTTGCATTATATTTTGTCTGCGTGCTTACAACTCTTGCATTTTGAAACATTTGGTTCTTTGAGTTGTAACACCTAAACTTGATGGTCGCTCGCTACTTACGCTACTTATTTGCTTTGCGATGATAAATTCCGCATGTGCGATGATAACTTCCGCACTTAGATCATTCTGCAGACGTCCATTTTTCATTATGCATGTCATTTTACTTGCCATATCGTATCATGCATGATGAATTAGCTTCATAAGTTGAAGTGGATCTCCACAAGTACAACCTACCATGTGCATTTGCATTCCAAAAGCAAATTACTTATATGCACATCTTCAGGGGGAGCCCTTGCAACTTATGAAGACAAATTCCTATCCTTAAAATTTCACATACTTTATCCCCGTTGAAAACTTCAACCAGTTTGTCATCAATCACCAAAAAGGGGGAGATTGTAAGTGCATCTAGTGCCACCCCTAGTTGGTTTTGGAGTATTGACAACAAAGTTGGTTGAGGGACTAATGCGTTTGTGAGAATTGTAGGATAACGCAGGTAGTGTCCCTCATTGATTTGGTTTACCTACCGGAGATGACCCCTAAAAATGTATGAAGACATTGAAGACAATGGTGGTAAGAGAAGATATTCATATTGAAGACTATGACATGAGAAGACATTGCGTGAAGACTTTGGAGCGCGAAGACTGTGTGTTTTCGTTGTTTCCTTTTCTTCTTTGTTGAGTCATAGGAACCACCGTACTATTAAGTGGGGTCCAAGTGAACTAAGTCAGAGAGACTGAAGTGATGGTCAACTCAAATCCTATGTCTTCGAGCGAAGACAATGCGAGCAAATCTTATCCAGAGCTGGATGAGTCAGCTTTGCTTGTAGTCCAAGTAAAGTTGCCGCGTGTGTTTGAAATCTGACCGTTGGAACACGTGTCAGTTCCTTAGTGACCCAGAGTCATTTTGGACAAATCAGGTCGGGTTGCCTAGTGGCTATAAATAGCCCACCCCCTACACCATAAATTGGTGGCTGCTCAGAGTTTGTGCACGGCTTTTGTCGTTTGAGAGCAACCCACCTCAAGCATTTGAGAGAGAAATCCTTGTGAGGACAAAGCCCAAACACCCAGAGCCAAAGAGTGTTAGGCATCATCAAGTCTTTCTCATCTGTGTGACCGAAGACTTATTACACTTGAGGACTGTGAATCCTCCGGCCAGTTAGGCGTCGCGCTCGAGCATCCAAGAGTCATTGTGGATTGCCGGTGAACGAAGTCTGTGAAGGTTTGGAAGTCTCCCTTGAAGACTTACCAGAGTGATTGGGCGAGGACTGGGTGTCCTTAGCTCAAGGGGAATAAGGTGAAGACACGGTCTTCTGAGTTAAATCTCAGCCTCCCTAACCAGACGCATAGCTTATCACAAAGAATCGAACTGGTCCAACAAATCTGTGTCTTCAACAAGCAACCGGTTCTATCCTTCCAACCTTACTTAAGTTTGTCTTCATGAAGTCATTGCTTATCTGTTCATCTGTTTGACTTCATTGCTTGACTACTATTGTTGATTGGCTTCACACTATCTTCCATCTTGATCCTTACTACCTTACTGCTATTAGTCCTGTACTTTCACATCATTACATACTTGACTATGGCTTGTTTAGGGTAGTTTATCTTCTGCTGCATATCAATTAGGTTGTTTCTGTTGTTTGTCTTCGAAACTTCCAAGTTTTGAAGACTTCCATAAAAATTGCCTATTCACCCCCCTCTAGTCGATACTAGCACTTTCAATATCACCATTATTTCCTTTCACTTGCACGGCCGAACGGTGTAGATAATAATAATAGTGCATGTGCATTGGACTAAGTTGGAATCTGCAAACATTTAATCAAAGAAGAAGACAAGGTAATATGGGCTCTTTGTTAGATCAACAATAGTGCATATGAGAGCCACTCAACATTTTCATCGTGGACTTCTCCTCTCGACCCTCAAAGAAAAGAAAAGAATTTCAAAGAAACACACTGAAATGTTTTTGGAGTTTTTATTTTCCTGAAGAAAATAAAACAAGAACAAGAAAAAAACTATTTATGTGGGAAAGCTCTCAACAAGCAAGAGAAGAACAAGAAATCGTCTGGGTTTTCTTTTAATACTACTACTAAGTGAACATGGAAAGTAAACTAAACTACAACTATTTTTTTCCTTTTTAACGTTTTTCAAACAGACAAGAAGAAAGCGAGAAAAAGAAATAAACTAACATGAATAATATAATGAAAAAGTATGAACACCGACAACTGAAATGAGTGTGTGAACATGAATGTAATGTCGGTGAAAAATACGTACTCCCCCAAACTTGGGCTTTTGGCCTAAGTTGGTCTAAGCCCATGGATCAAAGTAGCCCTCTCCAGTGTACTAAGGAGGATCCTGGGGGTTCCACTGGTTAGCGAGCTCTTGCGGCTCCCACTGATAAACAGGCTCCTGATATGGGTCAGTTGATGGCTCTGGCTCATGAACTGGGGATCACGTCCTCCCCCAGTATGCATAAATGTCCTCGTTCATGATGAGGTACGCGCCTGAATGAATATTAAACAAAGAAGGCGCAGGCAAGGTAATAATCTGACAAGTCTTTTCACTGAATACCAGGTTATAAATGAGTCTCTTTTCCTTATTATAGCGAATAAAATCATGTGCTACCATACTGTTATAGTCTAGGTAAATAGTGGGCAGCACCATCTCCTCTTTCTCATCATGCCTAATAGGTATCTCAAAGCGTCTAGCAAGGCGGGAAGTATAGATACCTCCACCGCGATTCGGGTGGGACCCCTTTTCGTCATCGTCATCGTGACGTCGCCGCCGTCTTTCTGGCGCTGGCCGGGGGCTCGACATCAGCATGCCCCCGGCGCGACCGTGCGGGGCGGTGCGTCGTCGTCGTCCGCCTTCGGTCTGCGTGCTCGCCGCTCCGGCCCTTCCTCCAGCGTCTCTCCGTCCGTGCACTCATCCGCATGCTCGTTTCCGCACCATCGCATCTGCTCTGTCCTTCACAGATGCAGGCCAGACAACTGCCGTACATTTCCCAGACCATGAGTATATACTAGCCATATACATGCCTCGTACACAACCCATACACTAGCAAGATACAAGTTATATAGTGTCTATGCATTGGTCACATGATGGCCAGACCATGGCCAAATGCTTTTTTTAGAACATAGACGTCAGGGACGTCCGACTTTAAATTAATAAAGCCCACAAACTTAGGCAGAGTAGCACAACCACAAGACCAACATCAGACGCCAACAGAGGCGAAGGTTTAAAGGAAAGACCGCTAGATGAGCGAAGAGTTGCGGTACAAGGCAATAACAGCCCAAAACGGCGAGCACGCAGGCTCGAAGGCTCGAAAGGTACGACGACCAAAAGGGGGTGCCCAACCCTATGCGACAGCCAGCTGATCAGACGACGGAGCCCGAGACTCGGAGTAGACGACGCGAAGACGATAGATAGCTTGGCGGTGGAGATCAGAGTCCTGTTGTCTTCCCAGCGGGGCCCATTGCTGCAAGAATACAATGCATTTGAAGATGACGTCACTGGGATGTGAGGGAAACACACCCTCAATAGTAAACTTGTTACGGATATTCCAAATAGCCCAAAGCATAGCCGCCGACAAGTCCACATGACCCTCACGAGACGTGCCTTGAACCAAAGATAAGGAAGACACGAGCTCAGATCGAGCGTGGATCCCAATCCACCTCAGCGGTCCGACGGACGCGCGCTCGAGCAAAACGAGCCAGAGAGCAACGGAAGAAAGTGTGGTCAAGATCTTCGGGACCCCACACAACAAGACAGGGCTGGAGGCGGGCCGCTATGCGTTTAGCGAGGTTAATAGAGGTAGGAAGGCGGTCTTGGCAAAGTTGCCAGAGGAAGACCATGATTTTGAGTGGGATCTTAGCCTTCCAAAGCCCCGTGGCCGCCGACGGGATCTGGCCGCGGGAAAGCTCTTTGTACATGGAGTTGACAGAGAATTTGCCGGAGCTCGAGAGCTTCCACGAGATCAAATCCGCGGAATCCGACAATCGGACGTCCGCAAGTAGCGCCTGAAGGCGATCCCAATCCGCCAACTCCGGCCCTGTTAGCTCGCGCCTAAAGTTAATGCAGGGGGGAAGGCACGCAGAGCCGAGGCAACCCGTTGCTCGGGCTCGACCGCTAAGGAATAGAGTTGGCGAAACTCCGCCCATAATGGACGTTGGCCAATCCAAAGATCAAGCCAAAGACGCGTAGAGCGTCCATTGTTAACCGCAAACTTTGCACCCCTGGCAAAGAAGGGTTTGAGGGATTGAATGGAGTTCCAGAAAGGATACCCACGGGGAGCCGCGTCAAAAAAATTCCCATGCGGGAAATATTTTGCACGGAGGAGGTCGATCCAGAGGCCAGTCTCGCCCTGAGTCATTTTCCAGATCCACTTGCACATTAGTGCGATGTTCATCAACTTGGAGTTGATGATCCCAAGACCCCCCTAGGCTTTAGGACGACACACGGCTTGCCATTTAACCATATGGTATTTCTGTTTTGGTCCCGCTCCTTCCCAAAAGAAACGGGACCGCGGTGTGTCAAACTTAGAGTGTACCCCGTCCGCCAGCAAGAACAGGCCCATGGAAAACATGGGCAAAGAAGAGAGGCTGGAGTTGGTTAGGATTAGTATTGCCCCTGAAGACATAAAACGGCCCCTCCACGGGCAAACCCTATTCGCAACCTTGGAGGAGAGGGGTTCCCAGTCGGAGATTGTACACTTCTTCCCCGCAATTGGGAACCCGAGGTAGGTAAACGGGAACTGGCCAAGTTTGCAGTTAAGCAAGTTGGCGACCCGTTGACTTTCGGTCGCATCCATCCCTATGGACACCACTTCACTTTTGTGGAAGTTAATTTTAAGTCCCGACATGAGTTCAAAGCACAACAGTATTGCCTTGACCGAAGCAATACTATGTGTGTCGGGCTCGAAAAGGAGAAGTGTGCCATCCGCATATTGCAAGTGAGACACTCCTCCCGGGATAAGGTTCACCACTCCCCTAATGTGGCCGGCCAGACGTGCTCTGTCTAGCATGGCGCCTAAGGCATCCGCCACAAAGTTAAAAAGCAACGGCGAAGCTGGGTCCCCTTGACGCAGCCCGCGCTTGTTGCGGAAGAAGTTCCTACTTTCCATTCACCGCATCGCCGCCCGCCTCCCGAGACCAAGCTGGATCATGCGGTGAACCCAAACCGATGAGAATCCTCGATCTAGGAGGACTTGTCGGAGAAACTCCCGATTCACACGGTCGACGCCTTCTCAAAATCGAAGTTTGAGGAGAATCGCGGCCGTCGCGCGATTTAGGAGTGGATTATTTCTTGAAGGACCAGCGGCCCCTCCAAGATGTTACGGCCCCGAATGAAGGCCGACTGGGTCCTACTAATAATGCGATGGGCTATCGGAGACAAGCGAGTAGAACAAGCCTTAGCACAAATTTTAAACGGAACATTAATCAAAGCGATAGGACGAAAAAGTCTAATGTGATCCGCACCCGGGACCTTGGGGATCAAAGAGAGAACCCCAAAGTTCAGGTGAGAAATATCTACCGTACCGCGCATAAAACCATTGCACACGTCGAAAATAGGACTTTTAAGCACTTGCCAAAAGCGCTTGAACATCGCCACTGGCCACCCATCCAGCCCGGGAGCAGTGTCAGATTTCATACCCAGCGTCGCCTTGTCAATCTCCTCAGGGAGGAAGGCCAAGCTCAGGTTCTCATTTTCCTCGTCCGTGACCCGCAGCGCAGGGTCCCACACATCTGCCCTAAGTCGAGCCCTGGATTCCTCCCTGGAACCCATAAGTTGTATGTAAAACTCGTAGATGTGCCGGACGATATCCTGTTGCCGCAATAGGAGCCCCTGCTCCGATTGAAGTCGCAGGATGGCGCACTTACGGCGTCGGCCATTTGCGTAGGCGTGGAAATATTTCGTGTTCGCATCACCCTTGAGCGTCCACTTTATTCCACCGCGCCTGCGCCAGTACTCCTCCTCGACCCTAAGGAGGGACTCGACTTGGGCCTCGAGCGCGTAGCACTGGGCCCAGTCCTGCTCGGAAAAGATCTGCACATCTGCGGCGGCGTCTAGCTGGGCTAGCTCCTCGGTCAGGCGCGCTCTTAACAGCTTATCCTCGCGGCCCTGGTTAGCTCCCCACCCTTTGAGAGCCGCACGCATACCCGCCCCTGCGGCAATCCAGAACTCCATCGGACCGTGCACGCGCCCGATGCGAGCGACACAATTCTCCCATTTCGAAAGGAAGATTTTCTCAAAGTCCGGAGACTCCAGCCACGCGGTTTCAAAGAAGAAGCGTGGGCTGCGTTTTAGCCTTTCCTCCCCCGAGGACCATGGCCAAATTCTAAGCTCGCCTCCGCTCTTCTCCGTCCAAGCAGGCATGCCACCGTGCTGGCTTGCCTGCGCTCTACTTCGCTCATGAGTGCGCCTAGAAATTCCCTACCCCGCCTCCGCGCTGGTCTCCCGTGTTGTCGGCCTCGCTCGCCACGCGTCCGGCTTGCCGCCTGCCGGCCTAGCCACCGCGTCGCAGCACCGCGCTCCCTCCAAGCTGCCCTTGCCTCAGGCGCCCAGCCGCCATGCACTGCTTGCTTCCTGCCGCGTTGCCTTGACTCTGAGCTCCAGCAACCAGGCCGCCTGTCCTGCTGCCGTCCACTTCGTGCTCCGAGCCTCGCAAATCATCGGCTCCGCCTCGGCTGGCTTCGGCTCCACCTTGTCTGGCTCGGCCTCGTCCGCCATCTCCGTCTCTGCTCCACCCGAACTGGCTTCCCACCTAGCGCCATCCCGCGGCTCCGCCAGCTCACCGGCCCCTATGCCCAGCCTCCTCCTGCGCTCGCCGGCTCCGGCCCCCATCGGGACGCCTCTGCCCTCGTCCTGGCTCGCCGTCTCGCGCCGTCCTCGCCACTGCAGCCGGCCGTGGCCGCCTCCAGCCTTTCGGATCCGTGCGCTCCGCCAGCTTCCCCAGCACCGCGTGCTGTCATGCCACCTCATCGCGCCCCCGCTGCCGGCTGCGCTAGCCGAGCTCCTCCCTCCGTGTGTGCCGAGTCGCCGAGCCCCGCCTTGAGTCGCATCCGGCCTGCCGGCTCCCATCGCGCGCCGTTTGTGTTAGGTCCTGAACCCAGATGGTACTGAAGAAACAACACACACTAGGAGTTTCAGTCAAGCAACGGCTCAGATGAAAGGAGAACCCTCACAAAAGATCGACGGCTTGGATGCTTCCTCGCGTCTCCTCTCAAGTTAAACACAGAGCACCGTGGCGTGTCCGTTACGACAGTGACAGCTGTGTCGCTGCCCCCTTTCCCTATATATCTTGCCAATCGGGATCACCAGAAGCATGTTAACTTTCCCCATTTCTTGTAATAGCTTAGAACCCTAGCTACTTGTACTTCAAGACGGGGTCTCTGACCTTCGATCTATCTCGTTTTGTATCCCAGACCTGAGAAATTGCTATTGAGTGAGCGACAATGCATAGATCGATGGAATTCCCCTGATTTTGAGCTTACAAAGGTATTAGAGCGACAGGTTGATCCTCGGCGATAGTGGTCAGCGGCGATTCGGGCAGCAGAGAGCAGGAGGTTGGGCTCTCTCGTAAAATCCCTTCCGTCCCTCCCTGTTCGCGGCGGCGGTGTGTTGCGGTGGCGGCGACGCGGTGGCGGTGAAATTCGGGCGCAGATCGTTGACGCCGAGACGGTTGCTGGGAGAGAATCTCCTGGTAGTGAAATTCCGGTCTCTGCAGCGATCCGTGCGCCAAAGTCGCAGGAAGGGCGAGTGTGTTGGATCAAGCCAAACCATGGCAGACACAAGGGCCAAGGTGCAGATCACAGTCGACAAGGTGGAGAAGGAAGTGGCAGATCTGAGGGTGGACATTGAAGGACTGCAGGGTCTTCATCAAGAAGTGAAGCAATTGCGAGCAGAGATGGTGACGATGCCAAAAGTAGAAGCCAAGCTGACTGACATGAATGCTGAAATTCAGAAAACATTGCAACTGATTTTGCAGAACATGAATTTGGGGTAGCAGAAAACAGAGGTGGTTACTCCTACCGCTCCACCACCAGTGTGCACTGGAGCATCTGCGACCAGTGTTCCCCTTGTTATTCCGATAGCTGATACAGTAGGAGCAAGAGACCAGCAGGTAAACAGAAATTTACAGCAGGAGTTTAACAACAAGGCCGGTGTTTCCACACACAATGTCTCAGGGTTAACAACGTTTCCCACCACCAGCTTGTTCACAGAAAGCACAAAAGTGCATACTGACAAGCAACCAGAAGCACAAGGGCAACAACAATTCAGACTCACTCTAGAAAGTACGAGTGTGGCAGTACAGGCACACACCTTGGGTTTTTCAGGCAACAGTGGATATTTTGCTCCAATTACTGCTCCACTGTACAACCCAACTCCTACATACAATCCTATCATAGGACAGTACATAAATCTGTCAAATCTTGGGTGTTCTCAACCACTAGTATATCAAGTAGTGGGAAATCTATATAATGCTCAAAGAAATCAGCAGGCCACTCAGCTAGGAGGTCCATCTTATTTTGCTGAAGCTGTGTTAAAAGGGCCGAGATTAGAAATTCCTTTGTTCAGTGGAGAAGATCCTATAGGATGGTTAATTGCTTGTGAAAAGTTCTATGATATGTCTGGTACTCCTTATGATCAGTGGGTGAACTTAGCTACAGGGCATTTGCAAGGAAGAGCATCTAACTGGTTAAAGAATATCTGTGTGCTTGGCAGATGATCACATGGCAACAGTTCTGCCAGATGATAGCTGACAGATTTTCTGAAGCTAGTGTACATGAAGCAGTGGAACTCCTCAAAAATATACAGCAGTACACATCAGTTGCTCAATACATAGATGATTTTGAACATTGTGTGGCTCTGGTCAAGAGGGATCATCCTTGTTTACAAGAAAATTTCTTGCTCAATTGCTTTATTGGAGGTCTGAAAGCTGAGATTAAGCATGAAGTATGTGGTCAGAAACCATAGGGCATTATTGAAGCTTACTGGTATGCCAAGGTATATGAAAAAGCTGCAGCAGCCAGAAAAGTTTTTTCTTCCACAGGATATAAGGCAAGACCTTATACACACAATGTGAAACAATCCAGCCCACCACTACAAGTACAAGTGCCCAATCAGGAAAAATACTCAGTACCATTTCCTAAAGATGCAAGAGCATGTTGGTACTGTAGAGAACCATGGTCCAGACAACACAAATGCAAAATTGGAAAAACCTTGCACATTTTACAGGAAGTAGATGATGAAGATGATAGTGAAGGAACTGAGGATGTGAATGGCCCTGAGCAATCTTACCACACAGCTCCAAACACACTAGACAAAGAGAAAGTTCCTGATATGAGCACAGCAAAAACATCTCAAGCTACGCACATTTCAGGTAATGTTGCAGAAGGAACTACAAGACCCAATACATTCTCTTTAATTGTAGAAATTGCTGGTATGAAAGCTACAACATTATTTGACAGTGGATCCTCTGACACTTTTATGAGCAAAGAGTTTGCCATTAAAAGTAATTGTTACCAGCAACCAATGCAGCCAAGAAAAGTGACTGTAGGTGGGGGAGGACAACTATTGTCAGTATCAAGAATTCCAGAAGTTCAGTTTAAAATTCAGGGACACTCTTTCAGCAGCTGTTTCAAAGTATTAGATCTTGCTTCTTATGATATAATCATAGGAGCAGATTGGATTTATGAGTATAGTCCAATTTGTCTGGACTTAGTGGAGAGAATTCTGATTGTGACCAAGCAAGGACAACCAGTGACCTTGTTTGATTACACCATTCCAAAGAAAAAGTGTGTGATAAAAGCAGCCAAAATGGAAAAATTGTTACACAAGGGAGTAATGGGATACATTCTCAAAGTGCATGAAGTGGAAACAGAACAAAGCAAACAAGTCCTTCCTCCTCCCAGAGCACTTCAACCTATACTGCAAAAATTTGCTGATGTGTTTGAAGAGTCACAACAACTACCCCCAAAAAGGAACTGTGACCACATGATCATTTTACAGGAAGGAGCCAAACCACCCAATTTAAGACCATATAGAGTACCACATTACCAAAAGGCTACTATGGAAGAGATCATTAGACAACTCATCAAGAAAGGAGAAATACAAGAAAGTTTCAGTCCTTTTTCTTCTCCAGCTATCATGGTCAGAAAAAAGGATGGAGGCTGGAGACTTTGTGTAGATTACAGAGAGTTAAATGCTGTGACTATCAAGAATAAATTTCCAATGCCCATTATTGAAGATCTGCTAGATGAGATGCATGGAGCAAAGATTTTCTCAAAGCTAGATCTGAAGTCAGGGTACCATCAAATTAGAATGGCACCTGAAAATATACACAAAACAACATTTAGAACTCACATGGGACACTATGAATATACAGTTGTTCCTTTTGGTCTTTCTGGTGGACCTGTGACATTTCAAGGTCTGATGAACACAGCTGCTGAAGAAGTCAATGAAACAGAAAAACCTAAGTTTCTGCTAGTTTTCTTTGATGATATGTTGATTTTCAGCAAGTCAATGGAAGATCACATTAGGCATGTGGAAAAGACTCTCACAGCCTTAAGGAAACATCAGCTATATGCCAACTTAGCTAAATGCACTTTTGCTACTGACCAAGTGGCATATTTAGGGCACATTATTTCAGCAGAAGGAGTAGCAACAGACCCAAGGAAAATCAAATCAGTACTGGATTGGGAGGAACCTGAGAATGTAACACAATTAAGAGGATTTCTGGGTTTAACTGGTTACTATAGAAGGTTTGTAAAAGACTATGGTCAAATCTGTAGACCACTGCATGACATGCTGAAAAAAGATGGTTTCAACTGGGGCCCTCCACAAAGCCAAGCTTTCCAACTTTTTAAATAGAAAATGACAAGTTGCCCAGTGCTAGCCATGCCAGACTTCTCCTTCCCCTTCACTATTGAAGCTAATGCATGTGCCACAGGGATTGGAGCAGTACTCATGCAGAGAGGGAGACCTATTGCCTTCCTTAGAAAAAGTTTAGGGCCCAAATCAGCTGCTCAATCAATCTATGAAAAAGAAGCAATGGCTATTCTAGAAGCTCTGAATAAGTGGAGACACTATGTCTGGGGAAATTCACTAATCATCAAACAGATCAACATTCTCTCAAATACATGACCACACAGAGATTGACAGAAGGAGTGCAACATAAATTGTTGCTTAAGCTGCAAGAGTATGACTATACCATAGAATATAAGAAAGGAAAAGAAAATGTGGTAGCTGATGCCCTGTCAAGAAAAAGCAACTCCAGCAGCCTGTGTTGCAATAGCATGACTGTGGTAGTTCCAACTTGGACTGAGGATGTTAAAAAGAGCTACCAAGGAGATCAGGACAGCTCTAATCTGTTAACAAAGGTAGCTGCTGATATAGGACCAACACCCAAGTTTACTGCTCAAAATGGTCTCATTAAATACAACAACAGAATTTATGTGGGAGCCAGTACTGAATTCAGACAACATCTGCTACAGACATTCCATACTTCTGCTTTAGGGGGCCATTCTAGAATTAAATCCACCTACTACAGAAGGAAAAGAGTGTTCTACTGGCCCAACATGAGAAAGCATATTGAGCAGTATGTATCCAACTGTCCTATGTGCCAATTAAACAAAGTGGAGCACATTCATCCACCTGGACTGCTACAACCACTTCCTGTACCAGACATGGCTTGGGCTCACATAACCATGGATTTTATCACTGCTTTGCCGAAGTCACAAGGGAAAGAAGTGATACTAGTGGTAGTGGATAGGTTCACCAAGTACTCCCATTTTATCCCTCTAGCTCATTCCTTTACAGTTCAGATGGTGTTTGAGGCACTCATGGATAATGTGGTGAAGTTACATGGACTGCCCATCTGCATAGTTTCAGACAGGGATTCAATTTTCACCAGCAAACTCTACCAAGAACTTTTTGCAGCATTTGGAGTAAAAATCAGGTTCAGTACAGCGTCTCACCCACAAACTGACGGGCAAACGGAGCGAGTAAATCAGTGTCTCGAAGCTTATTTACGTGGCATGGTGTTCCAGGAACCAAAGAAGTGGATCAAGTGGCTTCCCTTAGCTGAGCTATGGTATAACACAAGTTACCACTCCTCACTGAAATGCACTCCTTTTCAGGCATTGTATGGATATAAACCACCTCAAATTGGGGAATTTGCAACCCTACAGACAAAATGCATTTGGACTGAGAGGCTCATTGAAACTTAGGTCCAAATTCTACGGTCCATACAAGATCATTGAAAGAATTGGAGAGGTATCGTAAAAGTTGGCTCTGCCTGAAGGAACGAACATACACCCAGTATTCCACATAAGTCAACTCAAGAAACACGTTGGACATCAAGCAATTCCACTCCCTCATGTTCCACTAGTTACTCCAGAAGGTTACATCAAGACCATCCCGGTGGCAGTGCTCGACAGGAGAGTGATTCAGAGGAACAAAACTCCAGTGGGCTAGTGTCTGGTGCAATGGGAAAGCTTAGCGCCAGATGATGCAACGTGGGAAGATGCAACATTTCTAAACAAAACTTTTCCAGGTCACAAGCTTTTTCACCTTGGGGACAAGGCGATCGTCATGGCGGCGGCATTGTCAGGGCCTGAACCCAGATGGTACTGAAGAAACAACACACACTAGGAGTTTCAGTCAAGCAACGGCTCAGATGAAAGGAGAACCCTCACAGAAGATCAACGGCTCCGATGCTTCCTCGCGTCTCCTCTCAAGCTAAACGCAGAGCACCGTGGCGTGTCCATTACGATAGTGACAGCTGTGTTGCTGGCCCCCTTTCCCTATATATCTTGCCGATCGGGATCACCAGAAGCATGTTAACTTTCCCCATTTCTTGTACTCCCTCCGGTCCTTTTTACTCTGCATATTAGGTTTGCCTGAAGTCAATCTCATCCAACTTTGACCAAGTTTATATAAAAAATTATAGACATTCACATAACAACACCAATATCATTAGATTCATCTTGGAATATATTTTCATATTATATTTATTAAATATTATAGATGCTAATAATTTCTAATATAAATTTGGTCAAACTTAGCAAAGTTTGACTTTCGGCAAAACCAATGTGCAGAGTAAAAAGGACCGGAGGGAGTAATAGCTTAGAACCCTAGCTACTTGTACTTAAAGACGGGGTCTCTGACCTTCGATCTATCTCGTTTTGTATCCCAGACCTGAGAAATTGCTATTGAGTGAGCGAGAATGCATAGATCGATGGAATTCCCCTGATTTTGAGCTTACACTTTGGTCCTCTGCGCGACTGGCTCAAGTCCCGTAGCCGGCCCTCCCCGCACGCGTTGGGTCCCCGCGGCCCTCCTTGCCACTCCACCCGCACGCATCCGCGCCAGGTCTCCCTTCCTAGGGCCGCTGTGGGTCACCCGCGCCGTCTGAAGGAAATATGCCCTAGAGACAATAATAAAATGGCAACATATCTAGTGCATCCGTCTCCATAGTGTATCCGTGTATCCTTTCCATTCTCCACCAGACGATCTAAATCATGCGCTTCGTATCCAACACAAACAATATTTGCATTTAGCGCCCGCTTCTGGAATAAACTGCCATCTTTTTTTTTTTGCAAAAATGTCCTCAAACCCTCTAGTCCACGATCTCAACCCAAGACTGAACTGCTCTCTCTGTCCCAAATCGTAGGCTCATGGTCTCGTCATCCCCACGCACCAAATCCTCTGCTCGGAAGCCTAGAACTCAGTTGGAAGGCCGGTGACGGCCTCAGATGACCCCCTCGAAGGCCTCTCCCGATGGCAACAACGACTATGGCGTGGCCGATGGCAACAACCACCTCTACGACGGGCCGGACGAGTGCGATGACAAGGATGACCGTGACGGTGAACCCCGCGACATTATTCCGATGAAGTACTGTCATCGACCTCATGCCCTCATGCTACAGCGAAGACTTGTCCCATAGGAAGCTGTAGCTATACCCGATGGATTAGTGTCAGCTTGTATGAGTAAACTGTATCTGTATTTGCAGCTAATTGAATGGTAGAATGTGAGATGCGTTCGCCTGTTTCTGTTCATTTCTCAATGTTTTGGAAATCTTTAGATGATGTTGGATTTGGCTTGGTCATATCTTAAACGTTGGTTCAACTTCTGCTACGTTATTTCTGTTGGCATTTGGCAATAAATTCATCAAAGATTTTCATTACGAGAAGGTCTATGAAGGGATGCCTTTGTTCAGTTTTGTTGTCAAAGTGGTAACCAACTAGTAATAACTAAGCACTGCATTCACTAGCTATAATGCAATGATCTCAAGGAATTTTATTGTATTCATGGTTTGATACTATCCCCTCATCAGTTTTGTGTAGGTAACCACAAGATTGTTTTTCTCTATGTAGCAGATGCATTGCCATGATAGATTTGTGCTGCATGATCAGCAAGAGATACCAGCTTATAACACTTCTACTCCAATTCGCTGAATTTTCCATCACTATTCTCCTTGTTCATTTTGAGTATGCATATATATGTAGTTGTGCAAAAACTTCGTTTCTTACCGTTTGATTCTTAAAGACAGAAACACCATTGCATTCACATATTCAGATACTATGGTAACTCCAGTTCTTTACAGGATACTGGTAACTGCACTATTTTATATCTAATTCAGGCATGAGAATAAGCCAACCGCAAGCATTTTCATCATCTAAACTTCTGAGTTTCAGCAACACAATTGACCATCCAGGGTGCCATAAAGCGTTTATTGAGATACCTGATCTACTGCCACTAACCCATTACACATCCTTACATACAAATCACAATTTTAATCATATTTCCATAGTTGGTAGAAACACTTGATACAAAAAGTTGTCCAAGCAAATAATGATTTTATCTATGTTATCATGTACAGTGTGATGTACTGAATTCATGTAATGGATGAGAATTTGTGTTATGTCAAATTAAATTTGACTTGATTTCTGACAAGTTTGATGCTTGTCAAATTTCTGAACATATTCAAGCATGATTAAATTTCTGGTTTCTCTATAACTTGTAATTCTTTGTAGTAGCAATAGATGCATGTTTGTTGCCTCTTTATTTTTGGTCAGACCTACATCATCCAGGAGCACACAATGAAGTTTGTAGAAACTAATGATAGTGACTTTTGCTTATAGCTTTGATCTGAAAACTGGACATGGCCATCTCAGGCCACTTCTGTAGTTCAAAAGCTTTACTGAACAATATATGTTTTCACCACATGACTAAGAAGGCCACTTATTTCTCCAACTCATAAATTGAATTAGTCACTGAATTTTTTGACAACAGCAAAGAGGATACTTCTTGCCAAATGCCAAGCAAACTAACAGGGAAAAGCTCAAATAAAGCCTTTGATCTGAACAAGCTATTGCCGCTTGCCACTACAATATTGATACAATCACGACACGAGCATTCACACTAGTAGTGTGCGCGGTGCGGTCACTTGGCTGAATACGTATGACAATATTTGCACTTGCACATCCTGCCGCAACCTACAGCTTTTCTAGAAGAGGGCTACAGCTGAATCATCGCGGTCGGGAAGGCCATCCAGGAGAGGCTTCGTCCGCCACAGAACGCCATCATTAAATCATGGCTTCACCGCCAAGACGACCGTCCGGCTTAGTCACCGCCTATGGTGGCTGCCGCCCGTCGAGTACCGCTTGTCACCGCTACTTGTAGGACTTCGAGGAATCGCCTGTGCCATGGCTGCGATCATAGGAGTCCTCCTATTGGGATTTGATTCGGGAGCCGGCGCGAAGGATTTGGCAAGGATGATTTGGGGAAGGACGACAACTCGAGGCCTTGGGTTGGGGATCTTGGATCGAGTCAGGCCTGAGATCATAGGCTTTAGGGGTTTTTTTGTAAATGAAAAATGTATGTTATTTACAAAGCGGGAGGATAAATGTTAATATTTGCTTGACTGCACGTGAGACCTGGGATTTTAATCGTGGGGCTGCAAACGAAGGGATACAAGGATACACAACACACCTCGGATTCACAGGATATGTTGCCTAATAAAATTGTTCTTTATATTTCCTTATATCCTGATAAATGTTTATTATTCATGCTAGAATTGTATTAACCGAAAACTTAGTACATTTGTGAATACATTGACAAAACAAAGTGTCCCTAGTATGCCTCTACTTTACTAGCTCGTTAATCAAGGATGGTTATGTTTCCTGTCCATAGACATGTGTTGTCATTTGATGAACGGGATTACATCATTAGAGAATGATGTGATGGACAAGACCCATCCGTTATCTTAGCGTAATGATTGTTAAGTTTTATTGCTATTGCTTTCTTCATGACTTATACATGTTCCTATGACTATGAGATTATGCAACTCCCGAATACCGGAGGAACACCTTGTGTGCTATACATTGTCACAACGTAACTGGGTGATTATAAATATGCTCTACAGGTGTCTTCGAAGGTGTATTTTTGGGTTCGCATAGATTGAGATTACGATTTGTCACTTCATGTATCGGAGAGGTATCTCTGGGCCCTCTCGGTAATTCTCATCACTATAAGCCTTGCAAGCAATGTGACTAATGAGTTAATTGCGGGATGAAGCATTACGCAATGAGTAAAGAGACTTGCCGGTACGAGATTGAACGAGGTATGAAGATACCGACGATCGAACCTCGGGCAAGTAACATACCGATGACAAAGGGAACAACGTATGTTGTTGTGCGGTTTGACTGATAAAGATCTTCGTAGAATATGTAGGAGCCAATATGAGCATCCGAGTTCCGCTATTGGTTATTGATCGGAGATGTGTCTCAATCATGTCTACATAGTTCTCGAACTGGTAGGGTCCGCACACTTAACGTTCGATCACGATTTATATTATGAGTTATGTGATTCGATCACCGAAGCTTGTTCGAAGTACCGGATGAGATCACAGACATGACGATGAGTCTCGAAATGGTCGAGAGGTAAAGATTGATATATTGGAAGTTTATATTCGGACACTGGAATGGTTTCGGAGTGATTTGGGTATTTTTCGGAGTACTGGGAGGTTACCAGACCCCCCGGGGAAGTAGTGGGCCTTCATGGGCCTTAGTGGAAAGGAGAGGAGGGCCGCAAGGGTGGCCCCGCACCCCCCATGGCAAGTCCGAATTGGACTAGGGAGGGGGCGGCGCCCTCTCTTTCCTTCTCCCTCTCCTACTCCTTCCCTCTCTCCCCCTCTTGGAAAAGGAAGGGAAGTCCAACTAGGATTGGGAATCCTAGTTGGTCTCCCCCTTTGGCGCGCCCCTCCTGGACGTCGGCCTCCTCCAATTCCTCCTTTATATACGTGGCCAGGGGGCACCCCAAAGTACAATAGACAATCTCTTCGCCGTGTGCGGTGCCCCGCCACATTTAGCACCTCGATCACATCGTCGTAGTGCTTAGGCGAAGCCCTACGCTGGTAACTTCATCATCACCGTCGCCACGCTGTTGTGCTGACGGAACTCTCCCTAGTCCTCAACTGTATCAAGAGCACGAGGGACGTCATCGTGCTGAACGTGTGCTGAACATGGAGGTGTCGTACGTTCGGTACTTGGATCGGTTGGATCATGAAGATGTTCGACTGCATCAATCATAAGCATTAAACGCTTCGCTTTCGGTCTACGAGGGTACATGGACACACTCTCCTGTCTCGTTGCTATGCATCTCCTAGATAGATCTTGCGTGATTGTAGGAATTTTTTTGAATTACTACATTCCCCAACAGTGGCATCCGAGCCAGGTCTATGCGTAGATGATATGCACGAGTAGAACACAAAGAGTCATGGGCGATAGTAGTCATACTGCTTACCACCAACGTCTTACTTTGATTCAGCAGTATTGTTGGATGAAGCGGCCCGGACCGACATTACATGACCGCGTTCATGAGACTGGTTCTACTGACGTTCTTTGCACACAGGTGGCTGGCGGGTGTCTGTTTCTCCAACTTTAGTTGAATCGAGTTTGACTACAGCCGGTCCTTGTTGAAGGTTAAAACAACACACTTGATGAAAAATCGTTGTGGTTTTGATGCGTACGTAAGAACGGTTCTTGCTAGAATCCCGTAGCAGCCACGTAAAACTTGCAACAACAAAGTGGAGGACGTCTAACTTGTTTTTGCAGGGCATGTTGTGATGTGATATGGTCAAGACATGATGTGATATACGATGTTATATGAGATGATCATGTTTTGTAGAAGTTATCAGCAACTGGCAGGAGCCTTATGGTTGTCGCTTTATTGTATGAAATGCAATTGCCATGTAATTGCTTTACTTTATCACTAAGAGGTAGCGATACTCGTAGAAGCAATAGTTGGTGAGACGACAACAATGCTACGGTGGAGATCAAGGTGTCAAGCCGGTGACAATGGAAATCATGACGATGATTCGGTGATGGAGATTAAAAGCACAAGATGATGATGGCCATATCATGTCACATATTTTGATTGCATGTGATGTTTATCTTTTATGCATCTTATTTTGCTTAGTTTGGCGGTAGCATTATAAGATGATCCCTTAACTAATATTTCAAGGTATAAGTGTTCTCCCTGAGTATGCACCGTTGTGACAGTTCTTCGTGCTGAGACACCACATGATGGTTGGGTGATAGACTCTACGTTCACATACAATGGGTACATGATAGTTTTGCACATGCGGAATACTCGGGTTAAACTTGACGAGCCTAGCATGTACAGACATGGCCTCGGAACACTGGAGACCGAAAGGTTGAACGTGAACCATATAGTAGATATGATCACCATAGAGATGTTCACCATTGAAAACTACTCCATCTCACGTGATGATCGAACATGGTTTAGTTGATATGGATCACATGATCATTTAGATGACTAGAGGGATGTCTATCTAAGTGGGAGTTCTTAAGTAATATGATTAATTGAACTTTAATTTAACATGAACTTAGTCCTGATAGTATTTTGCAAAATATGTTGTAGATCAATAGCTCGCATTGTAGCTTCCCTATGTTTTTATATGTTCCTAGAGAAAACTGGGTTGAAAGTTGATAGTAGCAATGATGCGTACTGGGTCCGTGATCTGATGTTTGTCCTCATTGCTGCATAGAAGAATTATGTGTCCTTGATGCACCGCTATGTGACAGACCTATTGCAAGAGCAGATGCAGATGTTATGAACGTTTGGCTAGCTCAATATGATGAATACATGATAGTTTAGTGCACCATGCTTTATGGCTTAGAACTGGGACTTCAAAAATGTTTTGAGCGTCACGGAGCATCTGAGATGTTCCAAGAGCTGAAATTGGTATTTCAGACTCATGCCCGTGTCGAGAGGTATGAGACCTCTGACAAGTACTTCGCCTAAAAGATGGAGGAGAATAGCTCAGCTAGTGAGCATGTGCTCTGAATGTCTGGGTACTACAATCGCTTGAATCAAGTGGGAGTTAATATTCCAGATAAGATATTGATTGGCAGAGTTCTCTAGTCACCATCACCAAGTTACTGGAACTTCGTGATGAACTATAGTATGCAAGGAATGACAAAAACGATTCCCGAGCTCTTCGTGATGCTGAAATCGACGAAGGTAAAAATCAAGAAAGGGCATCAAGTGTTGATGATTGATAAGACCACTAGTTTCAAGAAAAGGGCAAAGGGAAAGAAAGGGAATTTCAAGTAGAATGGAAAGCAAGTTGTCACTCCCGGGAAGAAGCCCAAAGCTGGACCCAAGCCTGAAACTGAGTGCTTCTACTGCAAAGGAAATGGTCACTAGAAGTGGAACTGCCCCAAACATTTGGCGGATAAGAAGGATGGCAAAGTGAACAAAGGTATATTTGATATACATGTTATTGATGTGTACCTTAATAGTGTTCATAGTAGCCCTTGGGTATTTGATACTTGTTCGGTTGCTAAGATTAGTAACTCGAAACAGGAGTTACAGAATAAACAGAGACTGGTTGAGGGTAAAGTGACGATGTGTGTTGGAAGTGGTTACAAGATTGATATGATCATCATCGCACACTCCTTATACTTTCGGGATTAGTGTTGAACCTAAATAAATGTTATTTGGTATTTGCATTGATCATGAATATGATTAGATCATGCTTATTGCAATACGGTTATTCATTTAAGACAGAGAATAATTGTTGTTCTATTACATGAATAAAACCTTCTATGGTCATACACCCAATGTTGATGGTTTATTGAATCTCGATCGCAGTGATACACATATTCATAATATTGATGCCAAAAGATGCAAAGTTGATAATGATAGTGCAACATACTTGTGGCACTACCATTTAGGTCATATTGGTATAAAGCGCATGAAGAAACTCCATGCTGATGGACTTTTGGAATCACTTGATTATGAATCATTTGATACTTGCGAACCGTGCCCTATGGGAAAGATGACTAAAACTCTGTTCTCTAGAATAATGGAACGAGCTAATGACTTATTGGAAATAATAAATACCGATGTATGCGGTCCGATGAGTGTTGAGGCTCGTGACAGGTATCATTATTTTCTGACCTTCACAGATGATTTGAGCAGATATGGGTATATCTACTTAATGAAACACAAGTCTGAAACATTTGAAAAGTTCAAAGAATTTCATAGTGAAGTGGACAATCATTGTAACAAGAAAATAAAGTTTCTACGATCTTATCATGGAGGTGAATATTTGAGTTACGAGTTTGGCCTTCATTTAAAAGAACGTGGAATAGTTTCACATCTCACGCCACCTGGAACACCACAGCGTAATGGTGTGTGCGAACGTCTTAACCGCACTTTATTAGATATGGTGCGATCTATGATGTTTCTTACTGATTTACCACTATCGTTTTGGGATTATGCATTAGAGACAACTGCATTCATGTTAAACAGGGCACCGTCAAAATCTGTTGAGACGACACCATATGAACTGTGGTTTGGCAACAAACCTAAGCTGTCGTTTCTTAAAGTTTGGGGCTCCGATGCTTATGTGAAAAAGCGTCAACTTGATAAGCTCGAGCCCAAATCGGAGAAATGTGTCTTCATAGGATACCCAAAAGAAACTATTGGGTACACCATCTATCATAGATCCGAAGGCAAGATATTCATTTCTAAGAATGGATCCTTTCTAGAGAACGAGTTTCTCTCAAAAGAAGTGAGTGGGAGGAAAGTAGAACTTGAAGAGGTAATTGTACCTTCTCCCAAATTGGAAAGTAGTCCATCACAAAAATCAGTTCCAGTGATTCCTACACCAATTAGGAAAGAAGCTAATGATGATGATCATGAAACTTCAGATCAAGTTACTACCGAACCTTGTAAGTCAACCAGAGTACGGTCTGCACCAGAGTGGTACGGTAATCCTATTCTGGAAGTCATGTTACTAGAGCATGATGAACCTATGAACTATGAGGAAGCGATGATGAGCCCAGATTTCGCAAAATGGCTTGAGGCCATGAAATCTGAGATGGGATCCATGTATGAGAACAAAGTGTGGACTTTGGTGGACTTGCCCGATGATCGACAAGCCATAGAAAATAAACGGATCTTCAAGAGGAAGACGGACGCTGATAGTAGTACTGTTACTATCGACAAAGCTCGACTTGTCGCAAAAGGTTTTCGACAAATTCAAGGTGTTGACTACAATGAGATTTTCTCAACTGTAGCGATGCTTAAATCCGTCTGAATCATGT
Organism: Aegilops speltoides; assembly: GCA_021437245.1. NCBI lineage: Eukaryota > Viridiplantae > Streptophyta > Magnoliopsida > Poales > Poaceae > Aegilops > Aegilops speltoides. Next base: position 277,840,996 of record CM038145.1, on the reverse strand, counting down.
TAGCAATTGCCATATTTTTTGAAATCTGGCAAATGGATGTCAAAACTTCATTCCTTAAATTGATATTTCTTAAAGAAGAGTTGTATATGAGGCAACCAGAAGGTTTTGTCAATCCTAATGGTACTAACAAGGTGTGGAAGATCCAGCGATCCATCTATGGACTGGTGCAAGCATCTCGGAGTTGGAATATACGCTTTGATGAGTCGATCAAAGCATATAGTTTATACAGACTTGCGGTGAAGCCTGTATTTAGAAGAAAGTGAGTGGGAGCACTACAACCTTTCTGATAAGTATACGTGAATGACATATTGTTGATTGGAAATGATGTAGAATTTTCTGGAAAGCATAAGGGAGAGTTTGAAAGGAGATTTTCAAAGAAAGACCTTGGTGAAGCTGCTTACATGTAGGGATAGATCAAGATGCTTGATAAGATTTTTCTATGAGTACAGACCTTGACAAGATTTTGTAAGAATTCAAAATGGAACAGTCAAAGAAGGATTTCTTGCCTGTATTGCAAGGTATAAAGTTGAGTAAGACTCAAAACCCGACCGCAGCAGAAAATAGAAAGAGAATGAAAGTCATTCCCTATGCCTCATCCACAGGTTTTATAAAGTATGCCATGCTATGTACCAGACCAGTTGTGTGCCTTGCTATGAGTTTGGCAGTAGGCGACAAAGGATCCAGAGTGGATCACTCAGATAGCGGTCAAAGTTATCCTTAGTTACCTAAGAGGGTGTAACACCCCAAAAATTTAACCATGATTTGTTTATTAAAATTCTGCCAGGAAATTAAATTTTTATTTTCTGGATTTATCTTTGGATTTCAGAACCTCTCTTTTCTTCTGAGTTGTGGAGTTTTCACCCCAAGTAAAAACTTTTCAAAAGTATTGTTGGACTTATATACTCTCTCAATAAAAACAATTCTTTTATCAGTGGATTTATTTGCATAATTATTTTCCCTAGAGCTCTATTTCTTTAAAAATGATTTTCATAAGCTTTAGAGCCTCTTTTGCACTACAACCCTTTGATAAATTCATTTAAAAATCCCACCAAAATTTGGGGATGTCATGTGATGTTCTTAAATCACTTTTATGCAAAAATATCCTTTAGTCATTTGGAAATTTTGAGCTTCATCCCAAGTTTTCAAATCTGGTCCAGTTGCACTTTTGCACTACAACCTATTTAAATATTTCTTTAAAACTTCCACCAAAATTAGGGGATGTCAGTAGGAGTATATAATTTAACTTTGTGCAAAAACCCATTGATGTTCTTTGACAAATTTGAGCAAACCATCCTCTTTTGCCCTCTGGTCCAGTTTGGCCGTTTCTACTGCAACCCTACTTTATTTTGCTCTAGTACCCATGAGCTTTTTCCTGCTTATAGTCCTCCCTACCAAACCCTTAAGTCCAGGAGAGTGGACCCATTGGAGTATTTTTGGTCCATGAAACTATGCCCTTTTCTTTCTGTCCAGAATTGGTTTCCTCAAAAACTTGCACTAACAAGTTTTTGTTTTTGACAAACTAACCTTGCCACCCTCTTTAACATCTAAAGAGACACTGGTATGGAGTTTTTGGCCACCGAAGAGATGCCTAGATGCACTTGGCATTTCATCGAACAGGTTAGGAGCATGGCCAGTTTTGGCATGCTTATGGACTTGCATTATGAAGTTGCCCTAATGGCCTAACCAGCATGTCCACTAAGCTCCTAGATGACTCTAACCTAGACCTGTTAATCCCCAAACCCACCCAAGCCTCCTGGCATGCCCTAGCATTTTGCCAAACACCTCGCGTGCGGCGCCCAGAGTGCACGTTTTGCACGCGCGCGCACCGAGTCGCCGCGTCCCACTGCCGTCGCCCCGCGCTTGTTCTGGCCCATCCCACTCATAGCCAGCGCGTCCCGACTCCTCCCTCGCCACAGAGCCGCCCTTGGAGCTCCACAGCGCCGCCGTCAGGTCGGCCGTGGCCACTAGCAGCCGGCCACAGCAGCCCCTGCCATGGACGGCGCCGCCCGAGCCACACCCCCGCGCCAGCTACCCCTGGAACAGCTTGATCTCATCCGCAAGCCTGTCCGCTAGCTCGCGTCGCCGCCACGTCGCCCTGCTGCAACAGAACAGCGGTTCGCCGTTGAGCTTATCCATGGCCGCCGCGGAACCAACCCCGGCCGCCTATAAAAGGGACCCCGAGCTCGACCAGGCACCCAGGCAAGCTCATGCCATCCCTCTGATGCTCCCCTAGCCAGCCATCGACGGCGGGAAGCCTTCTTTCCCATCTCCGACAGGTTCAACCGCCGCCACTCTCCGGTCACGTACCTCGCGAGCAGGCCCTCCCCGCCGCTCCAAAGACCACCACTCGACTTGACTGCAGGCGGAGCTGCCCACCTCTCAAAAGCGACGGGAACCACCGAGCCTCAAAGCCCCATTCTCCCGAGGCCGTCTGCCGCCAGAGCTTGCCGGGCGACTCTCCATCCCCGCCACCTCGACCACCGGAGGACCGCCTGGATCGGGCGGATCCATCCTCGCCTCCGGAGCTCGCGAGGAGCCGCTGCTCACCGGCGTGATCGCTGAGACCCGCCTGCTCGCCAGAGGAGGAAGGAGGCGGGGGCGACCGGTCAAACCTAACCAGTGGGCCCCCTGGACCCACTGTTAGTGACCACGGGCCGGTCCGCGCTGGCGTAAGTGGAGGCGTAAACTCAAAGTACGTCTCCTACGTGTATCTATTCGAAACATTTTTTTCTGTTTTATTTTAAAAACAGAATTTGACTAAACTTTGACTGGCTATAAGTTTTTAAATATAACTCCAAATGAGTTGATTCTTTTTCCCACCTCTCTCAAATTTTGTCTAGTTTATTTTCAGATTTATTTGAAAAAATTTCAGATAACTTTTTTTCACTATTTTGTAACTACGTGTTAATTTGAATATTTTCTAAAATAGGATTTGTTGGAGAGAGAAGAAAACTTTCAAAAGTTTTGGAATGCACCTTGCCTCTCCACAACTTGAAGGCAAGCATTCTGAACCCTGGCATAATATTGTTGTGTGTTGTTCGATACAGTTTCAACACCACCTTAACTCGAAGAATTCAATATTTTATGTGATGACACGATCATACTCATGAGTGGAAATGAATGTTCCTTGCTGTTGGAATTTGATATGCTTGTGACAGTAATCACCCTCGTCTGCCTTCATGCCTATCGGAAGGAAGCTGGGAAAGTCTCTGTCTTGGGTAGACATGAGCTTGTCCCTGGTTCCTCGTCGAGACAGTTGTGTCCGGTATGGCATGATGAGGTATGATGAGTGGTGACTCTGTCTGTTGGTTGAAATATATTTGTTATGATAATCATGCAGGGAATACTTAAACCTCCTGAGTCGACCGTAGATTGAGTCTTGTTCCAGTAACCCCCATACTTGTTTCGTACTACCACTTGTTCCTGCCGCGGGTAGGGTACAGTTCAGTAAGTTTTCAACCCCTTTCTTGGCACACACTGTACAGAGAGGCCACGGTGGAAGATACCGGCTACATCTGGTAGGCAGGCCACCTGGTCCGGGGGCATGGGTGTTTCCGGTTGGGACCGAGAGGGGGGCAGCCCTTAGTAGCGCGTGGTATAAATTTGATCCCATGCTAATCGAGGTTGTAGCCTCCCCACTTAGAGTTTTGCTTGACGGGTGTTGTGGGTGATTCCAGACACCCGTAAGTTAAGCTGGTGTGTGCGGGTCAGGTGTGTTTTCAGTTAAAAGACTGTAAATGGAATTAGTCCCATTGGACTAAAGGAATCCGTTACTCGTGGGTAAAGAGTACACCCTCTGCAGAGGTTATATCTATTCGGATAGCCGTGTCCATGGTTAAGGACTACAGTCTGGGATGGGTCAAGTGTCGGTCTTCGGAGGGGAAACTGCTAAACCAGAACATGAGTCATGACTTGTGACTCATGATGATTATGATTATTATCATTATGGACTAACCCATTATATTATTTGAATTATTGAGTATCTCTGGGATGGTTCTACCTCCTGGATATTCACTGTGATTATTTTCTTATAAGCCCTTTACATGGTGTCGCTGAGACGCCCGACTGTGGCATGCTTGTTATTTATTTACTTTATAAGCCCTTTATGTGGTGTCGCTCAGACGCTCGACTGTGGCATGCTGTTATTTATTAACTTTATAATCCCTTTATGTGGTTTCGCTCAGACGCCCGACTGAGGCATGCTTTACGTTATTGTCCTTTTGAGGCGTCGCTTCAGACACCCGATTGGTGCATTCTATTTCTACTCTCTGATTGCATAGTCATGTTTTATATGAATAATTTGCTTACGTGCATCATAAATTTTATTTTATGACTGACGTTGTGATCATAGAATACTTCAATGCATGATTATCGTTTGTTATATTATACCCGTGTTCATAATGTTTGCGAGTACATTCAAAGTACTCACTGGCTTGTCCCTGGCTATTGTCTTGGCCAGATTTCTTGCGTGGAAAGGAGCGCTGCGATGACAACCCCGGAACCTACGCCATGATGATAGCAGCCTCGCGAAGATAGGAGTTATCCCGGTTAGCTGTTCCTCTGGGAAATGGAGTCCCATAGACGCTAAGAGACCACAAACCGCTTCCGCCGTCAGCCACTAGAAACCAATTGTTGTACTCATAGGCCAGAATGGTCTTGTACTACATATTTTGTATTTTGCTTGGAATGTCTGTATCAAGTTGGTGCCTCATCAGCTAACAGTAATCCTGGGGCTGGTGAGCACAAGGACCATTTTCTGGGAATTAATATCCCGAAAACCCAGTCCTGACAAACTTGGTATCAGAGCCAGGCTGACCATAGGCTAATCCTATCTTAGCCAGGTCAAAAAACCTAGATTAACCAACCCACCAAACCTTAACCTAGCCCCGGCCAAGCTTCTCATGCAAGATAGCCACACAATGACCCGACACCTTTTGGCAGTCGGTGCCCAACCTATCAGCCTAGCCTGTCGATCACGCGCCAGTGGCCGACACCTAAATTGTCTCATTCGCAAGCATGCGAAGGAAGACTCCATTCCCTTTTTCTATAAAAAGAGCACGCTAGCCTCAACCCAGCACAACACAACCTCTTCCCAAACCGAGCCACAATGCCTGGCCCCGTCATGCACAATGAAACCACGGCAAACAACCTTGGAGGTTTTGTGACCGTGCTAGCAAACCTCACCCGCCGTGCCTTTGCATTAGAAGAGCCCCCAGAATATGTTGTGTACCAAGGACCCATGAGCGGTGAGAGCCGCCAATTCTGGGCCACGGTGCACATCTATGGAAGGGGTCTATCGCCAGAATGCCCCTACAGGTTGACCGGAAGGACAACTTCCTTTGAGCCACAAGCCATCCAACTAGCTGCTCGAGAGGTCAGAGTCCAACTCCGCACTTGTCGCCCAGAGTTAATCGTCGCCGTTTCTACTACTACCCCGCCGTGACGGGTATGGTAGGCCACCCTGTGTTACCAATGGAGATCACGAGACGGATCTGCATTGTTGCATCCGTGCGCTATGTAGGTGCACTAGAAGAACTGTTCGATCAAATCACCCTTGATCTGATCGCAGCTCGTGGAGAGCTGGTTCGCTGAGCCCCGGCGAGAGGAGAAGATGAGCCTGACGCCGACAACCCAGTCGTGCTGTTCGAACAACCGATCGAGTCCCTGAGGTCCGCCCCAGCCGTCGACCAAAATACATTGGTATCCCCAGAAGTGCTTCATCGCCTTTTTGGAACACGCTCCAACGGGATTGTGGCCAACAATCCCTAGGATGGTCATCATCGCTACCCCAACCCTGCAGCCCCTCAACCCCCTCCAGCTAATCCCGATGGTGAAACCCGTGGAGAAGCCTCGATGTCCACAAGGCACGCCCGCTTAGATATTAACGAGGTAGAGTGAGTCACTCGAGTAGTACCGAGTCTTAGTATGTCCTCGCCTTGTAACTGTGTGATCCTATACCGCCATAATTAAATGCTGTTTGCTTGTGCGCCCCTATTTTAAATAGTAGCCATGCATAAGTATGTTGGTGTATGATTGCATTTTTAATCTCGGGCGTAGCTGCCAAAAACCAACCTCGACGACACCAAGTTTGTGCTATGAGTAAACTGTTTCGTTCCAGCTAATAGGAGTAATATTTTCAAAACAACCCTTATCAAATCTCGAGGACGAGATTTTTCTTAAGGGGGGTAGTGTTGTAACACCCCAAAAAATTAACCATGATTTGTTTATTAAAATTCTTCCAGGAAATTAAATTTTTATTTTCTGGATTTATCTTTGGATTTTAGAACCTCTCTTTTCTTCTGAGTTGTGGAGTTTTCACCCCAAGTAAAAACTTTTCAAAAGTATTGCTGGACTTATATACTCTATCAATAAAACAATTCTTTTATCAGTGGATTTATTTGCATAATTATTTTCCCTGAGCTCTGTTTCTTTAAAAATGATTTTCATAAGCTTTAGAGCCTCTTTTGCACTACAACCCTTTGATAAATTCATTTAAAATCCCACCAAAATTTGGGGATGTCATGTGATGTTCCTAAATCACTTTTATGCAAAATATCCTTTAGTCATTTAGAAATTTTGAGCTTTATCCCAAGTTTTCAAATCTGGTCCAGTTGCACTTTTGCACTACACCCTATTTTAATATTTCTTTAAAACTTCTAGCAAAATTAGGGGATGTCAGTAGGAGTATATAATTCAACTTTGTGCAAAAACCCATTGATGTTCTTTGAAAAATTTGAGCAAACCATCCTCTTTTGCCCTCTGGTCCAGTTTGGCAGTTTCTACTGCAACCCTACTTTATTTTGCTCTAGTACCCATGAGCTTTTTCCTGCTTATAGTCGTCCCTACCAAACCCTTAAGTCCAGGAGAGTGGACCCATTGGAGTATTTTTGGTCCATGAAACTATGCCCTTTTCTTTCTGTCCAGAATTGGTTTTCTCAAAAACTTGCACCAACAAGTTTTTGTTTTTGACAAACTAACCTTGCCACGCTCTTTAACATCTAAAGAGACACTGGTCTGGAGTTTTTGGCCACCCCAAGAGATGCCTAGATGCACTTGGCATTTCATCGAACAGGTTAGGAACATGGCCAATTTTGGCATGCTTATGGACTTGCATTATGATGTTGCCCTATGGCCTAACCAGCATGTCCACTAAGCTCCTAGATGACTCTAACCTAGACCTGTTAATCCCCAGACCCACCCAAGCCTCCTGGCATGCCCTGGAATTTTGCCGAACACCTCGCGTGCGTGCTCTAGGCGCGCCCAGAGTGCACGTTTTGCACGCGCGCGCACCGAGTCGCCGCGTCCCACTACCGTTGCCCCGCGCTCGTTCTGGCCCTTCCAACTCACAGCCAGCGTGCCCCGACTCCTCCCTCGCTGCAGAGCTGCCCCTGGAGCTCCACAGCGCCGCCGTCAGGTCGGCCGTGGCCACTAGCAGCCGGCCACAGCAGCCCCTGCCATGGACGGCGCCGACCGAGCTACACACGCGCGCCAGTTGCCCCTAGAACAGCCTGATCTCATCCGCAAGCCCGTCCGCTAGCACGCGTCGCCGCCACGTCACCCTGCTCAACAGAATGGCGGTTCACTGTCGAGCTTATCCACAGCCGCCGCAGAACCGACCCTGGCCGCTTATAAAAGGGACCCCGAGCTCAACCAGGCACCTAGGCAACCTCAGGCCATCCCTCTGATGCTCCCCTAGCCAGCCATCGACGACGGGAAGCCTTCTTTCCCATCTCTGGCAGGTTCGGCCGCCGCCACTCTTCGGTCACGTACGTCGCGAGCAGGCCCTCCCCCGTCCCTCCGGCACCACCTCTCGACTCCCCTTGACCGTGCGGAGCTGCCAAGCCTCTCAAACGCGACCGGGAACCACCGTAGCCCAAAGCCCCAATTCTCCCGAGGCCGCCGTCCGCCGCAGAGCTCACTGCCGGCGACTCCCTCCATCCCCGCCACCCCCTCGACCATCAGGAGGACCGCCCTGGACTGGCGGATCCATCCCTGCCCTCCGGAGCCCGCGAGGAGCCGCCATTCACCGGCGTTGATCGCCGGAGACCCGCCTCTGTTCGGCCAGAGGAGGAAGGAGGCGGGGGCGACCAGTCAAACCTAACCAGTGGGCCCCCTGGACCCACTGTCAGTAACCACGGGCCGGTCCACGCTGGCGTAAGTGGAGGCGTAAACTCAAAGTACGTCTCCTATGTGTATCTATTCGAAACATTTTTTTTCTGTTTTATTTGTAAAACAGAATTTGACTAAACTTTGACTGGCTATAACTTTTTAAATATAACTCCAAATGAGTTGATTCTTTTTCCTACCTCTCTCAAATTTTGTCTAGTTTATTTTCAGAAATTTAGACAACTGTTTTGCACTGTTTTGAAACTATGTATTAATTTGAATATTTTCTAAAATAGGATTTGTTGGAGAGAGAGGAAAACTTTCAAAAGTTTTGGAATGCACCCTGCCTCTCCACAACTTGAAGGCAAGCATTCTAAACCCTGGCATAATATTGTTGTGGGTTGTTCGATACAGTTTCAACACCACCTTAACTCGAAGAATTCGATATTTTATGTGATGACACGATTATACTCATGAGTGCAAATGAATGTTCCTTGCTTTTGGAATTTGATATGCTTGTGACAGTAATCACCCTCGTCTGCCTTCATGCCTATCGGAAGGAAGCCGGGAAAGTCTCTGTCTTGGGTAGACATGAGCTTGTCCCTGGTTCCTCGTCGAGACGGTTGTATCCGGTATGGCATGATGAGGTATGATGAGTGGTGACTCTGTCTGTTGGTTGAAATATATTTGTTATGCTAATCATGCAGGGAATACTTAAACCTCCTGAGTCGACCGTAGATCGAGTCTTGTTCCAGTAACCCCCATACTTGTTTCGTACTACCACTTGTTCCTGCCGCGGGTGGGGTATAGTTCAGTAAGTTGTCAATCCCTTTCTTGGCACACACCGTACAGAGAGGCCACGGTGGAAGATACCGGCTGCATCCGGTAGGCAGGCCACCTGGTCCGGGGGCATGGGTGTTTCCGGTTGGGACCGAGAGGGGGGCAGCCCTTAGTAGCGCGTGGTATAAATTTGATCCCATGCTAATCAAGGTTGTAGCCTCCGCACTTAGAGTTTTGCTTGACGGGTGTCGTGGGTGATTCCGCATAACCGTAAGTTAAGCGGGTGTAAAAGGGTCGTGTGTTTTCAATTAAAAGACTGTAAATGGAATTAGTCCCGTTGGACTAAAGGAATCCGTTACTCGTGGGTAAAGAGTACACCCTCTACAGAGGTTATATCTATTCAGATACCCGTGTCCATTGTTAAGGACTACAGTCTGGGATGGATCAAGTGTCGGTCTTAGGAGGGGAAACTGCTAAACCAGAACATGGGTCATGACTTGTGACTCCTGATGATTATGATTATTATCATTATGGACTAACCCATTATATTATTTGAATTATTGAGTATCCCTGGGACGATTCTACCTCCTGGATATTCACTGTGATTATTTTCTTATAAGCCCTTTACGTGGTGTCGCTGAGACGCCCGACTGTGGCATGCTTGTTATTTATTTACTTTATAAGCCCTTTATGTGGTGTCGCTCAGACGCCCTACTATGGCATGCTGTTATTTATTTACTTTATAAGCCCTTTATGTGGTGTCGCTCAGACGCCCGACTGAGGCATGCTTTACGTTATTGTCCTTTCGAGGCGTCGCTTCAGACACCCGATTGGTGCATTCTATTTCTACTCTCTGATTGCATAGTCATGTTTTATATGAATAATTTGCTTATGTGCATCATAAATTTTATTTTATGACTGACGTTGTGATCATAGAATACTTCAGTGCATGATTATCATTTGTTATATTATACCCGTGTTCATAATGTTTGCGAGTACATTCAAAGTACTCACTGGCTTGTCCCTGGCTATTGTCTTGGCCAGATTTCTTGCGTGGAAAGGAGCGCTGCAATGACAACCCCGGAACCTACGCCATGATGATAGCAGCCTCACGAAGATAGGAGTTATCCAGGTCAGCTATTCTTGTGGGAAATGGAGTCCCATAGACGCTGAGAGACCACAAACCGCTTCCGCCATCAGCCACTAAAAAACCAATTGTTGTACTCATAGGCCAGAATGGTCTTGTACTACATATTTTGTATTTTGCTTCGAATGTCTGTATCAAGTTGGTGCCTCATCAGCTAACAGTAATCCTAGGGCTGGTGATCACAAGGACCATTTTCTGGAATTAATATCCCGAAAACCCGGTCCTGACAGAGGGCTAAGGAAGTATTTCTCGGTTATGGAGGTGATAAAGAGTTCGTCGTAAAGAGTTACGTCAATGTAAGCTTTACACCAATCCAGATGACTCCGAGTCTCAATCTGGATACTTATTGACAGTGGGAGCAATTAGCAAGAGTACCTCCATGCAGAGCATTGTAGACATAGAAAATTTGCAAAATACATACGGCTCTGAATTTAGCAGACCCGTTGACTAAAATTCTCTCACACTACTAGGAAAAGGCCTGCTAGTGGCGCACCTGTTTTGCCTACTAATGGCGCACTACAGGTGCACCACTAGCACCACACCATTAGAATTTAATACTAATAGCGCACCCCTGGTGCGCCATTAATATCTGGTATACTAATGGCGCACCATGCCGTGTGCCATTAGTATGCCTCCCAGGGGGCCATATTTACCCATGTGCTTTGGCATACTAATGGTGCACTAGTGGATGATGCGCCATTAGAGTCCTTTTTGCAGTGCTCCATTAGTGTGCCGAGTGGTGCGCCACAGTATGAATATTAGGGATTTTTTTCCTGATATTTGCACAGGTTACAAAACATATTACTGCACATAATATAGGGAGCACAACATATAAACAGCAGATTTATCGAATACAATAGAAGATTAGTCTCCGAATACAATTATTCATATTAGTCTCCGAATTTAAAATACCGAACAAAGTTAGAACATTACAAGTCTCGAAACCGCGAGTAGCGAGTTTGTCTTCACATTACAAGTTGATATCGATCATCTAAACTACCATCACATACAAGAGAGCTGCGGTCATCACGATGAGCATAATCGCGATGAAACTGGTCTTTATCCGGTTCCTCCAATGCTCTTCTCTCTCTCCCGCTAGATAGCTACAGATCTAACTTCCGCCCGCCCTAGTGGTGTACCTTTGTAATCAGTATCGCTGAACGGTGAACCTGTCTCCGACATCGCTTCCCCACCGTCAGAGACTCGAACCTTACCCTTGTACACTACATACGCATTTACATCTCTATGCACTAGCCAAACAAAACGTTAGTAACAACTCATAGACAATACATAAGCAATATATAAGTATGCAACAAAAGGATCGGAAGAGAAAAGCAACACATTAATAGCACGATTCATGGTCCTACTAATAAATAGCATCGATTACATATAAGTTGAACGATTGTGCAAACCAAAGAGACATACAAGTTCATTAAAGTTTAATATTACAACATGAGCCAATCGACATTTCAGAACTACATAGCATCACTACTTTTGACTCAACTCAGCGGACCGGAGCATGGTTGAAGCCGCCGTCTTTCATGATGGTCATGAAATCGCGGTCGTTGTCAGCCTGCATTTGTAGCGTTGTTTCTATCTCACTGTTGGACGGTTGAGATCTGAGGTAGAACTGCCCCGAGGTACGAAGGACATCTTGATGGATGATTTCCGCAAACTCCGATCGATGTGAAAGAATTTTGCCCGATGTCCGCTGTCTGGATTGCCGCAAGCGCTGCGGCCCAATCTTTTGAGATTTATGGTCCCGCACGACGCCTCGCATGTGATGGAGGGTGTAGCACGATCCTTCGATTGCCAAAGCGGTTGCTTGACGCAGGGGAACATCAGACAGGGTGAACACATGCTTGCCGCACTCTATTTAACCGCCTCTTGAAGGTGCCTCTAGATCTGGCGTAGCCGGGGAGAGCATCATCAAGAACTTTCTTGATATTTGTGTAGTCTATCTTCGACTCACGGTCCGAGTCAAAATACGTGGCCATTGAATATTTAGGGCTTACGAGGATGAGTGTGCAATGTGTGTCACTGCACAAAACACGGAATGTTAGAAAAAAAGAACGATCGAAATCTAAGAAATCATATGTTACGGGGCAGTGAGGGGATGACTTACTCGGGAAAGTAAGGCACGAGGAAGTTATATATCCTTATGTGGGTTTGCCAGAATGACGCCTTCAAGGTGTGAACTCGCGACTTGCCGGTCCCCAGTGCTGCCCAAGATCTTGGCACGCATGTAGAAGGGGTCGACTATCACGATGTTCGGGGTCTTCTCTCTAATGATCCGCATTTCCATACTCATCGAAAACAGCCGGACGAAGGTGTAGTGCAGCGGATGAAGGTTAAACATAGCAAAGATGTCATCAAAATGCAGGACGATTGTACCCCCAATGGCGCTATCCACAAAGCCCTTGCCCTCCGGCACCTTGGCCACGAAAACCGGGTATGCCACATCATTCTGGGAGAGATGCCACTTCTCCAAAGAAAGAACACTGTCATGCAGACTCCACATAGCACCGGTTGCAGCATTGAGCAGATTAGTCGGTAGCATCGCCCTACCCGCCACATGCACCCTCCTCGAGATATCCTTAGGTGAAGGTGGCCCGTCCTGAGCATGGATCATACTCGGTGCCGGGCTGGCTCGCACCGCCTCTTGTTATTCTTTCCTTTCCGTCCTTCTTCTTCATTTGTCAGTAATGGGATCGAGTTCTTCTCAGAGACCGCCTTCTTGAGTGTGTTGGGGCTGATAATATTTCGCACTCGCTATCTCGAGGCTCGTGAAGGCGGCAGTCGAGGCGCCTCCCGAGAATCGAACACCGCATTTACTCTGCTGTAATTGGGTTTCTCCGCGGTACCAGCCTAGATCACAGCCGCTTTTTTCGTGGTTGGGTTCTTGAGAAGGAGGCCCGCAGAATCTGGCCACCGCACTCCATGTTTGGCAAAGTAAATATCGACGTTGGTAAATGTACCGCCGTTGTTGTCGTTGCCGCCCAGATCCTGTGCCATATGCATGTCCAGATCCTCGTATAGGGATGTCCGCATGTCCGGAAGCGTTTGGGCGGTCTTGCCATGGCTTGGCGCCAGACGACCGGTGTTGTTGTTCAGGTGGTGTCCCCGCCTCAAACGAATCCGCTCTTCGCCAAAGTAGGGCCAGCTTACACAGCGCTGAGGGTCATCACATCATCTTCGCCGCCCCAACGGGTCGAATCAGAGGTAGCAACTCGTCGCAGCCTGGCAGCACCCAAACCAGTTCAACCCTATACACGTGGGTGGCATCAGACATCGTGGAACACGGGTTTCCAGCTTGAATGATTCTTCCTTGGCGACATCGATCAACTCGCCGCCACGGCGCGGAGAGTGCATGGAACATCGGCGGCGCTCGAAATATGTAGGGCATCGTGGATGCCCACCAAAGGCAAGGAGATGAAGTCATCGGTCGAGAGGCTTAGTTACCGTGGATGGCGAGAGCTCGCTATCGTTGAGGCACCGCCAATGGCGGAGTGCAATCGACGGAGGGGCCGCTGTCGGCGAGGTGCCGCCGGGCGACACCCCGGTTCATTAAGCTCCAATGCTGCGGCCGGGCGCCGAGACACGAATATCGCCCGCCGGAGACACTAATGGCGCCGCTGCTGCTGTGTGAGTTGCCGTGAATTGAATTAGGGCGCCCCTATGGCCGCCCGCAATCCACGCCATCCCTGAATCAAGGTAGGAACAATGGCGTGAGCCTCATTCCCGCTTGTTGTTGCACTTGTTTTGACAATCTCCGAATCGCGCCACTTGTGCCTTGAGTTCTTGAACCTTGCGCGATCGGGCTTTCCGAGCTGGTCTTTTTTCTCCTTTCGCCCACAAGTGGTATAGTATGACCACCATTTTGTGGACAAGCCTTTGCCGCCACACGACCAACCGATTTATGGCTTACCGAGCTTATCCTTGTTTTTCATTACGCTCAACGCCTCTATTTAGAGTGTTGTCCCAAGGGGAGCTCGAGACGACCCCTGCTGCCGCTTTCAGCTCCAAAGGCAAGGAATGTGAACCATTTAGAAATTTGGCTTCATTAATTAGAATGCAACCATATGGAGCTAATTACGCTGGGTGTATTCCTTACTGTAACATGCTCTGCGCTTTAGTGTTCAGATCCGTGGTAAGCTCCTTTGTTACCGGTCCTCCTTGCATCGGGCCCCGACATAGGTCCCGGCCCGCTTGTCACGGTATTTCTCGGCTGGGCGGTAGGCCTTGCTCGGCACGCCAGCCCTCCTTGTCCCATATAGGCTCGCCACTCAGAACCACCGGACCGAAGTTGGTGGACCTCAAGATCAACTCCCACATTTCTTTCCCCACTGACTTGATTCCACGATTGCGCTGCTCTCGCACTTGATCTTGAACTCCTTGTAGTCATCTTCGCTGATCGAAGGATTTTTTGCCTTGATCTTCTCATAACTATCACCTTTGTCAATCATTTTCTTCACCGCGCTTCTCCAAGTAGACAGGGCCGTGCTCATCCTCGTGAGGGTGGCACTGTTCACTTTATTCCCTGAGAGGCGCGTGTTTGCAAAGTCAGCGGGAAACTTGTATCGTTCATGCAGCTTCGTGAAGAGGAGGCTGCGCAAATTCCCTCGGTCCTTATGCCTTAGGTTCTCGGTGTTGATCGAGACGGTGCTCCGGAGAATGCACCCGAGCTGAACCGAGTACCCCTTGACTAATTCTTTGGGCGCTGTTGTGGTTCTAAGTCTGACAGTAGAAAGACGGGTAGGTATGGAGAGGCAAGATCTCAGCTATGGCGAAGGTGTACACACGGAGTTTATGAGTTCAGGGCCTTCTCGGTGGAAGTAACAGCCCTACGTCTCGGTGCCCGAAGGTGGTCGATTGGATTACGTGAGTGATATTACAGGGGTTGCCAACCCTTGTCCCAGATGAGGGGGGTGGCTTATATGGAGTGCGCCAGGACCCCAGTCATCCTCCATTACAAGGGACTAAATGTACATAAAGTGCTGGCGTTACTGGTAACACCAGCCTTAAGTGCTATTAATGGCCTTAAAGACTATGGAGTGAATGCACAACCATTGCGCCGAGTGACTCCTGGTCTTTGGGAGGTCGAGTGATTCTCTTGTTAGTCGAGTGGCGGTAGGTAGGGAGACTCTCGAGTGACAAAGGTGTCAAGTGGATTGCACTCGACACCTTTGACTGGGGGTCTCACGGAGTCTCTTGACCTTCTTGCCTTCTAGGGAAGTGACCTTGGGTAGGACGATAGGTCGTGCCTATGACCCTACCCTGTGTCTCAGATCCTCATCAAGAGCTCCCTAATGGATTATGGTATGAGTGAAAAGTAGGTTGAAGTTGAACCGCTTTGAGCTTTGTGTTCACAGTATCTTCTCGAAGACTAAACGCTGTGTCGATTCACCACCTTGATCCATTCAAGTGAACTGATTGAACCGGCGACTCATGTGTCGAAAAGCCGCGGTCAGCGCGATCTCGGCGCCGACACCGCAGCAGTATCCCGGATTTCAAGGATACAAAATTTTGGGAAGCGTATGGGTGGAGAGCGCCAAACGAAAGGGCCGGATAAGTAGCGATGCTCGACACACGCCGCCGCCACATACGCTGAAAGCGAACTGTTCCGGATTTGACGGATTGCTTAGTCCCACGACGCCACTCGGAGATGGCCTTTATAAGGCGACGGGTTCGAGGCGCTGTATCGTGTTTCATTTTCTTCTTTCTTTTTCTCCTTCGCTTTCCACCGCGCTTAGCTCCTTCGCTCGGCGACGCTGTTTCCAGCCATGGTGAAGGACAAGACGGCAGCGCTTAGAGCGCAAAGAAGGCGCGGGTGGCGAAGGCAAGAAGCAGCCGCTGGTCATCGTGGCAGGCGGGCTGCCGCCGGCTGGATCCAGTATGATTGATCCGCCTTGATTCGGGCGGAGGATCTAGCTGAACCGGAGGAGTCCGGATTGATCGCTAAGGGAGCGCAAGGTTGCCAAGGGGAGATGGAGCCGCAACCTTAACTGGTGAGTGCGTTTCGCTCGCCACCCACGCCGACCGGGTTTTCGCCCTCCGCACCTTTCTTTCGGGATTCTTGAACTTGCCGATGTACTAAAGTAGGGGTACCTTAGTATCCCGAACTTGTGCACGGCAACAGCAGGTCTCCGCGGCAAGGCTTCGCGGGCGCCCGCCAAGATCCTTCGCTATTCCTATTACGCCATTCAAGAACAAAGTGTTTAATCAGAAGACAAGGCCCTGCAAGAGAAGATTGCCGAAGGATAAGACCCCGCAAGAGGAGCTTGCCGGAAGGCCAACCAAGGCATTTCAGAGACTTGCCGCGACGCGATCGCAAGGCCCCGGAAGGCCCGGCGAGTGACAAGCTTTGGTGCGGTAAGACAAAGAATCATGCAAGGCGCTGTGCCGCGCGACGGCTACTCACTCAGCGCCAAGGCCCAATAAGATCCGACGACGGTCACCGCAGATCGCTCGGCGGCGACGGGCGTAGTAGTCGCGCAGCTAAGCGTGCGAGGTGGCAAGTGAAGATGACGAGAAGGCCATCGTGGCGACAGGGCGCCTCTAACGGTCGCTTTGCACTGCTTATGATCGGACGGGCATTAAATGCCCTTGTCCCCGCCACGAGTTAGGTAGGGGGCATCATGATAGCGGTTGTACCAACCCCATTTTTACTTTTTTACCTCTTCAAGGCTGCACTGCCGGTGACCCTTTAGACTATAAAAGGAGGCCCATGCGCACGAGAAGGGGTTCGACTCATTCGATACTACAGACACACCCACACTTTCAAGCAAGAACACAATACATACACAGAAAGCAGCAGAGGAGTTTTATCTCCTCGAGAGCTCTGCCGGGTAAAATCCTCGCTGCTTTACCTCGACCGCTTTCAGCGCCTCCGCCTCCTCGCCGATCAAAAGGGCCCCGCCTATAGGTGTTCGCTCTCACGACATCTTTGGCGCCAGTAGGGGCGCCGAGGTTGTGCGAACTCGATCCGTTTTCGTGCGCGCTACATCAACATCTTCATCGACATGCCACCAAGAAGAAGGCTTCGAGGTGGCTGCTCCGCCCATCGCCGATCCTACCGCCGCCGGAGCAAACGGGCGGTGGGGTAGACGCCGCGAGGAATGGGCGCCGACGGGGACTCACATCGCCACCAGATCTGGGCGACAAGGCCCCGCAAGCTTCGGGCGTCTGTGACATGCACCGCACTCTCTCGAGAGGTGGGATCAACAACGCCATGGTGCTCCCGCACCGCGCTCGCTGGAACAAGGCCAGGCCGGCGGATCGCGGACGCCAAGGCCAACGCACGCCAATACGCTGGCACGAAGCGCGTACGGTCGCCGGACGAGATATCGCCCTTCTAACACCGAAGAAGTTTGAGCATATCCCGCCTCGCTGCTCGCTTCGCCAAAAACAAATAGAAGAAGCGCTGCCCGAGCTCAATCAAGCTATTAGACTACCTCCGCCACGGACAAGATCGACGATCGAGGATCACCATCCGTAGCCTCATCGCTTCGCTTAACGGCGACAAGCCCCGCAACTAAGCACGCCGGTTGCGCAAGACGCCAGCGCAAGCCGATGGCGATAAGATCGGTGGGGTGCCACCACCGCACTCCCCACCACGGCGCCGAGATCGCCGACCGCCGCCAACCTCGACATCGACTCCACCGATCCTCTGACCCGCGAACTCGCCGCGATCAATGCCAAGTTCTCCAAGAACGACGACAAGAAGACGCCAGACCAAGATCGAGCATCGGAGAGAAGCGCGACGTCAATCTGACCAGCGCGCTGGGCCCATCGCTGATATGCATGCGCCTGGGGAACCAGCGACTTGCCAGACGCGTAGGTTGCCCCGCTCACCCGTGAGCTGCGGAAAGTCCAAAGGCCCAAGACCAAGAACTTCAAACCAGACGCGTTCGAGAAGTACGCGGAAGGATACATCCATCGAGTTCTCGTTCTACACCATAGCGTGCAGCTGCCGGGCGCGACGAGAAGATCTCGCTAACTACTTCCGCCGGTGCTCAAGCCCAACGCCGATCTTGGCTCATGCACTTGCCGGACAACTCCATCTCTTCGTATGACTCAGGCTATCGCTTTGTCGGCGCTTTTACAGCGGCCACAAACCCCATGGCCGGAGAGCGATCTTCATCCGCCGCCCGTAAAGAAGGAGAACCCCGCAAGTACATACAGAGATTCAGCCAGTACATGCAAGAACATCCCTGACGCCCACCCCGCCGCTGTTATTAGCGCTGCTCCATCCGAACGCAGGTGAATCCGCAGGATGAGGGAGGAGATGGCGATGTGCAAAATCAGAGATGTCAACGAGCTATATGCTCCGCCGATAAGTGTGCACGAGTCAAGAGGGGAGGAAACTCCCCGGAGAGAACGTAGAAGAAGAAGGATCTCGACAAGGAGGACGCCCCGCAAAGAAGAACCGGAGGCGGAATAGCGTAAAGAGGAAGGCAAAAGATGTGCTAGTTGTCGAAAGCAGTCCGCAACGGGGCGGCGCCGAGAAGGCTAAAGTCGGTGACTCCGGGCGAGGCTGTGGTGGCTGCCGGCAAGGTGACGGTTCCGCAGCAAGACGCAAGATCCACCGCACCAAGGGCCACGATCTCCAGGCCTGCAAGAAGGTTGAGCAGCTTGTGGAGCTACAGAAACCTGAATACGAGCGCCGTGACAAGGAGAAGGCCCAGGAAGGTGGAGGAGGATCCGGCAAGAAGCGTCCCGCCCGGGGAGGGCGCCGCGGCAAGGCCAAGCAGCAGCAAGGAGACAGGCCTCCCCGCGGCCGCGACAAGGATGAGGATGAGGACGGAGATGACGAGATGGAGGAGGACGAGACCGATGAGCAGGAGTTTCAGAAAGCGATAGAGGTTTTGTGCATTGACGGTGGGAAGCTCAAGACACCTGCACCGCCAACTCAAACAAGGTGCGGAGGTGAATGCAGCAGAATCATACGAAGTCGCAAGAAACCTCGGCGGTCCAGACGCCCATCATCTTTGATGTTGAGGATCACCCGATCGATAATCTGCGGTCGGGTGCTTGCCGATGTTGGTTTCGCTTAACAACCGCAACCTCAAGGTCACGAAGATGTTAAGGTTGACGGCGGGCCGCCTAAATTGATCTCCTCCAAGGTGCTCAACAAGCCCAGATCCCCGGCCGAAGCTCAAGAGACTGGTACTTTTCAAGGAATTAACCCGGAAGGAGCAAGCCCAAGGGGAAGATCACACCGCCAAGGACGCTTGGCAGCGAAAGCTGAATTTCAGGACGAGAGAGTCACATTTGACGTTGTTGATTTCCCATTGCCCTACAATGGGATACTGCCGCCCAGCCGCTTGCAAGTTCATGGCAGCCTCTCATTACGCCTACAATGTGCTTCAAGATGCCCGGTCCGATAAGTGTCATTTCTGTCCAAGGCGACAAGAAAGATGCACTTATCTGTATCGACAAGATCTACCGAAGCAAAGCACCGCAGCAGTAACGCAAACCACCGCCGCTGAAGCTCCCGGGGAAGAAGAAGACCAAGTCCAGAAGAGTAGCTCGATGCCCGCTTCCGCAAGCGCACTCTCTTCGAGTGCTGCGCCACCGCCGAGGATGCACCATCGAGCTCCACCGCAAGTGCAAGAAGGCGAAGACAGCCTCACCAGAGACCAAGAAAGTGGTCGCTAATGAGGACGGCACCGGTGGTACCTTCACCATCGCGCCACGCTGACCCTAAATAGGAAAGCGCTTGTTGTTTTCTCGCGGGCGAATGTCGATGTGTTTGCATGGCAACCATCCGACATCCCCGTGTTGCTGTGAAAGTAATTGAGCAGCACCTGCCGCTCGTCCTCACGCGCGGCCCGTCAAGCAGAGAATCAGGAAGCAAGCGGTGGAACGCAAAGAGTTCATTGCGGAAGAGATCAAGAAGTTGGAAGCAGCAGGCCTCGTCCGGGGAGTGCTCCATCCAACGTGGTTAGCCAATCTAGTAGTCGTGCGCAAGGCGAACGGGAAGTGGAGGCTTTGTATTGACTTCACTGATGTTAATAAAGCTTGTCCCAAAGATCCATTTCCCTTGCCGCACATTGACCAGATTGTCGACTCCACGGCAGGATGTGATCTGCTTTCATTTCTTGATGCATACTCAGGATACCATCAGATTTTCATGGCAGAAGAGGATGAAGAGAAAACCGCATTCATTACTCCATGTGGCACGATCGCTTTGTACGTAATGCCTTTCGGACTAAAGAATGCTGGTTCAACATTTGCAAGAGTAGTCAATATGCTTTTGAGCCACAACCGCATGTGAATGTAGAAGCATACATGGATGACATAGTGGTCAAGAGCGAAGACAGAGAAACTTTGATCCAAGATTTGGACGAGACATTTGCAAATATGCGCAAGATCAATCTCAAGTTGAACCCCGAGAAGTGCGTGTTTGGAGTTCCTTCCGGCAAGCTTCTCGGGTTCTTTGTGTCCCAGAGAGGGATTGAAGCCAACCCCGACAAGATTAAGGCCATCGAGCAGATTGAAGCCCCAAAGCGCGTCAAGGATGTGCGAAGGCTTGCTGGCTGTGTTGCTGCTCTCAGTAGGTTCATCTCTAAGTCCGCCGAGCGCGCCCTGCCATTTTTCAAAATTTTGAAAAAGGCAGGTCCAATGAAATGGACTCCGGAAGCGGAGGCTGCGCTATAGGACTTGAAGAGATACTCGTCCTCCACTCCAAAGATTTGTCGCACCTAAGCCACAAGAGAAGTTGATGTCAGATTCAGCGGCAACCAATCAAGTGGTTAGTGCTGCGTTAGTAGCGGAGAGGGAGGCGGATGATGAGCCGCAACCGCGCAAGCTTAATCCAACGACAAGCTGGGGTTTCCCAAAAGCTCGTCCCGACAAGGATGGATCTGCAGCCACAAGAAGAGAAACAAAAGAAGATGGTGCAGCGCCAGTTTATTTTTTTCAGCCCCTTCGCAGGGGCTAGGTCAAGGTACGTGTGCGAAGTTGCTTTTCGCCTTCTCATGGCCTCGAGGAAGCTGCGCCATTATTTTCAAGCACACGAGATCACAGCTTGTCACCGCTTCCATTGAAGAGGATATTGCGTAATCCGTAGCAAACAGCAGGATTGTCGAGTGGGCACCGAACCGCAAGCTTTGGCCTCAAGTTTGAGAGTACTTCAACTATTCAGAGCCGAGCATTGGCAGAATTCATAGCAGAGTGGACGCCAAGACTGATGAAGAAACTCCGAGAAGAGCATCCCCGCAAGGAAGCGAGCAAAGAATGGATCATGTACTTTGATGGTGCCTTCGCCATAAGGCGCCGTGGTGTGTGCTACTTGTCGCACCCACCGGAGAGCACCTCAAGCACGCGGGTCCAAATGCACTTTCCCAAGGAGCAAGCAACAAACAATACCGCAGAGTATGAAGGATTGCTTGCCGGACTCAGATCGCGCGCACCTTGGGATCAAGAAGCTTATTGTCGTGGGTGACTCACAGCTTGTCGTCCGCCAAGTGAACAAAGATTATCAGAGTCCATTGATGGAAGCCTACATTGATGAAGTGAGGAAGCCGGAAGAGAATTTTGACGGCCCGCAGATGGAACATGTTCCAAGAGCTCGAACGACATTGCAGATGGCTGTCAAAGTGTGCCGACTTAAGTTGCTCGTGGAACCAGTGGATTTTTGTGCTCAAGCTTAACTCAACCATCTCGTGACACCATCAACTAGACAGAGCAAGAAGAGAAAGTTGGTTATCGGGCGACTACTTTCCGCAGAGCCCCAAGCCGCCGCCAAGAAGGTCCCTGTGATCAACACAAAGTGCCGGGAGCAGTCTGCCCGACAAGCCCTAGGGTTTGTTTCGCTGAAGCAGACGCCCCGACAAGTTGTGTCCCGACACGCTTGCCGGGAGCATCACGCCCGCTGAATCACGATTCTCGCCAGGAAGCAGATGTTCTCGCAGCAGCATTTGCGCTTTTAGTCCTTGTCGCTGAGCCACAAGCTCCGCATGGGCACAACAGATCGCCCATTTCCTTCAAACAGAGAACTTCCCAAGAGCAAGAAGAAGCAGAGAGAGTAGCCCGCAATCAAGTATGTACCAGTTTGTCGATGACGATCGCATGTAAGAAGATTCAACGGAGTGAAATTAAAGTGCATTTCCGGGAAGAAGGACAGAGCTGTTGGCGGAGATACATGGAGGCATATGTGGTCACCATATTGGTGCAAGAGCACTTGCCGACAAAGCCTTCCAAAGAAGGTTTTTGGCCGCCGACACCTCCGTGATGCAATCGCACAAGTAACCAAGTGTGAAGCGTGGCCCACTCCAAACAGATACATCAACCAGCTCAAGCTCTCCAAACAATCCCTTTATCCTGGCCATTTTTGGTCCGGGGCTCGACATCTCGGCCCTTTTCCCCGAAGTTGTGCCGGGGCTTCGAGTACTTGCACGTGGTAATCGACAAGTTCACGGCGGCCGGAGGTGGAAGCAAGGAGGAAGGTGACAAGACAACAGCTAGTCAAGTTCTTCAGTCAATTGTTTGCTCTTCGAGTCCCTAACAGATCATCACCGGCTAACGGCACACACCACGAGCCACGCTTCATGCAAGACGCCCAATATCTTGGCGCTAAGATCTCGCTTCGCTTCGCTCACCCGAGAAGCAACGGTCAAGCGGAGAGGGCGAATGCTGAAGTACTGCATGGGCTCAAGACCAGAACTTTCACCAGGCTGTACAAGTGCGGAAGAAATTGGATCGAGGAGCTGCTGGTTCTTTGGTCGATCAGACGACGCCAAATCGAGCCATCGCCATACACCTTTTGCTCTTGTCACGGAGCGCAGGCGTTCTCCCCACGGAACTCAGATATGGATCGCCGAGTGCTCGCTTATGATGAGCTTGAGCAAGAGCAGCGGCGGCAAGATGACGCGCTGCTCCTTGAGGAGGATCGCCTTCAGTCATTGTCAGGTGAGCTGCTCGCACAAAGAAGCTTTGCGCCGCTACCATAGCCGCAGTTAATGCCGAAGCTTCGAGGAAGGCGACCTTGTTCTTCGGGCGCGCTCAATCCGCCAAGAATTCCAACAAGTTGACGCCGGCGGGAAGGCCCTTATCGGGTAATGCGAGTCACTAGGCCTCGGCGCTGTCTCGCTTTGAGACCGAAGATGGCTTTCCGAGCAACTCCCGAACATAGAGCATCTTCGTAAGTTTTACCGATATATATGCGTTGCCGGAACTCGCTGTTCGGACAACCAACTTTTGTACAAGCCTTGGCGCTGTTGCATGTAACCTTTGTACAAAGCCGGCGCAGATCCCTGCATAAATAAAGATCATATGCTCGCAAATGTTGTCAAATTTCATGCTTTTTTCTTTTGCATGCATCATCCGACACTTTGTGCAAAGAACCGCCTCAGTAAGCAATAACGAGCCCTAAGGCTCCATATCATTATTTTCTTCTTTCTTTTCTCAAAAGAAGGTTCCTTCGCCCACTAGTTTACCGGGGGGAGGAGAGGATAAAGGTTTGACCAAAGCGCCGCTCAAAGAAGTATAGCCTTGCCGGACACGCATTTACGTAAAGCTAAGTTGCCAAAGTTTGAGCATAGTCAGTTTTAAATTTTTAAGTTATATTCCTTGAACGACCGTGTTTTGTATGGAAAACCAGGCGCGGAGGAACCGCTCATGGCTAAGTTATGCGCCTTACTTTGTTTCGAGTCCGCCAACAATGAAAGTGTGTGCGACTAGCCCTCGACAAGGTTTTTGCCGGAGGCAACACCGCCAAAGAAGTTGCCGATGTTCCAGACTCAGCCAAGGCAAGTGTGTTTATACCGCAAGTTCCCTAAAAGCGAGGGTAAAAACATACAAGGGATGGAACCAAATAAAGGAAGTAACATAGCAGATAGTACCCGTAATAAAGTTATATTACAATAAATAACTTGTCGCGCCTAATGGATTGTTCCTGTGATATATCTAGCAAATGCAAGAAAAAGGAGGAAAAGGGCATCCTAATCTACACGATCGCCGCTTTAATTCTCTTGACTTCATTGACCTTGTCCACAATGGTGCGATAATGGCTTTGAGCTTTTCAAGATCAGCACCACCGGCAGCTTCTTGAGGACGCGGGTGAGGTCGAGGCCCGGTTTGCAGAAGAGTATCTTCACTAATACCTTCTCCAAGACCTTGGCGCAGGTTGCGCGCGACTCTTCAGCCAACTTCTTTGGGATCCTTTCCCGGAGCTGCTGGAGAGCCATCGCCACACCCTTGAAGAACAAAGTAAGCTTGACGCTGGGATGGAGGTTCTCGTCGGTGGAGTACCAAGCCCGCCAAGTCTGGGGCTTGCGCCAGCTCCTCGCCGATGGTAGCAGCGATATTGACGAGGCCTTCGTCTGTAGCTCCACCGTGGGCCCTCAAGGTGTTTTGAGTCTCGCCGCCCTCGCCGCAGCCTCGCTGCTCCTTGATCTCTTTCTTCAATTCATCTTCCCGCCTTTGGCGCCATCCAGCGCCTCCGCCAAGGTGGGCTTCAGCCCAGATCAGCGCTTGAGTCCTTGACGGCGTTTCGGGCCTTGACCTTGTCGGCGAAGTTGAACTTGCAGATCGCCATGGGCAAGTGCATCCTTCTCGCTGTCATACTGGAGTGCGGCAAGCTCTTCATTCTTCCCTTTCATATCCGCCTCCAGCCTGTGTCACCTTCACCTCTAACTCCTTCTTGGCGGCTCTCAGAGCGCGGGCAGCCGCCCTTCGCCTCCTTGAGCGCCCCGCCAAGTGATTGCTCCCATGCGGCGAGCTCCTCCTCGTGGCTGTCCAGATTAACCTTTTTCTGCGTTAGTTCACCTTCCCGCCTGGATAGCTCCTCGGCGGCGAGCCTCTGCTGCTCCTCGGCTTCAGCCTTTTCAAGGATGAACACCTTCTTTGCCTCCACAAGCTATGCCCTCTCCTCAGCAATAGACCAAAGGGCCTCTTGGTTGCAGCTTTGGAGCTCCTCCGCATGCTTCTCTATGTCAACTCTCCGCCACGACACAAGCGCTTCCTGACTGGGCCATTGTCGGGCGCGGTAGAGTGACACCAACTTCCCGAGCAGCTGCTCCTCCGGACTCGCCATCGCTGCTGCCATGCCACAACCACCGCCAGCCCAGCAGAGGTGAGTACTTCCTCACAAACTCCTCTCCTGACCGGCGCCTGAACTCGATGCCTGTGGAAGCTTGATGTAGACACCTCGCCGCCTTCAAGTAGGCGCTGGCTGGGCTCTGAGTCTGGGCACAGATCAGCGGGCGGAGGGGTCGGCGGTCGGTAGAAGGCCAGGCTCTCGCGCCTCCGGTCACAAGACGATCGCTGACCTCTCTCCCTCGCGCCAAAGAGTCTTGGCAAGCTTTTTCGGCCAAGGGTTCGCTGGGCTGCCTCTTCCTCACCGCAAAGGCTTTCGGTATTGCATGTGCGCCTTCCTCGCCGGTGGCCTCGGCCCATCGGGTCTGTGGAGAGGGGATCTCAAGACAGAAGAGGAAAGAAAAGTCAAGCAAAGATCCAAAAAAGAAGATCAGAAGAAGAACCCAAGGGAAGGTTTTTGACAAGAAGGGTTACCCGCTACTGGGTTCTCGTGGACTATGGGCTCCTCCGCCAAAGGCTCACTGTTCCGCCCTTGCCGGGACCTCCCTTGCCGGGAGCGCCCTTGTCGGAGAATCGCCCCTTGGTGGCGTAGTTGAAGCAGACAGCACCTCCGGGGTGGCTTCTGGTTGCTCCTGATGGGCCTGTTCTGCTCCTACACAAATAAATCAACAATCAAGATGTCAGCAAAAGAAAAAGCACCCATGCGCTCCCCACAACAGGAAGTGAACCAAACACTTACACTGGGCCAGGCGGGGCTGCGCGAGGAGAGGGAATCGGGTCCGCTAAGGTGGTCTCTTGACGTGTCTTCGCCATCACAAAGATGATCATCCTCGATGACAACCACGGGGACCTTGGCCCTCTTCGCCGCTCTCTCGGCCAGAGTCCTGAAAAGGAATGAGATTCAGAAAGAAGCAGATCAAATGCAAGACAAGAAACAACAAAGATCGAAGCAAAACAAGTTCAGCGAGGAGAAAGCCTTACTCCTCCTCCTCTTCTTCCTCCTCGTCGGAGCTCAGCGCAGAGTCGTCGAAGTCTGGTACCCTTTCTGCGTGGTGAGGCGGAGTTGTAGGCTCCCTTGGACGTTTGCCGGGAGCTGCGGCAGATCAGCGTGGCGCCCGGAAGACCCCGCCGCCATTTTAAGACGGCTCGAGATGCTCCCGCTGCAACGGTATTTCTTGCCGCAGGTGGAGCGTGTCCCACGGCGCCGCGATCGCTGGCCTGCTTGCCGCCTCGCTATATCTCCAACTCGATGGAGGCGCCTTCTGGTTGAAATTGGGCTGCGCTGGGGCTCCGCCATGCAAGCTGCTCGAAGACGGCTGGCCGCCGCGCCGGGCGGGCTCGCCGCTCGCTTTGGGCCTCGCCAACGACTCCTCCGCAAGGTCCTCCCGGGCAAGGCTTGCCGCCCGGCTGCCTTCGCTCTTCCAACGTGAAGCCACCGCCACGCGGCGGCCGCCGCCGCTTCGCCCCCGTATGGCGTAACGATCTCGTTGTTGGTGGTGTCGCGGTGAGGAGCCTCGCCGCCGGGCGCGAATGCCATTTCCACCAGCTGTCAAGAATTGTCGCGACGATCGTCGGGCGGCTCCTTCCAAGTTGGGATAACCCCATGCGAAGTCGTGACCGCATCATTGCACGGATGCAATCAAGATCGGAGTTGTCAGACGCCGATGACGCTCGGCAGCCCGAACCACTCCGGATGGTGAGCGCCGTGCTTGAATAGCTCCTTGAGCATCCCGCCAAGCTCCGTAATCGTGAAGTTGAAGTTGAGGCCCGGCGCAGCCTCATGATATCCGCTGGCCGCCAAACAGCCGTGCAGGCCTCCTCCTCTCCGCAGAGGGGCGACACGACGACGAAGGAAATCCGCGCTTAACGGCCCTCGCCAGGAGCCCGCAAGCCGAGCCGCAGGATTCGGTGGTGGCGATCTTCAGCTTGGCCGTCTGGCGACAGAGCGCGCTGGGCCGCCACAAGACTACCCGGTCTGGAGCAAGTTGGTGAATGGCTGCGGTTGGCGCTAACGATCCAACACCACTCCGCCTCCACTGCCCCATTTGCTACGGAGCTCCCTCCAGATACACCTCCTTCATGCCGACTCGGAGATCCAGCGACCTCGCCAGCTAAGGGCTCTCCTTCTCGGCTCGGGGATGAAATAGTGGCGAAAAAGAGCAACATTTGGGTGGATGCTAATGAATTTTCGCAGAGGTGTGCGAAACCGCCATTGTCGAACGGCGCTGGGGGTGAAATCAAGAAGATGAAACCCGTAGGTATTCATGATATCACGTAAGAAATCAGAAAAGGTGGGCAGAGCCCGCATGGAAGAACACCGAAAGAAATGGTACCTTTTGGGCACCGCCGGCAGAAGCTTCGCGGAGAGCACCGCGGCGCGAATGCGCACGCATCTCCGCCGACCGTAAGAGGTAGAACTCCTCCCGCAGCTCCTTCGGTGAGCTCGGGGGAGGGGAAGCACTGCCTTGCGCAGCGCCTGCCGCAACGCCGGTCGATTTTGCGTTTTGCCGGTCTTCGAGCCATGGCGAAGCGGCGGGGAGCGCGAAGCGTTGGGGGCGACGGCGTCATGGGCGGCGGAGCGCCGCTTCTTTCGCTTGGGAAGCGGAGGGAGCGCGGAGTTTTCTCGAGGAAGAAACCGCAAGTGGCGAAGGTGGGGAACGCCCTCGCTTCTCTCGCTATAAAGGGAGAGGCGAACGCTACGCATTTCTGATTTAAGAATTGCTCACGATCTTCCCACGACGCCGCGATTGACGCGCGCTGCTACGGAGGGCGCGGTGGATACGGAGTAGATTTGGTATGGACCTAGGCCGCGCGTGTCTGCAGTTCTCGATTTGGGCTCGCCCAACAGCGCCGCACCGCAGGTATGGCCCAGCCCGGGGCTCTCGCCGGTGTACTAAAGTAGGGATACCTTAGTATCCCGAACTTGTGCACGGGCAATCGCAGCGTCCCGCGACAAGGCTTGCCGGGCATCCGCCAAGATCCTTCGCTATTCCTATTACTGCCATTCAAGAACAAAGTGTTTAACTGTGAAGACAAGGCCCCGGCAAGAGAACATTGCCGGGAAGGACAAGACCCCAGCAAGAGGAGCTTGCCGGGAAGGCCAACCAAGGCATTTCAGGAGACTTGCCGCGACGCACCGCGCGTCCCAGGAAGGCCCGGCGAGCGACAAGCTTGCGGGTGCGGCAAGACAGCGATCATGCAAGGCGCTTGTCGCGGAGAAGCTACCATCTGCTACCGCGGCCCAGCAAGATCCGACGACGGTTGCCGCAGGATCGCTCTCGCGACGTGGCGAGTAGCTGCGCAGCCAAGCGCCGCGAGGTGGCAAGTGAAGATGACGAGAAGGCCATCGTGGCGATTGGTGGCGCCCCGACGGTCGCTTTCTTGCACCGCTTTGGCGACGGACGGGCATTAAATGCCCTTGTCCCCGCCGCCGAGTTAGGTAGGGGGCATCGTTGATAGCGGTTGTACCAACCCCGCTTTTACTTTTTTACCCTCTTCTCAGCAGCACTGTCGGTGACCTTTAGACTATAAAAAGGAGGCCCATGCGCACGTAGAAGGGGTTCGACTCATTCAATACTACAGCACACCCACACTTTCAAGCAAGAACACAATACATACATAGAGCAGCAGTAGGAGTTTTATCTCTCCGGAGAGCTCCGAAGCTGGGTAAAATCCCTCGCGTGCTTTACCTCGATCTGCTCTTCATGCGCCCTCCGCTCCCTGCCGGACCGAAAAGGGGCCCTGCCCCATAGGTGTTCGTTCCCACGACAACTTCTTTGGCGCTCAGCTGCACCACTTTTCTCCCAACACAATCACCTATTTAGCTGCATTTGTATCAATGTGCGAGAACTTCTTAGGGTGTCGACCGCACTGGGGTCTTTTCAAACACATCTTCACCATTCGCTCTCGCCGGTAAAAAGGCGGTCGAGTGACTCAAAAACCCACGCCATCCAAATGTGTGGGGTTTAGGTATCCAAAAGAGGCACATGAGTGCCTTTCCCACCATGACTCTCCCCGAATCAAGAATGGGCAATGACCTGGTTCTACCGCCAGACGACGCAGCCTCCTGTGTCACCGACCGTCTTCCCTTCTCGCTTCGACCGTGTTCACTCGCCCCACTAAAAGTAACTGCTGATGAGACCATGGAGACGAGAATGTTGGTGGATAGGGTGGTCCAGCTCATCAATGATGGTGTTATCGGCATGGACTTGCTGGAAGTGTTCCTCGCTTGACGATCCAACCTCTCCAAGCTCGCGATCATCCAATGTGGTTGTATTCGATCGATGACACCGCCGGGTCCACCTGTATAAAGGTCGCCCTCAAACAAAGAGCTTTGTGGCCGAGGAGCATCACAGCAACCAGACAATCCCTGAGGATCTAGGTGAGTTGTTCCTTCAAGAACAGAAACCCACCCGACAAGGTATGCCTTTTGTTCCGATCGCTTCCCATCCATGTCCGATCAAGACTTGATGTTGACCGACTCTCTTTCGACCAATTTGTTCCGCAGTGTTCACCGAGATGCATTCGATGCCCAATGGTGAACAAGCTTTGGAACAGGCTGTGGAGGGGAGGACAGCGAAGAGAGGGTGAGGGATTCTCAGGAGAAGAGGAGGAGGAGGAGAGGAGGAGTCTGACGAGGAGGAGGAAGTCGACTCACCGCCAGCGCCCGAACGCTGATCCAAAAAAGAAGAAGATCCGGCAATGGGCGCGGAAGCGTAGGCCCGAAAGTGCCAATACTCGGAGACTTGACGCCGACTCCGAGCCAACGGAGAAGGTGGCCAAGCAGCCTAAAGTTGCTCCTCCCAAGGCCCGGAAGACATTGCCGCGAATCAAGATGGACGTCCCCGTTGCCTCAGGGTAGGTATCTTGTTTGTGTTTCCGTAGGTCGACTGAAGATTTTCTTGATCCGACCGACCAATTCTTGTGTCCTTCTAGCCCCACCTCTGCTTCCACTGACATGGACATTGACAAGGCACCAGGAGATGAAGAGGCCACCTCACGAGCTGGTAAGTCGTTCAACCAAGTTCTGTTTAGTCGAGTGGGTGGTCAATCGACTGAAAATTTGATACTTCTCTTCTTATGTAGCTCCGCAAGATATTGTTGTGCTTCCTGATGACGAAGAAGAAGAAGTGCCTCTACAAGAGAGGAGGAAGAAGAGTGGAGGCTCAAGCAGGAGGAAGCTTGAAGTCCAAGTCCTCGCCGACACCGCACTCGAGGCGATAGTTCGACCAACGCCACATTCGCTAACCCGCTGACGATCGACGTCCGTCGGGTCGATTACACCGACACCTGCCAGACCGTGCAACTCCACTCATCCGACCCGCAACTACTTCGACCCTCCGAGCCATCCTCTTGCTACATATCAAACTCCAGATGACTCACGGGTGCCGCTTAGGGAAGCTCTTCGCCAGCGATCTTGTCATGGAGCAGTGAAAGTGATGCATGAAGCCGCCGATAGCTTACAATGCCAAGACTACCCTTCGCACTCAATGTTCAGTCAAGAAAATCGACCGAACTTTTGAATGTTGCTTTATACCGATCACCCATCGGGTGTTCCTTCGCTTAGAACTCACGAAATCTTCAATTCTCAAGACTTTTTCAATCGTGGGGCACGCCGAGTGCACCCACCGGTGTAGTCCTCGAGACCACGGCCGGTCGGTCGGCAAATGATCGAGGTCTAATGATGTCTCTCTCTCTCTCTCTCTCTTTTGAACTCATGCTGAGTATTGATCTGATCCAGTGGGGGCACGCTAAGTGCACCCACTGGGTGTAGTCCCCGAGACTACTGTTGAATATTTGATTCGGCGGTAGTCTTAGAGTAATTCTTTTCCTTGTATCTGCCGACTGACATGTCTTTCTTTCTGGCTGCAGAGGTCTTGTGATCTTGGAGCTCGGCTCACCGAGTTAAAGAAGAAGCATATCAGCGTTGAACTTGACCTCAAACTTGCGAAGAAGAATCTGAAGACTGCCCAACAAGAAACGTCCATCATGGGAGGTGATCACTTGACCATTTTGTCTGTTTTGTAGCTTCACACTTTGTAATCGGTTTTTCTTTTCGCCTTTTGAACCGAGTGATTTCACACAAGCAGATGTGCGAGTGAAAATCGCCAACTTCAGCCTCGTCTAAAGAGTGTTGTTTGTTTAGAGAGGATGAAGGAGGCTTTGGAGCGTATGATCTGGATCCGCAGCTGCTCGTAAGGAAGTACGCGAGAAGACGAGGCTTATGGACTCAGATGTTTGCTTCGTCAAGAAATTGAGGAGGAGAACGCGGTGAAGATCGCCATCTCGGACGCTAATCGAGAAGTCGAGCAACCAAGATGGACAAGGAGAATCGACCATCAAGTCGGGCGGCCTCAAGACCAAGATGCATAAGCTAGAGTCGATTCGAGCAACTCGCCGCCAAACTTGTTCAGAAGCTTGAAGGTATGATCAGTCAACTACGATTAACTTGTTGTCGACTAAACTTTGTTGCTATGCCGTCGACTCACCACTTTTTTGCAATGGGACAGAACTGTGTCAGGACTTTGAGGCTGAAACTGGGCGGGTGGAGACGGGTCTCGACCCCATCAACTGTCCCGTGAGAGATGACACTGCAATGAATCTACTTGGATTTGAGTCGCGCTTAGATAGTGCGGTTGCTTATCTCGCTCGGCTGAAGGCGGCAATGGCTCAAGTGGATGCTGAACTCTGGCCTCAGACGGAGCTGTCTCAAGACCTCGAGTCCCTGATGACTCGACTAAATCAGATTCCAGGCCGAGTGCAAGAGTGGAAGAAATCTTCAGCCCGCTGCGGTGCCGATGTCGCCTTGTCTTTGGTCCGAGTGCACTGCAAGGAGGCTAAGGAAGACAAGCTGGCAGCTCTCAAAGTGGTGAACACTAAGAAGCACTCCTTCCAGGACTTCATGGACACCTTTCTCGAGGCAGCCACTCGCATCACCGACACATCGACCTCGACAGCTTCTGCGATCCGGCCAGTCCTTCTCCCGCCGAGTGACTGAAAAACATTATGCCTCACTTTTATTCGCCTCGGAATGCCGAGTGATTTTGTAACCCTTAAAACTCCTTCGGGCCTGATGCCCGAGCACTTTATTCTGCGGTTAAGAATCTTTGGGTTTATCATCTCATATATTGCGTCTGTCTTCGAACGAATTTCGTTTTCTTCTCGGACTGTCGTCTGCTTACTTGATGCAGCTTCTGGAGGAGAATGGCGAGTCGACCGATCGGGCGATCCTTGAGCAACATTGATCAGCTCATCAGCAAGGCGTTCAACAATGGTCTTGACGTTCCAGTCGACCGATCGGGCGATCCTTGAGTAGCCTTGATCAGCTCATCAACAAGGCACTCAGCAATGGCCTTGACATTTCAGTTGACCGATGGGCGATCCTTGAGTAGCATTGATCATCTCATCAGCAAGGCACTCAGCAATGGTCTTGACATTCTAGTCGACCGATTGGGTGATCCTTGAGTAGCATTGATCAGCTCATCAGCAAGGCACTCAGCAATGGTCTTGACGTTCCTGTCAACCGATTGGGTGGTCCTTGAGTAGCATTGATCAGCTCATCAGCAAGGCACTCAGCAATGGTCTTGACGTTCCTGTCAACCAACCGGCAAGGTTTTTCAAACTTAGGCGAGCACTGGGCTGCAGCTAAGCCCCCGAGTGGGAGGGTCGCTCACCACTCGGTAGGATTTTTCAAACTTAGGCGAGTACGAGACTGCAGCTAAGCCCCCGAGTGGGAGGGTTGCTCACCACTCAGTAGGATTTTTCAAACTTAGGCGAGCACTGGCTGCAGCTAAGCCCCGAGTGGGAGGATCGCCACCACTCGGTAGGATTTTTCAAACTTAGGCGCAGCACTGGCTGCAGCTAAGCCTCCGAGTGGGAGGATTGCTCACCACTGGAGGATTTTTCAAACTTAGGCGAGCACTGGCTGCAGCTAAGCCTCTGAGTGGGAGGATTGCTCACCACTCGGTAGGATTTTTCAAACTCAGGCGAGTACTGGGCTGCAACTAAGCCCCCGAGTGGGAAGCCGACTCACCACTCGGTAGGATTTTTATCACTTAGGTGAGCACTGGGTGCAGCTAAGCCCCCGAGTGGGAAGCGGACTCGCCACTCGGTAGGATTTTTATCACTTAGGCGAGCACTGGGCTGCAGCTAAGCCCCCGAGTGGGAAGCGGACTCACCACTCGGTAGGATTTTTATCACTTAGGCGAGCACTGGCTGCAGTTAAGCCCCGAGTGAGAGGCGCACTCATCACTCGGTAGGATTTTTATCACTTAGGCGAGCACTGGGCTGCAGCTAAGCCCCCGAGTGAGAGGCGGACTCATCACTCGGTAGGATTTTTGTCACTTAGGCGAGCACTGGGCTGCAGCTAAGCCCCCGAGTGAGAGGCAGACTCATCACTCGGTAGGATTTTTATCACTTCGTCTTAGGCGAAATAGATTCGCAGCTAAGGTAATACGTACAAAAAGAAATAAACAACAATCATTCAGAAGAAGTAAATTATGTCTTTTGATAGCCAAACTAAAAGGTATTTCTTATTACATCTCATCAGTCTAGATATTTAAGAATAGAAAGGGTGGAGCAGATCCGCATTCTAGGCGCGTGGCTCATCTTTATTATGTTCGACGTTGAAGAGACGGTATGCTCCGTTGTGGAGCACCTTGGTGACGACGAAAGGACCTTCACAAGCAGGAGCAATCTTATGAGGTCTCTGCTGGTCCACTCGAAGAACCAGATCTCCTTCTTGAAATGCCTGACCCCTCACATTTCTGGCATGAAATCGACGCAAGTCTTGCTGGTAAATGGTCGACCGGATCAATGCCATCTCTCTTTCCTCTTCTAGGAGATCAACTGCATCTTGCCGAGCCTGCTCTGCTTCTTCCTCTGAGAAGAGCTCGAGTCGAGGTGCATTATGGAGCAAATCACTGGGGAGCACAACTTCAGCTCCGTAGACTAAGAAGAACAGAGTCCTCCCAGTCGACCGGTTAGGGGTTGTCCTCAATCCCCAAAGTACTGATGGGAGCTCATTGACCCAAGCTCCTGCTGCATGTTTCAGGTCGCACATCAATTGAGGTTTCAATCCTTTGAGAATCAATCCATTTGCCCGCTCGGCTTGCCCATTCGATTGAGGATGAGCGGCCGAAGCGTAGTCGACTCTCGTGCCTTGGGAGGCACAAAAGACTTTGAATTCTTTAGAATCGAAGTTCGAGCCGTTATTCGCGATGATGCTGTGCGGGACGCCATATCTGAATATGAGTTCTCTGATGAAGCTCACAGCTGTGCTTGCTTCAAGGCTTTTGATGGGCTTGGCTTCGATCCATTTGGTGAACTTGTCGACTGCTACCAGCACATGAGTAAATCCACTCCTTCCCGTCCTCAGAGGTCCAACCATGTCCAGTCCCCAGACGGCGAAAGGCCAGACGAGTGGGATTGTTTTCAGAGCTGACGCAGGTTTATGAGACATGTTGGAGTAAAACTGGCAGCCTTCACATTTGTCCACTATTTCCTTAGCCATCTTGTTGGCCCGCGGCCAGTAAAATCCGGCTTGGTATGCTTTGGCCATGATGGTCCAAGAGGACGCGTGCTGACCATAGGTTCCTGAGTGAATATCATTGAGGATCACTCGACCTTCCTCTGGCGTGATGCACTTCTGGCAAACTCCAGTTGCACTTTCTCTGAACAATTGCCCCTTTATCACAGTAAAGGCCTTAGATCGCCGGACGATCTGTTGAGCCTCTTCTTCATCCTCCGGAAGTTCTTTCCTAAGAATGTATGCAATGTACGACACTGTCCAGTCAGGAGTGATGACCAGAACCTCCATGACTAAGTCGACCACAGCTGGGATTTCAACTTCAGTCGGATCTGCGGCACTCTTGGGCTGTGGCAACTCTTCTGTGAAGGGATCCTCCTGAACTGAGGGTGAATGAATATGTTCCAAAAACACATTGCAGGGAATGGCCTCTCTCTTTGAACCTATCTTCGCCAACTCATCTGTAGCTTGATTTTTCAATCGGGGTACATGGTGAAGTTCCAACCCTTCAAACTTCTTTTCCAAAGCTTCCTAACAAGATTGCAAGAATCACCATGGCTGGACTTCGACATCCCACTCCTTCATCACCGATTAACCACCAAATCTGAGTCACAGATACCATGAGGCGACGGACGAAAGTGAAATGGCCATACGCAACCCATATAAAAGTGCTTCATATTCTGCTTCGTTATTGGAGGAATCAAATGAATCTGGAGAACATAGTTGCTTGTCTCCACGGGGACACCAATACTACTCCAAAGACTGATCCGTTTAGCATCTTGGAGCCATCGAAGAACATAGTCCAATGTTTCGAGTGAACTTGAGTCGGTAGTGCTGCTCAATCCACTCGGCAAGGAAATCCGCGATTGCTTGGGACTTGATAGCTTTCTTTGGCTCAAACTTGATGTCCAGTGGAAGGAGTTCAATCGCCCATTTTGCTACTCGACCAGTTGCATCTCGTTATTCGAATCTCGCATAACGGTGCGCCGCCATTTAATCGTAATAGAGTGATTAGAGAAGTAATGTTCAACCTTCTTCATGGTCATGTAAATTCCATAGGCAAGCTTCTGATAATGAGGATATCATTGCTTAGAGGGAGTCAAAACTTCAGAGAGATAATAAATTGGGCGTTGGACCTTGTAAGCTTTTCCTTCCTCTTCTCGCTCGACCGTGAGTACTGTACCGACAACTTGTCCAGTGGCTGCAATGTAAAGCAGTAAAGGCTCTTTGCTGATTGGTGCAACGAGCACCGACTGGGTGGAAAGCAGGGCTTTGAGCTTTGCAAACGCTGCATCAGCTTCTTCAGACCACTCGAACTTATCAGATTTCTTCATCGGTCGGTAAAGAGGCAAGGCCTTTTCACCGAGACGAGAAATGAATCGACTCAAGGCGGCCAAACAACCAGTCAACTTCTGAACGTCATGCACTCACATGGGGCGTTTCATTCAGAGGATGGTATCAACTTTTTCTGGATTGGCGTCGATCCCTCGTTCGGAAACGAGGAAACCGAGCAACTTTCCTCCTGGAACTCTGAATGTGCACTTTGACGGATTAAGCTTGATATCGTACCTTCTTAGGTTGGCAAAGGTTTTTGCGAGGTCAGTCAATAGGTCGGAACCTTTGCGAGACTTGACCACGATGTCATCCATGTACGCCTCCACATTCCGACTGATTTGGGTAAGCAGGCACTTCTGGATCATTCTCGTGAACGTGGCTCCGGCATTTTTAAGACCGAATGGCATGGTGACATAGTAAAAACACCCAAATGGGGTGATGAAAGCTGTTTTTATTTCATCGGGGCCATACAGTCGGATTTGATGATACCCTGAATACGCATCTAGGAAAGACAGGCGCTCACACCCCGTAGTCGAGTCAACAATTTGATCGATATGGGGGAGAGGGAAGTGATCTTTCGAGCAGGCCCAATTGATATGCTTGAAATCAATGCACATACGAAGTGAATCGTCCTTCTTGGGGAATATGATGACATTGGTGCTACCTATTGAGCACTGCGTTGGATTTCCCCGAAGAGGAGAGGATGATGCAGCAAAGTAGCGTAAGTATTTCCCTTAGTTTTTGAGAACCAAGGTATCAATCCAGTAGGAGACCACGCACAAGTCCCTCGTACCTACACAAAACGATAGCTCCTCACAACCAATGCAATTAGGGGTTATCAATCCCTTCACGGTCACTTACGAGAGTGAGATCTGATAGAGATGATAAATAATATTTTTGGTATATAGATGCAAAGTGAAAATTAAAAGGTAAAGTAAAAACAAAGCAAGTAATAAAGTAATGGAGATTGATATGATGAGAATAGACCCGGGGGCCATAGGTTTCACTAGTGGCTTCTCTCAGGAGCATAGATATTCTACGGCGGGTAAACAAATTACTGTTGAGCAATTGATAGAACTGAGCATAATTATGAGTATATCTAGGTATGATCATGTATATAGGCATCACGTCCAAGACAAGTAGATCGAAACGATTCTGCATCTACTACTATTACTCCACTCATCGACCGCTATCCAAAGATGCATCTAGAGTATTAAGTTAAAAACGGAGTAACGCCTTAAGCAAGATGACATGATGTAGAGGGATAAATTCATGCAATATGATAAAAACCCCATCTTGTTATCCTCGATGGCAACAATACAATACGTGCTTTGCTGCCCCTTCTGTCACTAGGAAAGGACACCGCAAGATTGAACCCAAAGCTAAGCACTTCTCCCATTGCAAGAACTACCAATCTAGTTGGCCAAACCAAAAGGATAATTTGAAGAGACTTGCAAAGATAACTCAATCATACATAAAAGAATTCAGAGAATATTCAAATATTATTCATAGATAAGCTGGATCATAAACCTGCAATTCATCGGTCTCAACAAACACACCGCAAAAAGAAGATTACATCGAATAGATCTCCACGAGAGGGGGGGAGAACATTGTATTGAGATCCAAAAAGAGAGAAGAAGCCATCTAGCTACTAGCTATGGACCCGAAGGTCTGAAGTAAACTACTCACACTTCATCGGAGGGGCTATGGTGTTGATGTACAAGCCTCCATGGTGGATGCCCCTCCAATGAGCTCCTAACAGGCCCCAAGATGGGATCTCATGGATACTGAAGGTTGCAGTGGTGGAATTAGGTTTTGGCCCTGCTCGATCGTTGGGGATACGAGGTATATATAGGAGGAAGGAGTACGTCGGTGGAGCAACAGGGCCCCACGAGGTAGGGGCGCGCCTAGGGGGCTCCCCACCCTCGTGACCGCCTCTTTGTTCCTTGGAGCAGGTCCAAGTCTCTCAGATCACGCTCGTGAGAAAATCACGCTCCCAAGGTTTCATTCCGCTTGGACTCGCTTGATATTCCGCTTCTTCGAAACACTAAAATAGGCAAAAAACAACAATTCTGGGTTGGGCCTCTGGTTAATAGGTTAGTCCCAAAAATAATATAAGAAGTGGAAAATAAAGCCCAATATAGTCCAAAACAGTAGATAAAGTAGCATGGAGCAATCAAAAATTATAGATACGTTGGAGATGTATCAGGCATCCCCAAGCTTAATTCCTGCTCGTCCTTGAGTAGGTAAATGATAAAAAGAGAATTTTTGATGCAGAGTGATACTTTGGCAAATGTAAATCTTCTTAATTGTGATATGAATATTCAGATCCCAAAGATTCAAGACAAAATTTCATATTGACACAAAAATAATAATACTTCAAGCATACTAATCAAAGCAATCATGCCTTCTGAAAATAGCATGGCAAAAGAAAGTTCATCCCTACAAAATCATATAGTTAGGCTATGCTTCATTTTCGTCACACAAAGATGTTCCCAACTTCTATACCCCCGATGACAAGCCAAGCAATTGTTTCATACTTAAATAATCTCAAACTTTTTCAACCTTCACGCAATACATGAGCGTGAGACATGGATATAGCACTATGGGTGGAATAGAATATGATGATGGGGATTGTGTGGAGAAGACAAAAAAGGAGTAAGTCTCACATTGACGAGGATAATCAACGGGCTATGGAGATGCCCATCAATTGATGTCAACATGAGGAGTAGGGATTGCCATGCAACGGATGCACTAGAGCTATGAATGCTCAACAAAAGAAAACTAGTGGGTGTGCATCCTACTCGCTTGCTCATGAAGACCTAGGGCATTTGAGGAAGCCCATCGTAGGAATATACAAGCCAAGTTCTATAATGAAAAATTCCCACTAGTATAAAAAGGACAACTTATGAGACTCACTACATGAAGAACAAGGTGCTACTTTGAAGCATAATATATGAGACTCTCTACATGAAGAACAAGGTGCTACTTTGAAGCACAAGTGTGGAAAAGAGATAGTAGCATTGCCCTTTTTCCTTTTTCTTTTTTCCTTTTCTTTTTTTTCTTTCTTTTTATTGGGCCTTTTTTTGTCCTTTTTTCTTCTTTTTTTGGGCAATTCTCTAATAATGATGATCATCACACTTCGTTTGATTACAACATAAGGATTACAACTCGAAACTTAGAACAAGATATGACTCTATATGAATGCCTCTGGCGGTGTACCGGGATGATGCAATGAATCAAGAGTGACATGTATGAAAAATAATGACTGGTGGCTTTGCCACAAATACGATGTCAACTACATGATCATGCAATGACAAAAGTAATGTATGCCATGAATATGATGATGGAAGTTGCATGGCAATATATCTCGGAATGGCTATGGTGGCTGTTTTGAGGAAGATATAAGGAGGTTTATGTGTGATAGAGCGATCGATCACGGGTTTGATGCACCGCGAAGTTTGCACCAACTCTCAAGGTGAGAAAGGGCAATGCACTGCATGTAAGAGGCTAGCAATGCCGGAAAGGTAAAAGTGCGATAATCCATGGACTCAACATTAGTCAAAAGAACTCATATACTTATTGCAAAAATTTAGAAGTCATCAAAAATCAAGTACTACGCAAGATGATCCTAGGGGATAGATTGGTAGGAAAAGACCATCGCTCGTCCCCGACCGCCACTCATAAGGATGCACAAGCCAGGTACACTTCATGTTTCAAATTTGTTACACAACTTTAACCATACGTGCATGCTATGGGACTTGCAAACTTCAACACAAGCATTCTTTGAATTCATAATCACCCAACTAGCACGACTTTGATATTATCACCTCCATATCTCAAAACAATTACCAAGCATCAAACTTATCTTAGTATTCAACGCACTCAAAAGAAAGTTTCACATATCTTGAATACCAAGTATATTAACATTAAGAAAATTACCATGCTATTAACGACTCTCAAAATAATCTAAGTGAAGCATGGGAGATCAATAGTTTCTTTAAAACAAATCCACCACCGTGCTCTAAAAGATTTAAGTGAAGCACTAGAGCAAAAATTATCACGCTCAAAAAATATAAGGGAAGCACTATGAGCAAAACTATCAAGCTCAAAAGATATAAGTGAAGCACATAGAGTATTCTAGAAAATTCCAATTCATGTATGGCTCTCTCAGAAGGTGTGTACAGCCAGGATGATTGTGGTAGACTAACAAGCAAAGACGCAAATAATACAAGACACACCAAGCAAAACACATATCATGTGGTGAATAAAAATATAGCTCCAAGTAAATTACCGATGGAAGTAGACGAAAGAGGGGATGCCTTCTGGGGCATCCCCAAGCTTTGACTTTTTGGTGTCCTTGGATTATCTTCGGGGTGCCATGGGTATCCCTAAGCTTAGGCTATTGCCACTCCTTGTTCCATAATCCATCAAAAGAACTCACCCAAAACTTGAAAACTTCACAACACAAAACTCAATAGAAATCTCGTGAGCTCCGTTAGAGAAAGAAAACAAAAGACTACTTCAAGGTACTGTAATGAAATCATTCTTTATTTATATTGGTGTTAAACCTACTGTATTCCAACTTCTTTATGGATTATAAACTATTTTACTAGCCATAGATTCATCAAAATAAGCAAACAACACACGCAAAACAGAATCTGTCAAAAACAGAACAGTCTGTAGTAATCTGTAACTAACGCAAACTTATGGAACTCTAAAAATCCTACAAAAATAGGAAGTCCTCGAAAATTTGTTTATTGAACAGAAGCAAAAAGAATCAACGCAAAATCCCGTTTCTGTGGTTTAACAAAATTATATTTGTGCGCGCAAAGTTTCTGTTTTTCAGCAGAATCAAATCAACTATCATCGTAGGTTATCCTATAGGTTCTACTTGGCACAAACACTAATTAAAAGATAAAAACACATCTAACCAGAAGGTAGATGCAAGATTTATTCAATAACAGCAAGGAAAAATATTGGGTTGCTCCCAACAAGCGCTTTTCTTCAAAGCCTTTTTAGCTAGGCATTGATAATTTTAATGATGCTCACATGAAAGACAAGAATTGAAGCGCAAAGAGAGCATCATGAAACACATGACAAAACACATCTAAGTCTAACATACTTCCTATGCATAGGCATATTATAAGCAAACAAATTTGCAAGGCAAGCAAGAACTAGCATATGCAAGGAAGAACAAAGAGATGATAGTAATCTCAACATGAAGAGAGGTAATTTAGTAACATGAAAATTTCTACGACCATATTTTCCTCTCTCATAATAATTACATGTAGGATCATAGGTAAATTCAACAAAATAGCTATCACATAACATATTCTTAACACGATCCACATGCATGCAAATTTGACACTCTTCCAAGATAGTGGGATTAACATTAACTAAAGTCATGACCTCTCCAAACCCACTTTTATCGAAAATATTATAAGATTGAACATACTCCAAATATGTGGGATCTAAAGTTGACACTCTTCCAAACCCACTTTCAATATTATTGCAAACACTATTATCAATCTCATATTCATCATGGGGCTTAAATAAATTTTCAGGATAAGAAGAATCACCCCAATCATGATCATTGCAACAAGTAGTAGTCATAGCAAAACAAGCATCCCCAAGCTAAGGGTTTTGCATATTATTAGCATAATTGACATCAAGAGAATTTATAGTGAAGTCATTGCAATCATGCTTTTTATCGAAGGAACTAGCAAGTATGGATGCAATAGCAACAATCTCGTGTTTAACATACGGAACTATAGCAAATTCGTTTTCATAAATATTGGCATCATGGCCAGAAGAATAGCAAGCATCATGTTCATCAAGGGATATTTCAACCAAATCATCGGAATCATCATTATATATAGATTCATGCATATCATTATTTTCTTCCAAAGCAACAGTCATTCTTTCAATAAATTCTTGGACATAGACATTATGAGCAAAGTTTTCATTGCAGTATTTAAGTATGACGGAATTTTCAGATTTGTTGAGAGTAAAATCATACTTTTCAATCAAAGAAGCAACTTCATGAGCACCCTTAAAAACAACAAATTCTTCAATTTGTTAGATATCATAGTAACTATAAACACCCTTTGCATAAGAATATAAGATTTCATTATCATTGAACTCACATAGGTAGGGAAGGTGTTTTTTAGGGTTCTTAGAGCAACAAGTAAAATCACAAATTTCACAAAGATTCCAAGCATAGCATAGAAAAGTATTTATATGATACCATAAGAGCTTCCCCATTTCAGACAAACGATGACGCACAAAATGAGCATGCTCATCTAAAGATTTCCCGTCAACTAGGCTAGTTGGGGTTTCAAAGACGAAAGATAAGGATCGAAGATGATCCAAGTAGAACACTTTAAGTGGATCCATAACAATAGATTTTTAGCAAGCAAAGATGCAAGCACATAGAAGGCACATGGAGACACCAACAAACAAAAAGGCAAGCGAAAAGAGAGAGGGAGATTGGGAAAGAGAGGGCGAATAAAACGGCAAGGGTGAAGTGGGGGAGAGGAAAATGAGAGGCAAATGGCAAATAATGTAAAGTGAGAGATAGGGATTGTGATGGGTACTTGGTATGGTTGACTTGCTCTTGCGTGAACCTCCTCGGCAACGGCGCTAGAAATTTTTCTTGCTACCTCTTGAGCACTGTGTTGGATTTCCCCGAAGAGGAGAGGATGATGCAACAAATAGCGTAAGTATTTCCCTCAGTTTGTGAGAACCAAGGTATCAATCCAGTAGGAGACCATGCACAAGTCCCTCGTACCTACACAAAATGATATCTCCTCGCAACCAACGCAATTAGGGGTTGTCAATCCCTTCACGGTCACTTACGAGAGTGAGATCTGATAGAGATGATAAATAATATTTTTGGTATTTTTGGTATATAGATGCAAAGGAAAAGTAAAGGGTAAAGTAAAAACAAAGCAAGTAATAAAGTAATGGAGATTGATATGATGAGAATAGACCCGGGGGCCATAGGTTTCACTAGTGGCTTCTCTCAACAACATAGATATTCTACGGTGGGTAAAAAAATTACTGTTGAGCAATTGATAGAATTGAGCATAATTATGAGTATATCTAGGTATGATCATGTATATAGGCATCACGTCCAAGACAAGTAGATTGAAACGATTCTGCATCTACTACTATTACTCCACTCATCGACCGCTATCCAGCATGCATCTAGAGTATTAAGTTAAAAACAGAGTAACACCTTAAGCAAGATGACATGATGTAGAGGGATAAATTCATGCAATATGATAAAAAACCCATCTTGTTATCCTCGATGGCAACAATACAATACGTGCCTTGCTGCCCTTCTGTCACTGGGAAAGGACACCGCAAGATTGAACCCAAAGCTAAGCACTTCTCCTGTCGTGGAATTGTCACGGCAGATGTCCTAGTGTCAGGACTTAGTCGCGAGGCCAACGCATCTATGTGGTAGCTTGAGAGGGGTTGAGCGGAATCGAGAGAC
Source organism: Aegilops speltoides (assembly GCA_021437245.1). Lineage (NCBI taxonomy): Eukaryota > Viridiplantae > Streptophyta > Magnoliopsida > Poales > Poaceae > Aegilops > Aegilops speltoides. The sequence continues at coordinate 277,797,556 of CM038145.1, read as the reverse complement.
GCAACACAAGACAAGGGTTTAGACAGCTTGGCCCCGGAAACATCATCCGTAAAAACCCTACATGCTGTTTGAGGCTAGATCTCATTATCATCACGAGGGAGTCGCCGTAAACCGGCTCTCCTCTTTGTGTCTAGCCCTAAGATTGTTGCTTCTAACTCGTCCCTCTTTGGGGAGCCCCGCCCCTCCTTATATATGTTGATGGGGCGGTTTACATGTGGAGTCCTATTAGGATTAGGACTAGTCTATCTCTAATACAAGTGGAGTCCTAGTCTTGCTTCCTTTGTAGGAGAATAGTTCTTATGCTTTCCTCATAAACCGGCCCACCATAGCTGAACCGGCCTTCATGAACCGCCCTGGGCCACTGGTCTTGTTGCTCCTCCGCCCGCCGGATTACCAATGAGTCAGAAACCGTCTGGTCTGTGCAGGTCGCCGGTGAATCGCCAAGTCCGTCCGGTTTATCCTTCCGGCCGGTTTACACCGCGGGGCACATCCCCGACATTAGCCCCCAAGTTTAGCTTGGATTTATCCATGGTAAACTTATGCTGCTAATAAACACTGAACAATTCGACAAAGTTGCGCCCGGTTAAGAATTTCGTAGACCGCACTGATCGTCCTTAAGTACTTGTCATTTCCTCCTTCTAGAAAATCCGGGTCAATAACCAGCTTCATACTTTAAATTGCTGACGTTAGCTTCTTATAGAAAAAATATTGTGAAGAATAATCCACTTGAGTCGGCTTTCAAAGCGCCGGCTTAAGAAATATTGGTCTTGAAATACTCATCTGATATACAACCGGTTTGAAGATGTAGAACTTGCCGGTTTATGATTACCACCATTGTCGGGTTATAGAAACTGATAATTCCGGGTCATGATCGTTGCCAACACCGGTTCATGATTATTGATGACGCCGGGTTGGAGCCATAGGGTCATAATGACTGGTGACGCCGGGTTGACCTAGTTTGCACAATCAGAGAATTTGAAAATATTTCTTTGATAATAATATAATACCTGTAGCCCCCAAGTCTTGAGCAGAACAAAGCGATGGCTTAAGACTTGCTTCAATATAAATGCCACTTTCAAGAAATCCATATTCATCCTACCACTAGTAAAAACTGAATACTCCATATTATGTAGCCCCCAAGTGTCGGGTTGTCATGCTTGCGAAAGAACAGGACTTGTAATTGACTGATGCCCATAAAACTTCAACCAATGTATCCCCCAAGGGCCGGGTCATTATGCAATAATGAGCAGGGACTTTGTAAATATAATCATGTAGATTTGAGCAATGATGTGTAGCCCCCAAGGGCCGGCTCAGTAAGATAGTATTGAGCTGGGATTTGATATATCCTTCAATGAAAATAACATCATATGATGTAACCCCCATCATGGGGCTTGAATTCACGTCCACAAGGTTAAGAGCCTTGTGCTTTACCAACTGAGCAGTGGACCTTTCAATATAATGAATAAAAAGCTTTGTACCTTGAATTGTTTAACAGGAGCAATTGGTAGCCACCAAGGGCCGGCTCATTATAATGTGATGAGTCGGGTCTTCAATAAGATGAACAAAGAATGACTTTGCATTAGCCCCCAAGTGTCATGGTGCATGCTTGCAGCGACATGAGACTTGCATATTTGATGTAATCTCAACTTCAATAATGTAGCCCCCAAGTGCCGGGTTGTAAGCCTGCAGCAACTCGGGACTATTCCTTCAATTGTAGAATAAAAGCCATATCTATTGATAACATAATATCCATTGCGCTAAAGCGACTTTGAAAACCTTAATCATAATATTGGTTACTGATAACCATAATAGAAATCCAGCCATGTTGGCTATTTGAAGATTTGAATAATATAACCCAATGATTTATGAGCGCATGATTCCAATGGCGCAATCCAAATATATGCTGGCGACTTACAGTCGAAACCAGACCGGGCCGATAGTCTCCGGATTATGATTTGATCATGTACTGAACTTCTAAGTGAAAGTCAAACCGGGTTAATGAACACCGCTTACTCCATAATAAGATGGTAATATAAAATCAAAAATCAAACCGCAAATAGTCTCCGGATTAAGAATTGACCGTGTTCCGCCAATTGACAATCGAACCGATTAAAACGTTGTCGGTTTAAAACGCAACAAAAATCGAATAACAGTTATGAAAAGATATGGAAGCAAAGGCAATGATAAAACCGTTTGCAAAAGAAAAGCTTTATCGAGCTGGTCGATGGCATTACCATGGTCGACGCAACCAAGCTCCCGAAGGCGCGAGCGATGGTGCCACCGCCAGTCCCCAAAAGACTCTTGGCGAGTACGCCGCCAAGTGGCATGACATTGGTTCGGGTTCGACTAAGCCCCAAATGACTCGCCCTATTGGCCGACCAAGAGGCGTGACTGTTCAGACGTGACCGTGTCCCCAATGATCCGTGGCTTTCGCCTATCAAGAGGTGTTGCATTGGTTCGGACACGACCAAGCCCCCAAGTGATAAAAACAAATGTCAAGGGGTAAACCGGAGGCCGCTTTAAAAACATAAGCACTCCATGTAACCACGCATGATAAGAAAGACAGAGACCCCGCTTTATGAAGCAGAAGCCCCCATGTGATCAATATGTTAAGCCAATAAGGCAGGATATCCATGTTTGAACCGCGCATCATGGCAGCAGGTCCTCTTCGGTAATTTTTAACCTTTTTGCAAGAGATAAATTCTTCTTGAACCGGATATTGAGAGCTTCAAAGCTTTGTGGGAGAACAAATTTCCCTTAAACCGGATTGCAAACCGGAATCTTCATTTTCAGCCGGAAATTTTCTGACGGCCTTTAAACTCGAACTTGCGAGAAGTTAACTTTTTTGAACCGAAATTTTAAACCGGATTTGAAAGCTTCAGTGTGATCGGCTTCCCTTGAGCCGGATTTTAAACCGAATCTTTTTCGATGACCCGAACTTCTTCATTGAGCCGGGATTTTGTAATTGTCATATAACTTCTAAGTCGGAAATTTTCTGATGGCCTTCAAATAACAGTAGCCTCCGGGACCGGGTTATCTTTCCCCCCCATTGTCCTGGGGTTTTAAATTTGCTGAAACTGGCAAGATTTGTTGCATCATATCATCGTAACCCCCGAGTCTCAAGGTGACTCGAGGAGTTGGCTTGAGATTCTCCATATTTGACCGTCATATAAACCGGCATAACTTGTATATCATTGGTGTTGATAGCATGATGTGAATCCAGAAAAGGTTGAGGTGACTTCGGCGGGTTATAAATGATCGCAGATGAGCCGTGGTCAAGAATCTCGCCAATAGTTCCTTCCAACTGGCGATTTGAATTTAACTAAACCTGTAGTGGCGGTGACTTGTGCGCATGCCCATTGAACCATCCAGTGCAAACGGCGGTTGATAATAATTTGCCTCCAATTTGAAAGAAAGCCGGGCTACCCAAGCTGTGACTTGCTCATACTTCAATAAACAGCCCATGCAGATAGGTGCGGCCCGGTATGTTGATGTAGACCAGGCCACGAGAGGCGGACGGAAAAGATGACCTCGGCATCAGAGGTGACTCAAACAGATGAACCGGCCGCGGTACTTTAAACCGCGCAGCGTAGTCAACCACGCTGCTTTTGATGTAGTGAACAATTGTCCTGCATCAACAATATTGCAGACCAAGGCAAAGATAAACTGCTCTTTGACAAAAATAATATGTGCCCATAAAATATATTTAAAACGGATATCACCTGATGTGTCGGGCCAACAATAATCCGCCATGAAGTTGATGATCACTAGGTTAAGTTGAAATCACTCACGGGTGAGTCGGCCGCGGGAGCATACAGATGAATCAACCGTACCGTTTGTAAACCGGTGCGGACGGGCGAGTCGTCCTCCTTGTTGTAAGCTGGTGCGGACGCGAGAGACGGCCACGGCGTTGTAAACCGGTGCAGGAGTCCGTTGAATAACGATACCCACCTGTGCCAAAGGATGTTGGCATGCCTCTATCTCCGCGGTAAAATAACACTTTTTGTCATAAATAATTGCCCTGCATAAACAATATTGCAGACCAAGGCAAAGATAAACTTGTTCTTTGATAAAAACAACATGTGCTAATAAAACAAACTTAGATGGATATCACCTGATTTGTTAAGCCATAAAATTATTCACCGCGGAGTTGACGATCACCACGGCGAAGCTGAAATCAATCACAACCGAGTCGGCCGTGAAAGCAGACAGATGAGCCGGCCGCGGCGTTGTAAGCCGGCGTGGGTGGGAGAATTGGTCATGGAATTGCGAACGGCACGAACACGGGCGAGTCGGCCGCGGCGCAGACGACGAGCCAGTCACATGTGTCGATGCAGCGGGGGCGGTGATTGGCTCACATATCCATCCAGCTGCATGACACGGACCAGCGCCGGTGCAAAATATTTTTTGTGTGCACTCCGTACCCGCGGCATAAATCACTTTTGTAGTGAATAAATGTCCTGCGTACAAAAAATACAGCAGGGTAGAGTAGCTATTTGTCGAAGGAAATCAACATGTACTTAACAAAATATTTAAGAAAAATATCACCTGATTTTTAGGCGACAGATGATCATTATATGGCGTCCATAGATAACCAAGAATTTTTTGTGCTGATCCTTTCAAGGACCTTGCCAGAGTTCGTCGTAGTTTGCATAATCTTCACTTCAAGAAATTGGGGCATATTTACCCTCGGGAACACCTCGTATATTTTTCTGTTGGCTTTCTAGTCCTCTAGCCTCCACGTGATGAGTAGGAGTGCTAATTGGAAGTTTTTGATTGTTGGGTTGGCTTTGGCCTTCACGATATTGCGATAACTTTTGTAGGAGCAGAGTGGACGTCCGCTGGCTTTGCTGATTCATTTGCAGACGCTTTGAAGCAAGTGCTTTGAAGCGGGTTGTACCGCTTCGGTCGGCGCTTCAAAGGCAAGGCTACTCAGCAAGAAAGTCACACACGAGCTGTGACAAACAGACCGGTATGAGGCTGGTGACGGAGGCGAGACCGCTGACGGTGTCCCAGCGCCAAAGAACTACCCCATCCGCGAGTCGCCAGGTGGTTTCAAAGCGCCCGCAAGTCAGCCGCGGCGGGTTAGCGGAGGTAGCAACCGAGTCCCGACGCAGCTTATAAAGGTGACCGAGGCGATCGTGATTTGGAGGCTTCAGTGAACCGAGCAAGGCGTGGACGCCCGGCGAGTCATTTGAAGTGCGCCCGCCACAACGGTGGGTTGAGAGGCATGGCCGAACCGGCGATTTAGTTGAGAGGCGCGCCGAACCGGGCGACGGGTTGGAGAGGCGCGCCGCTGGTTATTGATGGCGATCCAAAGGAGGCGAGGCGCGGCTGAACCGGTGACGGGTTGGCGCAGTACGCCGAAGCGGCTCAGCGCTGCTGTTGAAGCAGAGGCTGGCCAGCTGCTCACGGCGCCAAGCAGCTCGAGCTTGAGGTGAGCGATGGCGGCTCACGGGTCGGGCGGGTTACGGGCGCATACAGCGGTTCATACACAAAGACCGAGAGATGACGGCTTCCTTGTGCGGCGCGGTGCCTCTCTGTCAACAAATAACGCGTCTTCACATTACTAGTAGCCATCAATTAGTACTCATATCAATCTTCGTGTCTTCGATTCACTTTTGGTGAAGTACTCCTTTGGTCTCCCACGTGATCATGAGCTTTGGAAATCGCTCTCGCACACGGCCGCCGACCTCCCAAACTTCCCGTATGTGTGACTAATTTAGAGAACGTGGATTGATGGAAAATGACAGCAATATGGCCTCGTAATAGCTGCGGATTAGAAAACAAGCAGAAAAACACCACCGCTACCGAGCTCCTCGACTTGAAGCTTCCCCGCCGTATGGCTGCTATGGACGGAAAACATGTGCCGTGCTTCCGAATCCTGCCGTAGTAGTAAGCGTTTATGGAAATCTAACCAGACTCGAGACGCCTCGACAGCCTCCAAGAAATCGATCCGGTTTTAGATTAGACCGCTTGTCGGCCTCGCTCAACTTGGCGATTTTGTTGGTTTCTCGTCGAACAGTCCTCCTTGGTCTTAGCGCCAAGGCCCACCAAATACTAGGTGCCGCGAAATCGGCCGCCTTTTGCCTTCTCGGGTTTTGACGCCTTGTCGGATTGCCGATGCAAAGGCATGGCATCCACCAAGAAAAAAAATTAATCAACCCCATCGTTTGGTGACGCATAGATTGAGTACCCGTCAGTTTCGGCGGATCATCAGATGGTGGCGGCAGACGCGAATATTTCAACCCTAATTCTTTTAAACTGAACAATGGCGATATTCTAGTAACCCTGGAAAAGATCCCTCCAAGAACTCAACACCAAAGTGCGCAAGCCCCACGGTGGGCGCCAACTGTCGGATTAGAAAACAAGCCCACCATAGCTGAACTAGTCTATCTCTAATACAAGTGGAGTCCTAGTCTTGCTTCCTTTGTAGGAGAATAGTTCTTATGCTTTCCTCATAAACCGGCCCACCATAGCTGAACCGGCCTTCATGAACCGTCCTGGGCCACCGGTCTTGTTGCTCCGCCCGCCCGCCGGATTACCAATGAGTCAGAAACCGTCTGTGCATGCAGGTCACCGGTGAATCGCCAAGTCCGTCCGGTTTATCCTTTCGGCCAGTTTACACCGCGGGGCACATCCCCGACATCTCCCATTGCAAGAACTACCAATCTAGTTGGCCAAACCAAAAGGATAATTCGAAGAGACTTGCAAAGATAACTCAATCATACATAAAAGAATTCAGAGAAGATTCAAATATTATTCATAGATAAGCTGGATCATAAACCCACAATTCATCGATCTCAACAAACACACCGCAAAAAGAAGATTACATCAAATAGATCTCCATGAGAGAGGGGGAGAACATTGTATTGAGATCCAAAAAGAGAGAAGAAGCCATCTAGATACTAGCTATGGACCCGAAGGTCTGAAGTAAACTACTCACACTTAATCGGAGGGGCTATGGGGTTGATGTAGAAGCCCTCCGTGGTGGATGCCCCCTCCGGCAGAGCTCCGGAACAGGCCCCAAGATGGGATCTCGTGGATACAGAAGGTTGCGGCGGTGGAATTAGGTTTTTGGCTCCTGTTCTGATCGTTTGGGGATACGTAGGTATATATAGGAGGAAGGAGTACGTCGGTGGAGCAACAAGGGGCCCACGAGGCAGGGGGGCACGCCCTAGGGGGGCGCGCCCCACCCTCGTGACCGCCTCTTTTGTTCCTTGGAGCAGGGTCGAAGTCTCCTGGATCATGTTCAGTGAGAAAATCACGTTCCCGAAGGTTTCATTCCATTTGGACTCCGTTTGATATTCCGTTTCTTCGAAACACTGAAATAGGAAAAAAAACAGCAATTCTGGGCTGGGCCTCCGGTTAATAGGTTAGTCCCAAAAATAATATAAAAAGTGGAAAATAAAGCCCAATATAGACCAAAACAGTAGATAAAGTAGCATGGAGCAATCAAAAATTATAGATACGTTGGAGACGTATCAATTGGCAAGCCACTCGGAGTGGTAGATTTCACGGATGAACTCTGCTACCAATAGCCGAGCCACTTCTTTGCCGATTGCATTTCTTTTCTGAATGGCGGACCGCCGAAGGTGCTCTTTGACGGGTTTCGCCTTGGAATCGACACGCAAACGGTGCTCAGCCAGTTCTCTAGGTACACCTGGCATGTCAGAGGGTTTCCATGCGAAGATGTCCCAGTTCTCACGGAGGAACTGGATGAGCGGTTCTTCCTATTTGCTATCGAGTGTTGTTGATATATGAGTCGGGGCAGCATTGGGATCGATCGGGTGAATATGAATCAGTTTTGTTTCACCAGTCGACTGAAATGCAGAGTCTGTAGCAGGCTTCTTGGCTCAGAGCAAATCACTCGGATCTGCACTCTTCTGATACTCCTGGAATTCAACCGCCGCCATCTGTGCATCAGCGATTTTGGAACCTTTCTAGAAACATTCTTCTGCTTTCTGCCGATTGCCAGTAACTGTGATCACACCTTTGGAACAAAGCATCTTCAGCTTGAGGTACACAGAGCACTGTCGAGCCATGAAGGTGCGTATGCCGGCCTCCCCAGGATGGCGTGATAAGCACTCTGGAAATCCACGACTTCAAATATCAACCTTTCTTTACGATAATGCTTGGAATCACCGAAAACCACGTCGAGAGTGATCTGGCCGAGTGATTCAGCTTTCTTTCCGGGGATAACACCGTGAAAGCTCATATTGCTCTCGCTAAGCTTGGACATCGGATGCCCATCCCTTCAAGGTTTCAAAGATACGAGGATATTCGCATCGCTACCACCATCCATCAAGACTTTAGTCGACCGAGTGCCACCGACCACCGGTCGACCACCAAAGGCTTGCCTCCCGCCGTGACTATGCGAAAGGGATGGTGCGATCGGTCGAATGTGATGGCTGTCCGGGACCATTTCGTGCACGTGGCCATTGTCGCCGGAGCAGCCATATTCACCTGTCTGTTGATAACCTTCAACCGACTCTTGCTCTCAACATCAGCAAAAATCATGAGAGTGGAATTGACCTTGGGGTAACCATTGTCTTCTTCCTCTTCCTCATGTCTGTCTGACTCTTTCTCCTTCTCATTTGCTTGTTTCTCCCGGAACTATTGGATCAAGAGTCGACATTGCCGAGTGGTATGCTTTGGGTAAATCAGATTACCTTCTTCATCTTTCTTCGTGTGGATGTGACACGGCAAATCCAGCACATCATTTCCGGCTTGATCTTTTACCTTCTTGGGAGGCCAGGGTCCCTTAGGTTTTCCCTTAAAGTTTCCTTGAGCCACTGCTGCAATCTCACCAGGTGCCGCTGGCTCGGCTTTACGCTTTTGTTTCCGACTGGAACCACCTCCACCGGCCACTTGGCCGACTTGTTTACTCTTCCCGCTATGGAGCCAATCTTCTTCTTCTCCATTAGCATACCGGGTGGCTATCTCCATCATCCGGGTCAGAGTCATATCTCCAGTCCGACAGAACTTCAGAACCAACTCTCGATACTAGACGCCTTCCTTGAAAGCGCACACTACCTGATGCTCTGATACATTCTCAATCAGTGTGATGCAAAGTGGTCCACCTCTGAATGAATTCCCTCAAAGTCTCATTCGGCTTCTGCACACAATGCTGCAACTCGGGAAGCCCTGCTGGCCGCTTGCACGTGCCCTCAAAGGTTCTTACGAACACCCGAGATAGCTCTTCCCAACTGTGTATACTGTCTGGGGCCAACTGAGTCAACCACGCTCGGGCCGATCCTTCCAACATAAGAGGAAGATGCTTCATTGCTATCTCATCATTTCTCCCTCCAATTTGCACAGCCACTCGGTAATCTTCAAGCCACGTTTCAGGCTTGGATTCTCCGGTGAACTTACTGACTCCTATTGCCAATCTGAAGTTGGGAGGAATCACTGCTGCCCTGATGGCTCTGCTGAAACACTGTGGGCCTGAAACATGTAATCTGCTGCCACTCGGACGATCTCTGCCCAGGTCTTCTCTGTGCGCTCTATTCCGGTCGACCAGGCCTTGGACGAGAATGGATCTCGCATCGAAGCCCGGCTCTCTTGGGTCGACCGGAGCTCTCACGCCGTCCCGTGACGGCGCTCGTCATCGCTCGCTGAGGCACGTACGACGCACTCCTCGAAGGAGGCGTTGGCACTCGACGATGATTATCGCGGTCGAAATGACGATCGTACTGCCCACGGCCTTCACGCCGAGGGGGCGATCTTGGGCTATGGGCCGACTGAACTATATCCGCTACCACGGATCTGCTGTGTATCCTATTCCGCGACTGAGACCCCGCAGGATTCTGCTCTCCTGCTGCTCGGAGCAAGGCCCGGATCTGCTCCAACCCTCGGCCAGCCTCTGACTGAGAAGGTTGAATCGACTCTGCAATTCGGGCCGCAGCAGTGAGGTTCTGAATCGGAGTACGGTATACCTTAGTGGAGGCGGGAAAAGCTGCCGTCGACTGGAATCAGGGACTCGCTCCCGAGCTCGGTCGTCGAGAGCGCTGCGCAGTTCTCGGTCAAATGAAAGGCGCTCAGCCAAATTAGCCAAGCGCGCCTCCTCCAAGGCCCGAGCCTCGGGAGTTTCTCCAACGATGGGCGTGTGAAGTGCGTCCATGTTGCGACGACGAAGATCCTCTCTCTGCTACGAAGAGAGTGGTTCGGGATGGTACTCCTCGTGGACCCGTGATGGATCGCCGCCAGCATCTTCGCCGTCCTCACGGCGAAAGCCAGGTGGGCCACGCGCACCATCGACCATCAGGACTTCCGCCGCAGGATCGCTGCTATCGCACTCGGACGCCGTCTCCGCGGAGCCAGTCGACAGATCGAACAGGCCGTGGAGAGTTTCGTCGGGTTCGATTGCCGCGACTTGATGAGTGGCCGAACGCCGAGCCACCGCATGCTTCACCCACCGCTAAAGCCGCGACCGACCGGACCGCTTGCAGCGGCGAACAGCGGGGAGGGAAGATGTCATCGAGCTGATCGACATCGGGTCGACGGTCGCCAAAGAAGGACGCCCACGACGCGCTGCGAAGTCGTCGCCCCTCGGACGGGGAGCGCCTCAACATCGAGCGGAGCTTCCTGAAACCATGCCAAGTCATCGGCGATGAAACGAGCGTGCCGAGACGGATCGCGCGGCCCTCAACCATCTCGCCGCCGGAAACCATGATTATGATCGGAAAAACTTGCAACTTCACCAATAAGTCGCTAAGACACCTGCCCCACGGTGGGCGTCAACTGTCGTGGTTCTAAGTCGGACAGTAGAAAGGGGGGTAGGTATGGAGAGGCAAGATCTCAGCTATGGCGAAGGTGTACACACGGAGTTTACGAGTTCAGGCCCTTCTCGGTGGAAGTAACAGCCCTTCGTCTCGGTACCCAGAGGCGGTCAATTGGATTACGTGAGTGATATTACAGGGGGTGCCAACCCTTGTCCCAAAGGAGGGGGTGGCTTATATGGAGTGCGCCAGGACCCCAGCCATCCTCCATTACAAGGGACTAAATGTACATAAAGTGCTGGCGTTACTGGTAATGCCAGCCTTAAGTGCTATTAATGGCCTTAAAGACTACGGAGTGGATGTGCGACCGTTGTACGTTGAGTGACTCCTGGTCTTCGGGAGGTTGAGTGATTCTCTTGTTAGTCGAGTGACGGTAGGTAGGGAGACTCCCGAGTGACAAAGGTGTCAAGTGGATTGCACTCGACACCTTTGACCGGGGGTCTCATAGAGTCTCTTGACCTTCTTGCCTTCTTGGGTAGTGACCTTGGGTAGGACGTATAGGTCAGGCCTATGACCCTACCCTAGGTCTGTATCCTCATCAGGCGCCGTTGGATGCCCGTCAGAGTTCACTTCAGTAAATTCCTCCTTGACGGTGCCGAGCATGTTCGGGCGCCGGTCCTTCCGTTGCCTCTTTGGTTGGCTGCCATTTGTGCGTGCGCTGCCATCATTAGTGGTGGCATCCTCGGCGGCACCATCAGTGGTGTCATCCCCGACGCCACTAGGTGTTGTGTAGTCAGGATCGGTGTCTTCCGCGGCGTCCTCACAGCGGTGAGTTTCTTCCTCCATCTCTTGGGACAGCTCCCAGAATTGCTTGCTCGAACCGCTGGCCTCATCGTTGTGGGCCATGTTTTGCTCTAAAATAGGAAAAAAGTTTGGCCAAAAACTTGGTTATTGTCAAGGAACAAGATCATGGTCTCATCATTTAGGGTTTGTCGACACCGAGGCATCCTAAAAGCTAAGCTTTTATCATTTAGGGTTTGTCGACGCCGAGGCACCCTAAAAGCCTAAGCTTTCATCATTTAGGTTTTTATCGACACTGAGGCACCCTAAAAGCCAATGTTTTATAATTTAGGTTTGTCGACGCTGAGGCACCCTAAATGCTAAGTTAAGTTTTCATCATTTAGGTTTTGTCAGCGAGGGCAGTTGATCCTACTTAATTAAGTACTAAGATACCCCGGCCCATGCATTAGTCACAAGTACCCCATATGTCCTATTTTTAGCAAAGTCATGCTAAAATTCACGGAAAATTTCAGCATGACCTTTGCTGAAAATAGGACATATGGAGTACCCGAATTTGCCGAAACGGAAGTTAATCGACATTCCAGCAAACTCAAGGGCCTCTCAAGGTACCTGCAAAATCATCACGACACGATGGTCGGAGACATGACCTTTGCTGATTTTTTTTCTGTAAAAGATGATCATCATCTTTACAAGTCTTTCTCAATGTGATCAATTGATGGATCAACACGTAAAACATGTCCAATAAGTATGATTTATAGAGTCAACATCAGTATGAATATATATAAAGTTTTTCTTCATCACCGGGCCCATGCAAGTAATCGCATCCAAAGAACTATTTACGCTACTCAGAACTAACTACACTCTCTATTTATAGAGTCATTTCAGATGAGATCAAATTGAGCTCAAATGCAAGCACCGAGGGATCCATGAGCCATCATGCCAGCCAGCCAGGAAATAAACTTTACTTTCCAAAGGAAATAAAAATACAATGCATACATACATACTTAAGCAGGTAGATAGATAGATAGATAGATAGATGAGCATGTTCAGTTTACAAGAATGAATATAAACAAGCAAAGAATGCATGCATGCATATCAAAAGTTGGCATCTACTGCTACTGCTACTGCTTGCCTCTGTTGCTATTGAATATTTATAATTAACTGAAATTGTTCCTTTAATTACAAGTAAATGCAACTTTTCCATTAATTAAAATTAAACTGTTCCTTCATGATATTCTCTCTTCATCTACCCCTAGGAGTATTTCTAACTTGAAAATCTCTGGTGAACTGCCTGATGATGTACTGGCAGTACAAGCTCTCTTCTTTTCTTACATTTGCTTGTTCTGTACCTTTTTCTGTTAACTGATTAAACATGAAGTGGAGTAGTGTATTGCAGTGCATGCAGTGGAGTAGAGCAGAGAATTTGCAAAGAACTATAGTATCCCCGGTGTAAATTGCAGTAGTGCAAGTTTCAGTAGACCAGAGAATATCTTCTCTCTCCTTTTCTCTTCTCTCTTCTCTTTCTCTTCTTCCCTACAGTAGTGCCCTCCAACAGCAGTTCTTGCTTGCAGTAGTTTTAGGGAGTACTGCAATTTTGCAAGTTTAAAGTAAAACATTTCAGTTAATGCAAGTACTCCTCTTGCTCTCTACTTTCTCTCTTCCCTTCTTCAGTTAATTAACTGAATTTTTCTGATGTTGTTTTTAACTGATGTTGTTGTTGACTTGTTGTTAATGAACAGTGGCTAAAGATATATAAAACTCCATTGCAAATGTGCCATGTCAATCAAAACCCCAATGGATGAGAACTACCATTCAATACAACAACTCTTAGAAGTGAAGAACATGTTCTCCAAAATGAGTAGAAAGGGAGCATGCTGACATCTATACAAGCCATTAATGATTTACTACTCAATGGAACAGGGTAAGATAAACACCAGTCAATAAATTTACTACATCAAAAGGAGTAAAACTCAACAATGCAGCACTATCTCTAAACCTAACCTTTGTTTAGTATGGGTATGACAAATCAATGAGTTGGTCATCACAATGTCAAATGCCATTGGAAGACAAGAAATCAGGCCATCACATAACAACAATTGGATGGCCTCGAACAACCAAGACATCCTTGAATGGCTGCCAAGTTACTACTAGAAGGCTCAAAAGTCAAGTAAACTGAAGATTGACCTTCTGAAGGTCTAAGTATGGCTGTGCTGTCAGGTTACTACTAGCAGCAACATGGAAGTACTAGAATTTGGTGGATTATCTCATGTACAAACAGCTGGAGCATCCATAACAAGGTCAGGGCACAAACTAAATCAAAAGATAAAGGTATATTTGTGAAATATGCAGTACCACATACTTTTGTCAGAAAAAATGGCTACATAACTCACGAATTGCTTTCTAACTACCCATTTCTACACTGAATTTTGATTACTCAAAAATCATAAAAAATCTTTAACACTGAATTTTTTAAGGGTTGTTTGGCATAAGAAAATTTGTGTGGTTTGTTGTCCCATGCAGTAAACCAATTTGCTTATGAACCATTCACATATTGTTTCCAAGGTCACAACTTCCTCTGTTCTAATATCCAGTCCAATTCTGAAACCAACTTCCTCTGTTCTAATATCAGGAGAGGGGTGTGGTTTGCATTACGAAATTGGCCCAAGGATTTTAATGGCAACGAGGTTTAGGGTGAAGCACCGAGTTTCAGGAGGGGGTACCTCGTCTTGCTGGAGCTGGTCGTTGGAGCGCAGTTGCTCCTCGGGCAGATCGGGCTCCCCTCCCTCCTCGCGATCCCAGAGTGGGGCGACGGGCAACGAGGCACCGAGGCGTTGGGGGCGGTGGGGCGACGGGCAGCGAGGCGCAGGCGGCTGGGGCGGTGGGGCGATGGGCGGCAAGCGTCGAGGCGGGGGCGACGAGCAGCGAGGCACCGGGCATCGGGCGGTGGGGCGACGGGCGACAAGGCTGAAGGCGTTGGGGTGGTGGTGGTCGGGTGTGGCGGGGCAGTGAGCACGACCGAGAACGGCGAGCACGGGGGCGGCGCGGGTGAGGTGAGGCAGTGGGAGGGCTTAGAGAGAAATGTGAGATTGGGGATTTTAGTGGCGGGGAGGCTTAGCAATGGCGCACCGCTAGGGGGTGCGCCATTAGAATTTTTTTGGATAGCAATGGCGCACCCCCTAGAGGTGCGCCATTAGTAATCTTTTTTTGGATAGCAATGGCGCACCCCTAGCGGTGCGCCATTAGTAATCTTTTTTTTGGATAGCAATGGCGCACCCCCTAGCGGTGCGCCATTAGTATTTTTTTAGGATTTTTTGTTGCCTAGCGGAGGGCCGGCAGCGGCGTCTTGAACCCTAGCTAGGTCTTGCTCGGGGGGGAGGGAGGGGGTGGGTGGTGCGCTCGGCCGATTCCGTTCGGGGGAACCGAGCGGGGAGACATGGGAGGGTGCGGGGGGTCGTCTGCGGTGGTGGAGCGGGGAGGTGCGGGAGGTCGTCGGCGGTGGTGGAGCGGGGAGGTGCGGGGGTCGACGGCGGTGGAGCGGGAGGATGCGGGGTCGCTCTGCGGTGGAGCGGGGAGGTGCGGAGGGCGGTCGTCGGCGGCGGTGGAGCGGGGGAGGGTGCGGGGGGTGGTCGGCAGCGGTGGAGCGGGGGAGGGTGTGGTGGGTCGGCGATGGCGGTGGAGCGGGGGAGGGTGCGAGGGGTGCTCGACGGCGAGGGGGATCTGGCGAGGGGGATAGCGATCGAGATGGAGGGGGATCGAGATCGAGTGTCCTCATGAATATTCAATATTTTTTCATATTGAATATGAAAAAATATCATCAATAAACATAAATAAATATTCATGAGGACACTAGAACAGAAGAAATATCATTTCAATATGTCGAAATACAATCGAGAAATGAAGGCTACAATTTAAATACAATCGATCTTAGCTAGCTATCTATTCACAATCTTCTTGCCCTTATTTTTCGTAAATGGAGTTCTTCTCTTGGACGGACGTCCTTTAGGTAGGGTGGTCCTGCTTCTTCTTGTGGTGTATGCTGGTACTTCATCGTCATCATCATGTTCCATCTTCGGGTCGCCGTACTTGTCGAAGTCTTGCTCATTGGCGACTCCATCCATTCCAATGATCTTCCTTTTGCCTCTCCTCATGACAACACGACTGGGCTTTGACGGGTCGGTAATGAAGAAGCATTGGTCCACTTGGGAAGCCAGTACCCATGGCTCATTTTTCGCGGTGACGTTTGCGCCCGTGGTCTTGGATTTGGCTTTGGGTATAACCATGGTGGTGAAATACCGGTCTTCTTTTATGATGCTCTTGGCCCATCTGACACGGAACATCGGGACCTTCTCTCCAGCGTAGCTCAGCTCCCAGATCTCCTCGATCCTTCCATAGTATCTGTCCTTGTCATTACCGGTGTAGGATTCCATCGTTACCCCGGAGTTTTGATAACCATCGCTCTTCATGTCCTTTCCCTCGGTGTAGAATGTGTAGCCGTTGATATCGTACGCCTCATACGTCATCAGGTTGTGCTCGGCGCCCAGTGACAAGGCGAATATGAGTTGTTCTTCCATGGAAGAATCCTCATGTAAAGGGTACGACAGAAGCTTCTGCTTGAACCAACGCGTGAAACATGAGTTGTGCTCTTTGATTATATCTCTGTCCGTCCTTTGTTGGCCTCGGTCATTGTATGTCTTCTCAATAAAGGTTTTGTGCTCTACCACCCAAGGATCGACCACGTCTATGTGTTGTAGCGGGACTAGGTTTGCTCTTTCAAAGTCGGCGAGTCGACCCTCGAAGTCGACATGCATTTCGCGGCGACCCTCATAGTGACCCCATCCAGCGAGCCTGCCGAGGTGCTCGCTGACGGCGCAGACCAACGTGGTTCTCGATGCCTAGATAATTCGTGCGATAGGAGATGCACTCTTTGGTCGAAAAGCCCTCGCTATGCTTCCTCTCGGGCGTGACATGTTGCGTAACGTATCCTTTGATGACACCATTCATCCTTTGAACAACATCATCTTTGTGCGGGAACATCGGCTGAGTTGGATGATATCCTCCATGATATGGACCAGCAGATGCACCATAACGTCGAAGAATGCAAAGGGAAGTACATCTCAAGCTCGCATAGTATCACCACGATCTCTTCCTATAGCCTTCGAGTTGCCTCCGCCAACCGACTTCCGAGATGGCGTCGAAAAAAGTTGCATAGGCCAAATAGCGCTTCACGGACGTGCGCGTCCATGATCCCATGGATTGCTGGCTGGAAGTATCTGCGTCATCGACGCGTGCGGTCGTGAGACTTCATCCCGCTGAACTTCTGCTTTGCTGAGTCTAGGTATCCGCTTATCTACCCCGCGTAACCGTAAGGAAGTTTTACTCCTACGAGGCAGGTGAAAAACTGATCGATCTCCTCCTAACTTAGAGTGAAGCACGCGGGAGGGAAGTCATTTCCGGTCTTCTTGGCCTTTTTGCCTTTGCGACGACTTTCCGTATCCTGCTTCGCCTCATCATCATCATCATCATCATTAGCGTGAAGCTCCTCCCTGATGCCCATTGATTTCAAGTCTTCCCTTGCTTTCGGCCCATCTTGGGTCCTCTCTGGCATGTTGAGCAGGGTACCAAGCAGACTCTCGCACACGTTCTTCATGATATGCATGACATCAAGGCTGTGAGGCACATGGTGGATCTTCCAGTACGGCAAGTCCCAAAAAACAGACCTCGTTTTCCATACCTTCAGCAGCGGCTCTGGCGCCTTTTGCTTCTTTCCCTGCTTTGGCGCCTTTTGCTTCTTTCCCTGCTTTGGCGCCTTTTGCTTCTTTCCCGACAATGGGCAATCTTTCTAATTTTTCAACAACTCGTCTATTTCCTCGCCGCTCCTCGTACGCGGGTGTCTTCGTGGTTCGGTTTCACCGTCGTACAGATCCTTGCGTTTCCTCCATGAGTCATTGTCGCGAAGCCACCTTCGATGTCCCATGAACACGGTTTTCGAAGACCCGGGATCTCTATCTAGCTGGCGATACATTGTGTCATCCATGCACCTGACGCATCCAGAAAATCCGTGGACCACCTGCCTCGCGACATATCCGTAACCGAGATAGTCGTGCACCGTCGTGAGTAGTGCGGCTCTCATAGGGAAATATTCTTTCTCTGTGGCGTCCCACGTATTGGTTGGTGTTTTCCACAGCATGTCTAGCTCCTCTTTCAACAGCCCCAGATATAGATTGATGTCGTTCCCTGGTTGTTTCGGCCCTTCAATTAGCATACTCATGTGAATGTACTTCCTCTTCATGCACAACCAGGGGGGAAGGTTGTACATCCACACAAACACAGGTCAGGTTCTATGTGTGCTTCTCTAGCTGCCAAACGGATTGACTCCATCGGTGCTCGCGCCCAGCACGATGTTCCTTGGATCCTTCCCAAGTTCTGGGTGTTCGAAGTTCAACGCTTGCCTTGGCTCCCATCCTTAGGGTGACCCAAACATCTTGTCTTTTTATTTATCTCCGGATCATTTGCGTCATCTTCTCACTTCTTCTCCTCCCTATCCGCGTGCCAACACGGAGCTTTGCTACATTAGGGTCCATGAAATACCGCCAGAGCGAGGAGTGATCGGAAAGTACCACACCACTTTTCGAGGAGCTTTCTTCCTCTTCTTGTATCGAGTGACGCCGCACACCAGACATATGGTAGACTCCGCGTGCTCGTACCGATAAATGATGCAATTGTTCATGCACACGTAGTATTTCACGTGCGGTAAATCCAGAGGACACACGATTTTCTTTGCCTCCTCGAAACTGGTCGGGCACTTGTTCCCCTTGGGAAGACGTTCGTGCCAGAATGACATGTTCTCGTTGAAGCATGCGTCGGTCATTTTGTGTTTTACCTTCATCTCTAAAGCCATGAGCGTTACTTTTAGGTAGGTATCCTCGGGCCTGCATCCTTCATACAATGGAGTAACCGCGTCTATATCTAGTTGATCCAGCTTGGCTTTCTCTCGGGCGGCAACTCTTGCATTATCCGTCTGCTTGAGAAGCAGCTCTTGAATATGAGGGTCCTGCACCCAGCCCATCGATGGTCCATCATCGTCTGCTCCGACATCTTCATCTTCATGATCATGCCCTTCGTCTGCTCCGGCATCTTCCTCATCATCATGTCCAGCATCTTCTACATGATGACTGTGTACTGCATCTACTTCGTGATCATGTCTTGGAGATTCTTCGTCTTCTCGCCCGCCCTCGCCGCGGTTGTCTTGCTACCCTTCCTCATTTCTTGCCCGGCCCCCATGGACGACTTCATAATCATCTTCATCACCTTGCCACCGATAGCCATCCATCAAACCACACAAGAGCAGGTGGTCCCACACCTGTACGGAATCCGGGTCCATAAGGCTCCTCAGCTTGCATCTTCGACACGGAGATCTTATCTCCGTCTCGTTCTTTTGAAGCATCTTGGCCTTCGCGGAGCTCAAAAACCTATTCACGATGCCTTCAGTCATCGTGCAGACCATGGTCGCCTGCAGGGTAGAGCAAAATGATATTTTAGAACCAAGAAAAAATTTGGCATGACTTTGCCTAAAAATAGGACCAAAAAGAATGCATAGTGCCAAAATTCTACTTGAAGCGGAAATGAATCAACATTAGGCAAAATATTGGCAACTATCGCATTTCAAATACCGTACCTGCAAACACAAACATATATGCAACACCACAAACATATGCAACACCACAAACATACATAGATCTAGCTAGGCCATAAAAAGTGCATGTGCACGTTGTTGGAGGGAGAAAAAAAAGTAGATCTACAACATAAAGATAGCTTTCCCCTTACTTACCTATCAAAAAAAGGTAATTTAACCACTTAATTTGGATGAATCTATGGTGCAAATGAGGTGAGGAGGAGGAGGCAGCCGAGACAAGCTTGGAGGAGGAGGTGGAGAGAATTAAGTGGGAAAAGTGAGTGTGTAGGTGTGGCTGTCCAAAATATCTAGCTGGTCCCAGGTTACTAATGGCGCACCACCTACAAATGCGCCATTAGTAACCCTGGTTACTAATGGCGCACCAGCTGGTGGTGCGCCATTAGTAGTTTTGCAAAAAAAAAATTATAGTAGTGGCGCACTGTGTGGCTGGTGCGCCATTAGTATTTTTGGGAAAATAAAAAAAATTGTTACTAGTGGCGCACCATGGGTCTGGTGCGCCATTAGTGTCTATCACACTAATGGTGCACCAACACATGGCGCACCACTGCTATATAGTAGTGGTGCACCACATGTCTGGTGCGCCATTAGTGGCCATATCATCTATAGCCCTTGTCCTAGTAGTGTCACGAGCAAAACATGGTCACACCTTAGTACTCTTTGGGTGCTAATCACATAGCGATGTGAATTAGATTATTGACTCTAGTAAAACCATTTGGGTGTTGGTCACATGGTGATGTGAACTATGGGTGCTAATCACATATAGATGTGAACTATTGGTGTTTAAATCACATGCCTATGTGAACTAGATTATTGACTCTAGTGCAAGTGGGAGACTGAAGGAAATATGCCCTAGAGGCAATAATAAAGTTGTTATTTATATTTCCTTATATCCTGATAAATGTTTATTATTCATGCTAGAATTGTATTAACCAGAAACTTAGTACATGTGTGAATACATTCACAAAACAAAGTGTCCCTAGTATGCCTCTACTTGACTAGCTCGTTAATCAAATGTGGTTATGTTTCCTGACCATAGACATGTGTTGTCATGTGATGAACGGTTTCACATCATTAAAGAATGATGTGATTGACAAGACCCATCCATTAGCTTAGCATGATCGTTAAGTTTTATTGTTATTGCTTTCTTCATGACTTATACATGTTCCTCTGACTATGAGATTATGCAACTCCCGAATACTGGAGGAACACCTTGTGTGCTATCAAACATCACAACATAATTGGGTGATTATAAAGATGCTCTAAAGGTGTCTCCAAAGGTGTTTGTTGGGTTGGCATAGCTCGAGATTACGATTTGTCACTCTATGTATCGGAGAGGTATCTCTGGGACCTCTCAGTAATTCTCATCATTATAAGCCTTGCAAGCAATGCGACTAATAAGTTATTTGAGGGACAAAGCATTACGCAACGAGTAAAGGGACTTGCCTATACGAGATTGAACGAGGTATGAAGATACCGACGATCGAATATCGGGCAAGTAACATACCGATGACAAAGGGAACAACGTATGTTGTTGTGCGGTTTGATCGATAAAGATCTTCGTAGAATATGTAGGAGCCAATATAAGCATCCAGGTTCCACTATTGGTTATTGATCGGAGATGTGTCTCAATCATGTCTACATACTTCTCGAACCCGTAGGGTCCGCACGCTTAACGTTAGATGACGATTTGTATTATGAGTTATGTGATTTGATGACCGAAGCTTGTTCAAAGTCCCAGATGAGATCACAGACATGACGATGAGTCTCGAAATGGTCGAGAGGTAAAGATTGATATATTGGAAGGTTATATTTCGACACCGGAATGGTTCCGGAGTGATTTGGGTATTTTTCGGAGTAGCAGGAGGTTACCGGAACCCCCTGGGGAAGTAGTGGGCCTTCATGGGCCTTAGTGGAAAAGAGAGGAGGGCCGCAAGGGTGGGCGCGCGCCCCCCTATGGCAAGTATGAATTGGACTAGGGAGGTGGCGGTGCCCCCCTCTTTCCTTCTCCCTCTCCTACTCCTTCCCTCTCTCCCCCTCTTGGAAAAGGAAGGGTAGTCCAACTAGGATTGGTCCTTGTTGGACCCCCCCCATGGCGCGCCTCTCCTGGCCGCCTGCCTCCTCCTCTCCCTCCTTTATATACGTGGCCAGGGGGCACCCCAAAGTACAACAGACAAACTCTTAGCCGTGTGCGGTGCCCTCCTCCATAGTTTAACACCTCGGTCATACCGTCGTAGTGCTTAGGCGAAGCCCTGCGGCGGTAACTTGATCATCACCATCGCCACGCCGTCGTGCTGACGGAACTCTCCCTCGTCCTCAACTGTATCAAGAGCACGAGGGACATCATTGTGCTGAACGTGTGCTGAACACGGAGGTGTCGTACGTTCGGTACTTCGATCGGTTGGATCGTCAAGACGTTCGAGTACATCAACCGTGTTACTAAACGCTTCTGCTTTCGGTCCATGAGGGTACATGGACACACTCTCTCGTCTTGTTGCTATGCATCTTCTAGATAGATCTTGCATGATCGTAGAATTTTTCTGAATTACTACGTTCCCCAACACCGCCCCGTCCGCCACACGCGCGTGCGGCTCCACCAGCTCCGGCCAAACACCCAGCCGTCCGCGCCCGCCCTCCGGCGTGCCCGCTCTGCCCACAACGTGCGCGCATCCGCCTCACCCGCACCGCTGCGTCGCTCGGGCCACACTCCTGCGTTGCTCCGCGCTGCTCTCCTCCACCCGCCACCCGGCGACCCGGCCGCCTGCCGGCTCCCTCTCCTACGCCGGCTTCCGCCGCTCGACCGCTGCGGTCGGCTGCTCATGCAAAGAAAAGAAGGAAAGTTGGGCCGGCTGGAGAAAAGTGGCCGGGTGCCCAACCGGATTAATAAAAAGAATAAAAGAAGTTAGCCGCCTGCCCAACCGCAAAAAAAAGGTCCGGCTGCCCAGCCGGCTGAAGAAGAAAAAATAAGGGAGGTTTGCGTCCGGCTGCCCACAGCCGGCCAAAGATAAGAAAAGAAAAAGACATTCAGCTTCCCGTCCGCCTGCTTCGCCACTCGGACGGCCAGCAGTGACCCCATGTTCGTGTCACCGCACGGCCGGCTGTACCAAGCCGGCTCGACTGTGTCCCGCTCCGCCGCCTGGCCGGTCGGCTTGTCCGACTGGCCCCCCTTCGAGCACCTGGAGGCTCGAAGGCTACCCCTAGCAGGTGCGCCAGCGCGCTGCGTGAACACCAAGTCGTGCCAGCTGTCTTCGTCAACCTCTGCCTCGTCTGCGTCAATGTGAGCTCCACACCCGCATACTTTCGCACCATGTGCAAACACGAATAACCCCGAGCGACCTCGGGGGCTATCTTCACATTTTTATCAGTTGCACTATTGTTCGCCTCGGCGCCAGCCAATGTTGGCCCGGAGGCTGGCCGCTTGGCCTGAGACGTTCGTTCCCACAGACGGCTTAGTAGAATGCACGGTACCAAAGGCTCACTCTTTGTCTCAGCTACAGACCGCAGCACGACTGTCCGGCTAGCAAGAGCAAACACTAGAGGCTACCCACACGAAAAATGTCCGGGGAGTTAACGGTTCGGGCGACCCGGTCATTTGCTTTATGAGTATCTGCTCGGTCGAATTTGCTCCCAGAGTCTGAGTACTGTGCGCCTCACTCCGCGGCCCACTCTTAGACACAGACCGTCATGCGGCTGTCTGACTTGCGAGAGCACAAGCCAAACTGCGGACAGAACATGAAAAAGATTGAAGGGGCCTCGGACGAAACCGGGTCGACACCCTCCGCATAACACTTGCAATGCTAAAACCAAATATTTGATATATCTGCACAGACTAAACTTGTCTTTTGCACGATCATCTCCATGGGGAACTCCCTCGCCTGGAGGCTGGTTGCAGGCCCGACGCCGGCTACAACCGGCATTTTCGATGCTGCCGTTCGCTTCATCAACAACAAGACACTTCGTCTGACTCTTTGAGTCGCCCGGAGGCTCACAGACTACACCCAATGGGTGCGCTGGCGTGCCCCCACTGGAAGCAAGCCACGTCGGCTGCATCCCGCAACCGGATGTCATCAACAACATCAGTCGGCGGACTCCGCATCCGCGCCCGACAGCAGCAGTCGGCGGACTCCACGTCTGCGCCCGACAGCATCAGTCGTGGACCCCACGTTTGCGCCCGACAGCGTCAATCGGCGGACCTCGTGTCCGCACCCGACAGCTTCAGTCGGCAGACTCTGCGTCCACCCCGACAGGGCCCCGCGCCCATCAGCCGACGGACTCCGGGTCCGCGTCGGGCAGGGCCCCACGCCCATCAGCCGGCGGACCCTGCATCCACGCCCAACAGGACCCCGCGCCCATCAGCCGGAAGACCCCGCATCCGCACCCGGCAGGGCCTCGTGCCCATTAGCCGGCAGACCCCGTGTTCACGCCCGAAACCCTCGACGCCGCCGTCGGCTTTATCATCAACAGCAAAACCCTCCGCCCAACTTTTCCAAGTTGCCCGGAGGCTCGGAGGCTACACCCAACGGGTGTGCTTGCACGCCCCACTCGAAACATGTCGCGCCTGTTGCACGTCCACCGCTGGCTGCAACAGGCACCCTCGACGCCACCGTCTGCACCAACAACCGTGAAAACCCTCCGCCCAACTTTTCCAAAGTTGCCCGGAGGCTCGGAGACTACACCCAGTGGGTGCGCTCGCGCGCCCCTGCCAGAAGCAAGTTGCCCGGAGGCTCAGAGGCTACTGTCGGGGGATGACCCCCAGGTACCCCAAAGATGGCAGTCGGACGGGGTGCCCGCCCGCCCGGGCCGACTGCTCCACCTGCACCACCGGCCGGCTGCCCCAGCCAGTCAGCTTGCCGAAGTCAACCGCAGCGTCCCATCTGACGTGACACGGACAAGCCGGACAAACATAGCCTAGCTCTCAAGCTACTCCCAGCTTGAGATGTAAGATACCCAATGTAGCTTAAATCCCAAGCCACCCATGCTCACTCCAGCCACACTCATATACGAAGTCAGATGCCCATGGCACTGATCTTAGATACAGTTCCAGGGAAGCACTTTGTACTGCCAGATGTATACTCCACATATATATTCAGACAAGCAGGAGTAGGGGTATTATCTCTCTAGAGAGCCCCGAACCTGGGTAAACCAAGGCGTGTTGTTTGCCTAATCCCGTGCTCGGATATTCCACCACAGTCTTGCCCTCATCTCAAGCCACCCCATGGCATCTATCGTCTCGTGATCCCCCCTGGCGACTGACGCGAGAATACTACGACAACGTGGTCCCTTGATGCTGCCCGTAAAAGGTAACTTGCAGACCTCACAAAAATCATAAAACGTCATTTCCTTATACTCATCTACCATGGGTGGTGATCTTCTAGCATGAAAATGGAAATTTTGCACGAAGTATTAGTGAGTAGGAGGTACTGATCACATTGGTCGTGGAGGAAGTCGGTGATGCCTACATTCTCAGTCAAATAATAGAAATCCTTATAAATTCCATCCGCTTCCAAGAATGCATCCCATGGCCATTCACACGGCAATGCAAGGAAGATTGTACTTGGGCTTCTCCTTCTCCTCATTTTCTTTCTCCTTCGAACCTCGGCTGGAAGAGCCTCTCAACAATCTCCTCATCATTTTCTTCCTCTGAAAATTTATGAAATTTTTAGTGACTCAAAATAAAAGTGAACCAAACTCAACAAAATTGATAGCAACTACTCACCAAAACTACTTTGGGCCATATAAATTTGACATGCAAGCTCAAGAACAAGGTCACCACAACAACAAAAATTTGCAATAAATAAAGCACTAGAACAAAAACTAATTGGACCATTGGAGGAGTCACATACCGGAGAACAATCCCCCAAAGCAGTTTTGTGAATGGAGCTTTGAGCAAGGAGATCGAAAATGGCAGCAAAGTGAGCAAGAACACATGTTTGAGCTACGGGATGATTTTTTCTGGAGGGAGACGAAGTGGATGGGGGCTGGAATAAGTGGAGGGGACCCACGTGGGACCCACAAGATAGGGGGCGCAACCTCCACCCTTGTGCTCCACTGGTGAAGCCCCCTGGTGTGTTCTTAGTGCCAGAAATTCTCAAATATTCTATAAAAATCATACTAAATTTTCAGGGCATTTGGAGAACTTTTATTTTCGGGACATTTTTTATTGCACGGATAATTCATAAAACGGACATAAAATACTATTTTTGCTTTATAATCTAAATAACAGAAGGTAAAAGATAGGTACAAAAGTTGTGCCTTCCAAATTCATTCATCTCATGCTCATCAAAAGGAATCCATTAATAAGGTTTATCAAGTCTTATTAACAAACTTCTTCCGAATGACATGGAACCGGAGAATTTCAGAATAACACTAGGTTACCTCAATGGGGTTGTGCACATCCCCAACAATAAGAATATCATATTTCTTTTTGACAGTACGAAGAGGGAATTCAAAACCTCCAATAGTAATAGTTGAAATTTTTCCAATAGAATTGATCCTATGAACAAGGTTGTTTCTTTTTCCCATTAACATAAAAAGTGACATTGCCTTTATTGCAATCAATAAAAGCCCATGCAGTATTCAAAAAAGGTCTACCAAGGATGATCGACATACTGTCGTCCTCGGGAATATCAAGAATTACAAAGTCCATTAAGATAGTAATGTTTGCAACCACAACAGGCACATCCTCAGAAATACCGATGGGTATACTAGTTGATTTATCAGCCATTTGCAAGGGTATTTCAGTAGGTGTCAACTTATCCAATTCAAGTCTACGATATTAAGAGAAAGGCATAACACTAACACCGACTCCAATATCACATAAGCAGTTTTAACATAGTTTCTTTTAATGGATCATGGTATAGTTGGTACTCCTGGATCTCCAAGTTTCTTTGGTATTCCACCCTTAAAAGTATAATTAGCAAGCATGGTGGAAATTTTAGCTTCTGGTATCTTTCTTTTATTAGTAACAATATCTTTCATATACTTAGCTGATAACCCAGAAGTATAGGGGATCGAAACAATTTTCGAGGGTAGAGTATTCAACCCAAATTTATTGATTCGACACAAGGGGAGCCAAAGAATATTTGTAAGTATTAGCAGCTGAGTTGTTAATTCAACCACACTTGGAGATTAATTATCAGCAGCAAAGTGATCAATAGCAAAGTAGTATGATAGTTTTTATAGTAGTAGCAATAATAATAGTAATGGTAACAGTGATAACAATGATTTTGTAGCAAGTGCAATAGTAATAATAGAAGTAGTAATTTAGCAAGAACAATATGAGAGAAATTCATAGGCATTGGACCGGCGATTTGTTGGTTGATATTCATCATGTGACAGTTACAACCTCGGGCGATATGGCACTTGCTCCAATTCATAAATATAATGTAGGCATGTATTATGTAAATAGTCATACGTGCTTATGGAAAGAACTTGCATGACATCTTTTGTCCTACCATTTTGTGGCAGTGGGGTCCTATTGGAAACTAAGGGATATTAAGGCCTCATTTTAATAGAGAACCAGAACAAAGCATTAACACACGGTGAGTACATGAACTCCTTTTTGGTAACTATGCCACAATAACCATGGCAACACACGGACTGTTGTAACCATGGGCCTCCTGCGGGCCGTAGGAACCATGGGCCTTCCACGGGCCATAGGATTCATGGGACTTCTCCGGGCAGTAGGATCCATGGGCCTTATGCGGGCCGTATGATCCATGGGCCTTCTACGGGCCATAGGATCCATTGGCCTTCTACGGGACGTAGGATCCATGGGCCTTCTATGGGGTGTATAATCATTTCGCCAAACATGGGTCGTACTATTCATGGACCATAATGGGCCGTTAATAGGCCGTATTTGATAACGCTATGAAAACAGCCCAACGGGTTAACGGGCCACAAACGAAACAGACCAGTAACGGACCATAACTAACCATATTCTAGAAATGAGCCCAAGAATAAATGGGCCCTTAGGAGGCCGAAAATTAACACGGGCTGGAAACGGCCGATGGAATAATGGGCCGTTGATGGGTATAAAGCGATACACTGTTCATTATGGGCCATTTTCATCTCGGGCCTTTAATGGGCCCAGAGTTACAAAGGGCCTCCTCCGGGCTGAAAGACGTCGTCGGCCATACATGGGATGGAAGTTACAATGGGCTGGTATCATATTGGACGGCCCAGATGATGCTACTAGGCCAAATTCCGGTAGGCCGTGAGTTAGATGGCTGTAAATGGGCTATATGCGAACATGTCGTTAACAGGCTTTCCGTGGGCCGACCCGCTACCTTTTGACCAAGTCAAATGGGCCGGCCTTTTCACTTGAATGGGCCTCTGTTGGGCCGTGCCACATGTCGATGAATCATAGGTGCCTTCAGTCTAATGAGTGGATGAGATATGTCCCAACGGTGAGCCGACGCGTGGTTACTCTGGCCATTGAGAATTTTACACGTGGAAAATCCCCATTGGTCCGGGCTGTTAACGGGTTATCGGATCCAAACCACAACCCGATAGCTTAACGGCGACCCATTATGGTGGATGCCACGTGTCGGTCACCCTTTACAAAAGCACTTCTGTGATGCACGATTTATCGTCATGTAAGTGGACACTTCCGTGATGATAATTTTGGTAATGTCATGGAACACTTCTACGACAGCACATGTATGACTATCTTGATTTTTTCATAAAATCATCGTGGATGTACATGCATGACATAAAACGTGACCTACTGTGACAAACACGTATCATCACGTAAGTGTATTTTTTGTAGTGGGAGCCTTGTGGGACCCACAGGATAGGAGGACGCGCCCTTGGGGGTGGGCGCGCCCTCCACCCTTGTGGATAGGTGGTGTGTCCCCTCTGGTTGATTCTTTCGCCAATATTTTTAATTTATTCCAAAAATAATCTCCGTGAAGTTTCAAGTCATTCCATGAACTTTTATTTCTGCATAAAAATAACACCATGGCAATTCTGCTGAAAACAACGTGAGTCTGGGTTAGTTCCATTCAAATCATGCAAATTAGAGTCCAAAACAAGGGCAAAAGAATTTGGAAAAGTAGATACGATGGAGACGTATCAACTCTCCCAAGCTTAACCCATTGCTTGTCCTCAACCAATTCAGCTTACAAACTGAAAGTGATAAATAAAAACTTTTACAAACTCTGTTTGATCTTGTTGTTGCAAATATGTAAAGCCATAATTCAAGTTTTCAACAAAGATTATGAACTAACCATATTCACAATAATATTTAGGTCTCACATTTACTCATATCAATGGCATAATCAACTAGCGAGCAATAATAATAAATCTCGGATGACAACACTTTTTCAAAACAATCATGATATGATATAACAAGATGGTATCTCGCTAGCCCTTTCTGAGACCGCAATACATAAATGCAGAGCACCCCTGTAGATCAAGGACTGACTAGACATTGTAATTCATGGTAAAAGAGATCGAGTCACAGTCATACTCAATATCAACTAATAGTAATGCATACAAATGACAGTGGTGCTCTCTAACTGGTGCTTTTGATAAGAGGATGATGACTCGGCAATAAAAGTAAATAGATAGGCCCTTCGCATAGGGAAGGAGGGATATGCAGAGGTGCTAGAGCTCTAGTTTTTGAAATAGAGATAAATAATATTTTGAGCGGTATGCTTTCATTGTGAACATAAAAACCAAGAGATCTCAGCATCTTCCATACTAGATACATTATAGGCAGTTCCCAAATAGAATGGTAAAGTTTATACTCCCTCACCACCAACAAGCACACTCCACAGCTGGTTCGAAACAACCGGTACTGTCCAACTAACAACAGTCTAGGGAGAGTTTTTGTGCAATTATATTTTGATTTGATTTGAGCATGGGACTGGGCATCTTGATTTCCAGCCATTTTCTCGTGAATTTTGAGCAGAGTCCACTCATCGTGAGAATGACCCACCTAGCATGGAAGATACTGACAGCCCCCAGTCGCTACATGAGCGATTCGGGCATACAAAACAGATTATTATTTGAAGGTTTAGAGTTTGGCACATACAAATTTACTTGGAACGGCAGGTAAATACCGCATATAGGTAGGTATGGTGGACTCATATGGAGCAACTTTGGGTTTATGGAAGTGGATGCATAAGCAGTTGGTTAGTACAAGTGATGGCCAGCAAGAGATTGAGGAGCAACCAACTAGAGAGCGACAACGGTCATAAACATGCATTGAGATTAACCGACATTGAATGCAAGCATGAGTAGGATATAAATCACCATGAACATAAATATCGTGGAGGCTATGTTGATTTTGTATCAACTTCATGCGTGAACATGTGCCAAGTCAAGCCACTCGAATCATTCAAAGGAGGATACCATCCTATCATACTAAATCACAACCTTTTTTAAAGCATGTTGGCACGCAAGGTAAACCATTATAAACTCCTAGCTAATTAAGCATGGCATGAGTAACTATAATCTCTAATTTTCATTGCAAACAAGTTTCATTCATAATGGGCTGAATCAAGAATGATGAACTAATCATATTTACAAAAGCAAGATAGGCCGAGTTCCTACTAGCTTTTCCTCATCTCAATCATTTCATCATATATCGTCATTATTGCCTTTCACTTGCATGACCAAACAGTGTGGATAATAATAATAGTGCATATGCATTGGACTAAGCTGGAATCTGCAAATATTTATTCAAAGGAGAAGACAAGGTAATATGGGCTATTTTTTAGATCAACAATAATGCATATGAGAGCCACTCAACATTTTCATCGTGGTCTTGTCCTCTCGACCCCCAAAGAAAAGAAAAGAATTTCAAAGAAACACACTGAAATGTTTTTGGAGTTTTTGTTTTTATGAAGAAAATCAAACAAGAACGAGAAAAACTATTTACATGGGAAAGCTCCCAACAAGCAAAATAAGAACGAGAAATCTTTTTGGGTTTTCTTTTAACACTACTACTAAGTGAACATGGAAAGTAAACTAAACTACAAATAATTTTTTCTTTTTTAGGTTTTTCAAACACACAAGAAGAAAGTAAGAAAAAGAAATAAACTAACATGAATAATACAATAAAAAAGTATGAACACCGACAACTGAAATGAGTGTGTGAACATGAATGTAATGTCGGTGAGAAATACATACTCCCCAAGCTTCTGCTTTTGGCCTAAGTTGGTCTAAGCCCATGGATCAAGGTGGCCCTCTCCGGTGTACTGAGGAGGATCCTAGGGATTCCATTGGTTAGCGAGCTCCTGCGGCTCCCACTAATAAACAGGCTCCTGATATGGGTCAGGTGATGGCTCTAGCTTGTGAACTGGGGATCGCGTCCGCTCCCAGTATGCATAAATGTCCTCGGGCATGATGAGGTACGTGCCTGAATGAATATTAAACAAAGAAGGTGCAAGCAAGGTAATAATCTGACAAGTCTTTTCACCGAATACCAAGTTATAAATGAGTCTCTTTTCCTTATTTTACCGAATAAACTCATGTGCTACCATACTTTATAGTCTAGGTAAATAGTGGGCAGCACCATCTCCTCTTTCTCATCATGCCTAATAGGTATCTAAAAGCATCTAGCAAGGCGGGAAGCATTGATACCTCCAAAGATAGGACCCTTAGTACAGTTTAAACTCAGCTGTCTAGCAACCATAGTGCCTAAACTAAAATTCTATCACGAAGTAAAGCATGGCGCAAAATGGCAAGGTCAGGAGCACTAAGGCCTCCACTATCTCCGCGACCAATTAAACATCTCCCCGCAAATAATGAGTGTTGAACCCAACGAGGAGCTAAAGGTAGAACAAATATTCCCTCAAGTTCTACGACCATCGATACAACTCTATGCACGCTTAAGGTTCGCCTTACCTAGAACAAGTATGAAACTAGAAGTACTTTGTAGGTTTGGGAAGATAGGTTTGAAAGATAATAAAAAGCACGTAAATAAAAACTAGGGGCTGTTTAGATAAATAAACAATTAAGTTATTATAGCGAGTGTGGAGAAGCGGTGGTAGGAGTTGCGGAATTGCCCCTAAGCAATTGACTACGTTACTAGACCGATAGCAAGTTTTATGTGGGAGAGGCCCCTGCTAGCATGTCATCCCTTAATTGGGATTCTATGCACTTATGATTGGAACTATTAGAAAGCATCCACAACTAATAACCTTTATTAAGGTAAAACCCAATGATAGCATTAAGATATATTGGCCCCCCTTCAACACCGTGTGCATCAATTTCTATGCTAGGCTGAAGTTGCCGTCACCCTTGCCCTCCAATACATAGTCCTATCAACATACAACTAACTGTATGGTGTGATCCACACGCGTGCTCATATGATGTGCAAAGGACAACAACATAACCACAAGCAAATTAAACCAATAATAGCAATTCACCAATCATCGATAGAACAACAAAAATCTACTCAGACATCATAGGATGGCAACACATCATTGGATAATAATATGAAGCATAAAGCACCATGTTCAAGTAGAGTGTACAAAGGGTTGTGGAAGAGTGTATTGCTGTAGATAGATGAGGGAAGGTGATGGAGGTGTTGGTGAACATGACGGAGTTGTTGGAGTACATCGGTGTCACACGATGGTTATCCCGATGGCGTTCTGATGCCACCGGGAGAGAGGGGGAGAGAGCCCCCTCCTTCTTCTTCTTCCTTGACATCCCTCATAGATGGGAGGAGGGTTTCCCCTCTGGTCCTTGGCCTCCATGGTGGCGGAGGGGCGGGAGCCCCTCCGAGATTGGATCTCTCTCTGTGTGTTTCCTTCTGTTTCTGCGTTCCTAGATTCTGGCCTTTCACCGTTTCTTAAATTCCTGGAGATCCGTAACCCCGATTGGGCTGAAATTTTAACACGGTTTTTATCCGGATATTAGCTTTCTTGCAGCCAAAGAAGGGCACCAACGCCTTAAAGAGTGTCCACAAGCCTCCTGGCCATGCCCTGGGGGGGCTGCTACGTCTTGAGCTTGCGTTGGTTTTCCTTGAAGAGGAAAGGGTGATGCAACAATAGTAGCGTAAGTATTTCTCTCAGTTTTTGAGAACCAAGGTATCAATCCAGTAGGAGGCTCCTCAAAAGTCCCACGCACCTACACAAACAAATAAAGAACTCGCAACCAACGCAATAAAGGGGTTGTCAATCCTTTCACGGCCACTTGTGAAAGTGAGATCTGATAGAGATAGTATGATAAGATAAATATATTTTTGGTATTTTATAATATAGATTGGAAAAGTAAAGATGCAAATAAAAGTAGATTGAAAGCTTATATGATAAAAGATAGACCCGGGGGCCATAGGTTTCACTAGTGGCTTCTCTCAAGATAGCATAAGTATTACGGTGGGTGAACAAATCACTGTCGAGCAATTGATAGAAAAGCGAATAATTATGAGATTATCTAGGCATGATCATGTATATAGGCATCACGTCCGTGACAAGTAGACCGACTCCTGCCTACATCTACTACTATTACTCCACACATCGACCGCTATCCAGCATGCATCTAGAGTATTAAGTTCATAAGAACAGAGTAACGCATTAAGAAAGATGACATGATGTAGAGGGATAAACTCATGCAATATGATATAAACCCCACCTTTTTATCCTCGATGGCAACAATAAAATATGTGCCTTGCAACCCCTATTGTCACTGGGTAAGGACACCGCAAGATTGAACCCAAAGCTAAGCACTTCTCCCATTGCAAGAAAGATCAATCTAGTAGACCAAACCAAACTGATAATTCGAAGAGACTTGCAAAGATAACTCAATCATACATAAAAGAATTCAGAAGAGATTCAAGTATTTCTCATAGATAAACTTGATCATAAACCCACAATTCATCGGATCTCGACAAACACACCGCAAAAAGAGATACATCGAATAGATCTCGACAAAAGAGGGGGAGAACATGGTATTGAGATCCAAAAAGAGAGAAGATGCCAATTAGCTAATAACTATGGACCTAAAGGTCTGCAGTAAACTACTCACAACACATCGGAGGGGCTATGGTGTTGATGTAGAAGCCCTCCATGGTCGATTCCCCCTCCGGTGGAGCATCGGCGAAGGCTCTAAGATGGGATCTCGCGAATATAGAAGGTTACGGCGGAGGAAATTGTTTTTTGTTGGCTCCTTGGATGTTTTCGGGGTACGTGGGTATATATAGGAGGAAGAAGTAGGTCGGTGGCCGCCCGAGGGGCCCACGAGATAGGGGGCGCGCCCTGTAGGGGTGGGCACGCCCTCCACCCTCGTGGCCGCCTTGGCTGCTTCTTGGCTTGCACTCCAAGTCCCGTGGATCACGTTCGTTCCAAAAATCACGCTCCCGAAGGTTTCATTCCGTTTGGACTCCGTTTGATATTCCTTTTCTTCGAAATACTGAAATAGGCAAAAATAAACAGCAATACGGGCTGGGCCTCCAATTAGTAGGTTAGTCCCAAAAATGATATAAATGTGTAAAATAAAGCCCATAAACATCCAAAACGGGTAATATAATAGCATGGAACAATCATAAATTATAGATATGTTGTAGACGTATCAAGCATCCCCAAGCTTAATTCCTGCTCGTCCTTGAGTAGGTAAATGATAAAAAACAGAATTTTTAACGTGGAATGCTACCTAGCATAAATCTCAATGTAATTTTCTTTATTGTGGCATGAATGTTCAGATCCAAATGAATCAATATAAAAGTTCATATTGATATAAGAAATAGTAATACTTCAAGCATACTAATCAAAGCAATCATGTCGTCTCAAAATAACATGGCTAAAGAAAGTTCATCCCTACAAAATCATATACTTAGGCTATGCTTCATTTTCGTCACACAAAAATGTTCACAAATTCTACACCCCCGATGACAAGCCAAGCAATTGTTTCGTACTTAAATAATCTCAAACTTTTTCAACTTTCACGCAATACATGAGCGTGAGCCATGGATATAGCACTATGGGTGGAATAGAATATGATGATGGGGATTGTGTGGAGAAGACAAAAAGGGAGAAAGTCTCACATTTACGAGGATAATCAACGGGCTATGGAGATGCCCATCAATTGATGTCAACATGAGGAGTAGGGATTGCCATGCAACGGATGCACTAGAGCTATAAATGAATGAAAGCTCAACAAAACAAAACTAGTGGGTGTGCATCCAACTTGCTTGCTCACGAAGACCTAGGGCATTTTGAGGAAGCCCATCGTAGCAATATACAAGCCAAGTTCTATAATGAAAAATTCCCACTAGTATATGAAAGTGACAACATATGAGACTCTCTAGATGAAGGACATGGTGCTACTTTGAAGCACAAGTGTGGAAAAAGAGATAGTAACATTGCCCCTTTTCTTCTTTTTTTTCTTTTCTTTCTTTGGCCTTTCTTTTTTCTTTGTCCTTTCTTCCTTTTTCTTTCTTTTTGGGGACAATGCTCTAATAATGATGATTATCACACTTTTATTGATTTACAACATATGAATTACAACTCAAAACTAGAACAAGATATGACTCTATATGAATGCCTCCGGCGGTGTTCCGGGATGGTGCAATGAATCAAGAGTGACACGTATGAAAAATTATGCAAAGTGGCCTTGCCACAAATACGATGTCAACTACATGATCATGCAATGGCAATATGACAAAAGTAATGCGTGTCATGATGATAAACGGAACGGTGGAAAGTTGCATAGCAATATATCTCGGAATGGCTATGGAAATGCCATAATAGGTAGGTATGGTGGCTGTTTTGAGGAAGATATAAGGAGGTTTATGTGTGATAGAGCGTATCATATCACGGGGTTTGGATGCACCGGCGAAGTTTGCACCAACTCTCAAGGTGAGAAAGGGCAATGCATGGTACCGAAGAGGCTTGCAATGATGGAAAGGTAAAAGTGCATATAATCCATGGACTCAACATTAGTCAAAAGAACTCATATACTTATTGCAAAAATTTGGAAGTCATCAAAAACCAAGCACTACGCGCATGCTCCTAGAGGGATAGATTGGTAAGAAAAGACCATCGCTCGTCCCCGACCGCCACTCATAAGGATGAACAATCCAAGGACACTTCATGTTTCAAATTTGTTACACAACTTTAACCATACATGCATGCTACGGGACTTTCTAACTTCAACACAAGCATCCTTTAAATTCATAATCACCCAACTATCATGACTTTAATATCACTACCTCCATATCTCAAAACAATTATCAAGTATCGAATTGATCATAGCATCCAATTCACTTCCTATGATAGTTTTTATTATACCCAACTTGGATGCCTACCATTCTAGGACCAATTTTATAACCATAGAAAATACCATGCTGTTCTAAGAGACTCTCAAAATAATATAAGTGAAGCATGAGAGACTAGCAATTTCTACAAAATTAAGCCACCGCCGTGCTCTAAAAGATATAAGTGAAGCACTAGAGCAAAAACTATCTAGCTCAAAAGATATAACTGAAGCACATAGAGTATTCTAATAAATTCCAATCAAGTGGGCTTCTCCCAAAATGTGTGTACTGCAAGGATAATTGTGTAAAACTAAAAATCAAATACTAATATCATCACGATGCTCCAAGCAAAACACATATCATGTGGCGAATAAAAATATAGCTCCAAGTAAAGTTACCAATGAACGAAGACGAAAGAGGGGATGCCTTCCCAGGGCATCCCCAAGCTTAGGCTTTTGGCTATTCTTGAATATATTGGGGTGCCATGGGAATCCCCAAGCTTAGGCTTTTTCCACTCCTTATTCCATACTCCATCAAATCTCTACCCAAAACTCGAAAACTTCACAACACAAAACTCAACAGGAAATCTCATAAGCTCCGTTAGTGAAAGAAAACAAAACCACCACATAAGGTACTGTAATGAACTCATTATTTATTTATATTGGTGTTAAACCTACTGTATTTCAAGTTCTCTATGGTTCATAACACTTAATACTAGCCATAGATGCATCAAAATAAGCAAACAACACACGAAAAACAGAATCTGTAAAAAACAGAACAGTCTGTAGCAATCTGTAACTAACGCAAACTTTTGGAACTCAAACAATCCTACCAAAATAGGAAGTCCTGGAAAATTTGTCTATTGATCTATATCAAAAATAATCAACGCAAAATCACGTTTCTGTGATTTAACAAAACTAATTTCGTGCTCGCAAAGTTTCTGTTTTTCAGCAGAATCAAATCAACTATCACCATAGGTTATCCTATAGGTTCTACTTGGCACAAACACTAATTAAAACATAAAAAAAACATCTAAACAGAAGGTAGATAAAAAATTTATTACTAAACAGAAACAAAAACAAAAAACTCAAATAAAATTGGGTTGCCTCCCAACTAGCGCTATCGTTTAATGCCCCTAGCTAGGCATAAAAGCGAAGATAGATCTAAGTAGTGCCATCTTTAATTTTCAGTTTCTTAGCGGGGTCATGCTCGAATCTGGGAGGTTCTTTACGTTTCCCTTCATACTCAGAAATTTTTAGATCTAAAGAATCCAACCGCTTATTGCAAAGAGTAATCAACATATTCATGCGGTGAAGATTTCCGCTAACACTTTTAAGAGGCTCAAGAGACTTTTGTAATATTTTTGTTACTTCGCAAATCTTTCCAAACACTTGTGTTTCTTCTTGGGTAGGATGTGATCCCCCTTTTTGAGGTAGTGTTCCCACTATTCCCTCTATTATTTCATGCGCAATACTAGGATCAATTTCAATAAAATTTCCCTTGGCAATGCAATCCAAGAGTTGTCTATGCGACATATTTAGCCCAACATAAAAATTGCAGAAGTAAAATTCTAAAATTCACCTCTAGGTGCAATTGCGATAAGATTCCATCATACTATACCAAGCATCTTTTAAGTTTTCTCCTTGCCTTTGCTTGAAGTGAAGAACTTCAAACTCGGGAGACATAGGAGCGGATAAGGAACTAGACATAACGACGAGCAAGCAAAAGACAAGCGGAAGAGAGAGGAGAAGATTAGGAAAGAGAGGGCGAATAAAACGGCAAGGGTGAAGTGGGGAGAGGAAAACGAGAGGCAAATGGCAAATAATGTAAATGCGAGGGAGATGAGTTTGCGATGGGTACTTTGTATGTCTTGACTTGAGTGAAGACCTCCCCAGCAACGGCGCCAGAAATCCTTCTTGCTACGTCTTGAGCTTGCGTTGGTTTTCCTTGAAGAGGAAAGGGTGATGCAGCAATAGTAGCGTAAGTATTTCCCTCAGTTTTTGAGAACCAAGGTATCAATCCAGTAGGAGACTCCTCAAAAGTCCCATGCACCTACACAAACAAACCGAGAACTCGCAACCAATGCAATAAAGGGGTTGTCAATCCCTTCACGGCCACTTGCGAAAGTGAGATCTGATAGAGATAGTATGATAAGATAAATATATTTTTGGTATTTTATAATATAGATTGGAAAATTAAAGATGCAAATAAAAGTAGATTGAAAGCTTATATGATAAAAGATAGACCCGGGGGCCATAGGTTTCACTAGTGGCTTCTCTCAAGATAGCATAAGTATTACGGTGGGTGAACAAATTACTGTCGAGCAATTGATAGAAAAGCGAATAATTATGAGATTATCTAGG
Source organism: Aegilops speltoides (assembly GCA_021437245.1). Taxonomy (NCBI): domain Eukaryota; kingdom Viridiplantae; phylum Streptophyta; class Magnoliopsida; order Poales; family Poaceae; genus Aegilops; species Aegilops speltoides. Next base: position 277,759,774 of record CM038145.1, on the reverse strand, counting down.
CATGATCATGTATATAGGCATCACGTCCGTGACAAGTAGACCGACTCTTGCCTGCATCTACTACTGTTACTCCACACATCGACCGCTATCCAGCATGCATCTAGAGTATTAAGTTCATAAGAACAGAGTAACGCATTAAGAAAGATGACATGATGTAGAGGGATAAACTCATGCAATATGATATAGACCCCACCTTTTTATCCTCGATGGCAACAATATAATACGTGCCTTACAACCCAAAGCTAAGCACTTCTCCCATTGCAAGAAAGATCAATCTAGTAGGCCAAACCAAACTGATAACTCGAAGAGACTTGCAAAGATAACTCAATCATACATAAAAGAATTCAGAAGAGATTCAAATATTTCTCATAGATAAACTTGATCATAAACTCACAATTCATCGGATCTCGACAAACACACCGCAAAAAGAGATACATCGAATAGATCTCCACAAGAGAGGGGGAGAACATGGTATTGAGATCCAAAAAGAGAGAAGAAGCCATCTATCTAATAACTATGGACCCGAAGGTCTATGGTAAACTACTCACAACTCATCGGAGGGGCTATGGTGTTGATGTAGTAGCCCTCCATGGTCGATTCCCCCTCTGGCGGAGCGCCGGTGAAGGCTCCAAGATGGGATCTAGCGGATACAGAAGGTTACGGTGGTGGAAATTGTTTTTCGTTGGCTCCTTGGATGTTTTCGGGGTACGTGGGTATAGATAGGAGGAAGAAGTAGGTCGGTGGCCGCCCGAGGGGCCCACGAGATAGGGGGCGCACCCTGTAGGGGTGGGCCCGCCCTCCACCCTCGTGGCCGCCTCAGCTGCTTCTTGGCTTTCACTCCAAGTCCTGTGGATCACGTTGATTCCAAAAATCACACTCCCGAAGGTTTCATTCTGTTTGGATTTCGTTTGATATTCCTTTTCTTCGAAATACTAAAATAGGCAAAAAAACAGCAATACGGGCTAGGCCTCCGGTTAGTAGGTTAGTCCAAAAAATGATATAAATTGTAAAATAAAGCCCATAAACATCCAAAATGGGTAATATAATAGCATGGAACAATCAAAAATTATAGATATGTTGGAGACGTATCAGGGGCGCGCCTCCAGGGCTTGTGGGCCCCTCGGGCATCATCTTGCATTGATTCCAATTCCCCAAAATCACATATATTCCAAAAAAATCTCTGTAAGTTTTTATCGTGTTTGGACTTTGTTTGGTATGGATATTCTGCGAAACAAAAAACATGCAACAAACAGGAACTGGTACTGGATCAATATGTTAGTCCCAAAAATACTATAAAAAGTTGCCGAAAGTATATAAAAGTTGTAGAATATTGGCATGAAACAATCAAAAATTATAGATACGATGGAGACGTATCAAGCACGAGGAGGATGCACCGTGTAGGAGGTTGGGGTGGCCGGATCTGACAATTTTTGGCGGTGGTGGGACTTGGTGGCGACGTGGAGGAGGGCCGGCGATGGGTTGACCTTGTTTGTTCCATGTGAAGGAGCAGAGGGGAAAAGGTAAGAGAGAGAGAGAGAGAGAGAGAGAGAGAGAGAGAGAGAGGGGAAGATAAGTGATTAAGGATAAGTGATCACGTGCAAACATTTTCCCAGCGAGCCACCATATGCGCTCTAAAGCATTGCTCGGCCCTGACTCGCTGGAAACTTCCAAGAGATGCCTTAAGAACCATGCTATGCAGGCCCAACAGTATTTGCATGTAACCAAACAACCGAACACCAAAAAGATGCTGCTTACAACGGGCATGATTACGATTTTGTGGGCTACCAAACGTGCCCTTAACCTTTGCAAAATCTATGGGTGGTGGAGTGATGGTGACCAATAATATCTCCTTACCCCGGGGTGGGGACTAGATGTTGCTATAATTTTCTCAAAAAAAAGATGCTACTAAATTTGCTGCCGGGCTTCTAATGGCCATGGCACATCTTTTAGGAAGCCGCACCTGTCCGTCTCTGCAATGTTTCATACGTTCCACCAAAGGTACCACCAGACAATTGCTATCAATTCCATCAATGACGCCTGCCTCAAAACTGGTGACTAAACTTGATGTGCTGATAGTGCTGACGAGTGGAATTTCCACTCATGTTTAAACCATATTTTTTTCAAATATTTTGGTGATAGTCACATCGATTTCTCTATAATGACTAATAAATTCGAAGGGTTACAAATCTCCTTGTTGATATTGTTCGTTACAAAAATGGGTGATTTACGTGAAAATTCAAGTCATATACTAAATATACTGATGAGAAGGTTATGCATGGTACAACCATCACTGGTCGTACCGCTACTCGTACCCCTGCACCGCCTCGATGACACCATCCCCGACGACTTTTGCAGAAGGACCCGATGTTGATTCATAGTACATGCGCCCCAAAATCCTAGTCCGTCCATTTGTACTATATAAAGGAGATGAAAACCCTTGAGGAGTCCTGAGAGTTTTGAGTTTGCCAGTTCACCTTCCCAGTAGTCACCATTCCCATCTACAATGCCTTTGTGCTGCCACCATCGCCGTCTCCACCACCATAGCCTCCATCTACATTAGTTTAATTAATTGCAATCGATATTACATCATGATCATGACCATTGTAAGACTTTGAATCATTTATCTTCAAGTAACTTTGCTTATAATGTCTATTCTTTGTGATTTATTCGTGATGTGTGAGTAGTCCCCTCGGCTAAGGGCTGAGGCATAGCTTCGCTGCCCCATGCATGCACATTAGGAGATTGTTAGTTTACTTTGAGATAATATTATTTATATGTGTTGTGCAACTATATTGTCTCTTCTCTCTACCTCAATCCTAGGGTTCGCTGGTACCTAAGATACCGAAGGTTGAAACACAGAGAGCTAAAGTGTTGAGAGGAGTTGAAAGCTATGTCAAACGTCGGTGATAGTAAGATTAGTATGATAGCTGGAATAAAATCTTTGGTGGTAATTATGGTGTGTTCAGTAAATGCCTAATGCGTTTGTCTAGTTATCCTTAATAACGGAGATAACCCCATGAGTCAGATAGGGTCTCGGTTGGACAATAGAACCTCGATTTGGCGGTAGTCGATCCTGGGGTTATTTGAACGCATTTCACACATAGTTCATGCACTACATATGTAGCAATGTTTACTAGTGCCATGTTGATTTATCTAGTTTGTATCCCGAGCCCATGTGCACGAGCGCAGATGAAATATTAAGCCTGGCCCTATTTCTTTATTAGTGCTTTCACCGCCTCTGCGATTGGTCAGGCAAACTCGAACGTCCTTAAATAACAAGTATTTGCAGATATTTTTGCATCAAGCATCATCACTTTATGGATTTGATAAATTATAGGATCTCTAGAGAAGAAGGCTATATCTACATCCGAAACAGGATCAATGATAATCAACCCTTTTTCTGGTGCCATTGACAAGGAAGATTCTTCCCTAGTAAGGTTACTCTATTTTCGCGCCGGTTTTAATTTATTTTTGTCATCAATCGATTTTTTGCTAGGTAGGAAAACTCAATCATTTACCATTACGGCTACCAATAAACTTGGGACTTCACTGCTTCCAAGAATGATTTTATGTGTGCACCTATTGCACAATATTATGTTGCGGTTAAGCAACATAAGATTAAGCCGAACTTGGTTATCTTCACTGTAACATCCCAAATTTTCAATTTGGAATGTTATACATTAGATCATCATTGCATATCATATTTTATTGCATTTTGGCTCGATCCTAGAAATTCTACGCAACTCAAGGACCCACGGAGAGAGTTGGGGATTTCGCTATTTTCATATTTGAGTTTTCTCAAATTTTGAAAATAGGATCATTTGATTTTAATTATTTTATCTCCAATTATTTCTATTTTAAAAATATAAGAGAGGGAATAAAATGACTTTCCCAAAATAAAGAAATATTGAGGATTTAATAATAAAATCAAATAAGATTTTATTTCGGAGTTTATTATTGCTATTTTATTTGAATTAGGAAAAATGCGTGTTTTTCAAATTTGCATTTAGGCCCCAAATAAATGTTCATCTTGTCCGGCTTGATTTTAGAAGTCGGGGAAAATTTATTTCGGGATTTTTGGAGTCCGTTTAGTATTTCTTTTATTTGTTTTTCTGCGCATAATTATTTTCATAAAAAAACTAACCAACCTACGGGCCGTGAGCGACCCGGACTCCGCCGCCCCGGGCCTTTATAAGCCGCCCCCACCCTGCAGCCCACGACCCCAGCCCACCCGCCGCCGCCACCTGAACCCTAACCCTAACCGCGCCTTTGCCGCCATCGCCGCCAGCGCCGCGCTTGCTGCCGCCGCGATCCGTCGTGCCGCCGCCGCGATCGCGCGCCGCCGCCGCCGGACCTCGCCGCCCTCGCCGCCGACCGCCGCTTGCCCGCCGCCGGAGTTTCCGCCCTCGTCGGAGTAGCCCGCCGCCGCCGCCGCCCGCCGCCGGAGTTTCCCGCCCCCTCGTCGGAGTAGCCCGCCGCCGCCGCTGCCGTGACGCATCCCGAGGTAGCCTCCGGTTTTTCTTATAAAACCGCTCGGTCTTTTTTTTTCGAAACCCTAGACCCGTTTTTTTATTAGATCCGGTTCGGTTTATTTATTTTTTATGGTTTAGTCTATTTAGCGGACGTTCGTCCGTACGTTCGTTTTAACGAACGGTTTTCGTCGTTTAGCCGCAGACAGCGAACGTTCGTTCGTTATCCTATTCGTCCGTTTTTCTTTTTCTCGGATTTTCCGCGATTATTTTTGATCGCGATTTCTGATCCAATTTTCGTTCTAGTATAACTTTTCGCTCGTTTATCGGAATCAGGCGATTCAAGCGCCTAGAGTTTCGTCTCGAAACCCTCTTTCCATTTAACCAACTCAAATAAGTTTTTGCTACTGTAAAATTTGACTTAGGTCCAGATTAGTAAACAAAGCTTGCTTCTTTCGCCGTTTGACTTTCGTTGCTTCGTTTGATTTGATTCTTTTTGCAAACCGGAGTTCTTAAGTTGAACTTTCTGGTTAGATCTTTTATTTGAGTTTTACCTGTGCATTAGATGAGTGCTTATTCTATGCTTGTTTGTTTGCGTTAGAGTACCCGGAGTGCGCCGCTTGCTACTTCGAATCTCTAGGTTTCACGGATAATCAACAAGGCAAGTAACACTTTGATCATACCTCTTTACTACCCAGTTTTATTGCATTAGATCAATCCTCAAACAATTGCATGATTAGGATCTGACTAAACATGTGGGTATTGGGAAGTAGATGAGGTAGTACCTATTACCTATTTTGTTATCAAACCTTTAGGAGTTACTTCTACGTTGCTTATATTGCTATGCTATGCTAGTAGACGTGGATTGGGTGAGTGTATCCATGATAGATGTGAGCTTGTTATTTAATGGTTTACTTAAGGTGTCAACTTAAATTCACATCTGGGTGGATTGAGGCACCTGGGGAACCCAGTGTTTCCTGTATTTTTGGAAATCCTGGGGTACCGTGTGATTCTCCTATGGACCGCCACCTAGGCTCAAAGGGATCATCAGATTATTCATGCTAGAAATCCATGTGCAGCCGCAAGCTACTATGGGCTCTAGCATAGTTGATTAAGTTGCGTGAGCTCTTGCAGAGGTAGACTAGCAGATGTAGGGGATGTAGGTTGGTACTGTCTACCCGGAGTAGAGAGTTAATGCTTCTGAAATACTGTGTCTCGGTCATCCGTTTCTCAAACACCATGTAGTGCGAGAAATCAAGTGGAGGAGATCGAGTCTTTCAGGGAAAAGTGCGCAAACCTCTGCAGAGTGTATAAACTAATCATGGTTAGTCGTGTCCTCGTTTATGGACGTTTTGAGTATCTAGTACTTGGATTATCATGTGAATCTCATCATGTTAATTTAATTTTGTTGGGTTAATGATGATGTTTAATTGGGATTGAGTTGGAGTACCCTTCTCAATGTTTAACAACCACCATGATAGTTAAATAAAATTTATTCCTTTGCAGTAGGGAAAATTTGGCTTTATGCAAAACTGTAACCATAGAGCTTTCCACCAGCCAAATATGCATGTAGTTTAGTATATTTCTGTTCATTACTCTCTATGTGTTACATGCCAGTATATTCCATGTGCTGACCCGTTTTCGGGCTGCAACGTTCATGTTGCAGACTTTTCAGACGACGAGTATGGTGCCTTAGGTCGTGTTCTTATACTCAGTGATGCCATTGGAGTTGATGGACTCGCTTATCTTCCAAGCCTTCCGCTGTTATCGTTATTAGATGGCCTTAAGCCATATTTATTGTAATAAGTTCTCTTTTGAGACATTCGATGTAATAAGTGTGTGATTGCTCCTCTGTTATAAGTCCTTCAAATCTTGTGTGTGTCGGCATTGCCGATCCGAGGATGACAACGATGCACGAGGATCGATCTGTTTGAGGTGCAGTCGCTACAAGATGGTATTAGAGCACACGCGATCTGTGAGACACGACCACTAAGCTAAAGCCCTAGATTACTACTCTCTCTTCTCATTCTGACTCCTCATCTTTCCTACTCTTTTAGGATGGCGGATGTCACACCCAAGATGCGACCCTATCCTAAAGGAACTCGAAGGTCCCACCAAGGATAGAAGCGCATCTTGAAGACGCTTTTGCAAGGTGGATATCATTACATCAACATTACATAATAGATAGGGATACATACATAAGGCATACAATGCCACACGAACACAACATCACAATACATAAGAGCACCATCCGACTACGGATGAAACACAAACAGAAACTCAAACGACATCCACCCTGCTAGCCCAGGCTGCCGACCTGGAACCTATCCCCTGATCGAAGAAGAAGCAGAAGAAGAACTCCAAAACAAGCAAACATTGCTCTCGTGTCATGATCATCGTATAACCTGTACCTGCAACTGTTGTTGTAGTAATCTGTGAGCCATGAGGACTCAGCAATCCCATTACCATGGGTATCAAGACTAGCAAAGCTTAATGAGTAAGGAAGGGGTAAAGTGGTGAGGTTGCAGTAGCGACTAAGCATTATATGGTGGCTAACCAACGCAAATAAGAGCGAGAAGAGAGCAAGCGGAACGGTCGTGAAACTAGCAATGATCAAGAGTGATCCTGAGCTCCTACTTACGCCAATCATAACACAGAAACCGTGTTCACTTCCCGGACTCTGCCAAAAAGAGACCACATGGCTACACACGCGTTTGATGCGTTTTAATACGGATCTGGTGTCAAGTTATCTATAACCGGACATTAACAAATTCCCATCTGCCACGTAACCGCGGGCACGGCTTTCGAAAGATAATACCTTGTAGGGGTGTCCCAACTTAGCCCATGATAAGCTCTCGCGATCAACGAAGGATATACCTTCTCCCAGGAAGACCCGATCAGTCTCGGAATCCTGGTTTACAAGACATTTCGACAATGGTAAAACAAGACCAGCAAAGCCGCCCGAATGTGCCGACAAATCCTGATAGGAGCTGCACATATCTCGTTCTCGGGGCACACCAGTTGTCCAAACTTCCGGTGAGGCCATCCCGAGTTGCCTGGTATGCCGGCGGTGACGAGTTGGACCAACACTCTCTGACGATGGCCGGGGGTGGGGGTAAATAAAGATGACCCTCAGGCTCCGGAAACCCAAGGGCAAAAAGGCTAGGTGAGGCAAATGGTAAAACCAAGGTTGGGCCTTGCTGGAGGAGTTTTATTCAAAGCGAACTGTCAAGGGGGTCCCATAAATCACCCAACCGCATAAGGAACGCAAAAATCCGGGAACATAAAACCGGTATGATGGAAACTAGGGCGGCAAGAGTGGAACAAAACACCAGGCATAAGGACGAGCCTTCCACCCTTTACCAAGTATATAGATGCATTAATAATATAAGAGATATTGTGATATCCCAACCAAAATCCTGTCCACCATGGAGCAATCTTCAACTTCACCTGCAACTAACAATGCTATAAGAGGGGATGAGCAAAGTGGTAACATAGCCAAACAACGGTTTGCTAGGAAGGGTGAAAAAGGTTAGAGGCTGACATGGCAATTTGGGTGGCTTGATCAACAAGAGATAGGTAGCGCGGCATAGCGATAGAACGAAGCAACTAGCATGGCAATGATAGTAATGAGATCCAAGGTGACGGTCATCTTGCCTGAAATCCCGCAAGGAAGAAGAACGAGTCCACGAAGTAGACGAACCAACATAGTCGAACGAATCCTCACGAACGCAATGTTACCGGAACTAAGAAGCAACACCGGAAAGAAGCAAGCAACATAGTAAACAACCATCACATAAACATGGCATGATGCGCAACCAAGTATGATGCATGTCCGGTTTAAAGAGGTATGGCATGGCAAAATGCAACAAACAATACTACAAGTTAAGTGGAGCTCAATATGCAACGAGTTGCATATTGACGAAACACCACATCCGAGTTATTTAGTTCACTCTCGTTTAAGTACACAACAATGTTAAATGTTGTTAAACATGGCAAGGGGTGTAACAAAAGTAAACTAACTATTTAGGCAAGTTTAAATGAGGCCAGAACAACAAACAACAGTTCCGGAAAATCCCCATAAGCAATATTCGAATTTGGTACTGTTCTGCCCTAAAACATATTTTATTGTTGTTAAACAGGAAAATAAAGTCCACCATGTTAAACTAGGCATTTTTCCACCCCATTTACATATAAAGTTTATTTAAAATGTAGCTACAGTTATTTAGTTCTGAAATAAATCATTTTAACATGGCAATTACGCAAATTTAAACAAACAACATTTTAAACATTTTAAACATGGATGAAAGTTGGATATTATGAAACTTGATGAAATTCTAACCATTTTACATGTTTAAATCATTTTAATCCGATGCATGGTTTGTGAGTTATTAAATGCATGATCTAGAGGGACTTTTCTGTAAATCTGTAAACCCTGGGATAATAGCTAAATTGCAGCAACAGGAAAAAAATACACACGGGCTGAATCTGGTTGGCCCAATCGGTGGAAAAAAAAATAGAGGGGCGCTGGGGGGCTGCTCACCCATGGGCCAGGCCCGGTCGGTGGAGAGGCTGAGCAAGGCGTGGCCCAGTCGCAGGATCACGAGGCGTGGTCAACGGGCGAGCGAACCGGGCGAGGGGCTCGTCTCCCTCGCATAGGAGGTAGCAGGCAACGGCAGCAGTGCTCTGGCTTGGCATCCATGGCAGCAGGGGCTCGGGAACGGCGATCGAGCGCGGAGGAGGCCAGGAGGCGCGGGGACAGTGGATCCAGTGGCGGTGAAGATCTCTCCGGCGAGGCAGGGACTAGGCGAGCTGGTTAACGCGACTGGACGAAGCGGGCGAGGAGGCAGGGGCTCGTCCTTGTCCTCGTGAAGCAGAACGACGGCGGTGGACTTCCAGTTCCATGGCGCTGTCGCGGAGTCTTGTGAGACCAAGCAGGGAGAGGGCGGGAGATCATGAGAGAGAGGCAAACGAGAGGAGAAGGCAGTAGAAAAAGGGAGGCACGGAGAAGAAAGTGAAGGAGAGGGCGACGCGGTCCTGGTGGTCGCCAGCGCGGTTGCGCGGATGAGGCAGGAGGCTCGGCCTCGGGTGCCTGGTTGCGGGCGCGGGCGTCGGTGAGGAGCACGGCGTTGAGGAGCTCCTCTCCCATTGGGCTCGTCTTGTGGGATGAAAGTAGAGAGGCGTCTGGGAGCGGCTCGGAAAAAGCTCCTCTTCCCTGGATCGAGAGAAGACAGGGGCTTCGGGAGGGTGAGGAGGATCTCCTCTCGTTGGATCGAGCAGGTGAAGAGCTGCAAGCCAGTTGGGCAGGCGCACAGATCGAGGGAGGTAGGTGGTGCTACGGGTTGGCTCGGTTGGAGTGCATCGGGAAGGTGGAGGCTGGTTGGGTGGCTGAGGAAAACGAGGAGGATTTGGAATGAGCGGTGGCGGCGAGTGAGGGGATGGGACAGACAGCCTAGGTTTTATGGATTGGACTGATTATATAGCGAGTGGTTAGGTTAGGGTCCCACCGATTAGAACTGACGGTCGAGAAAAATAGGCTAGGGAGTCCAATAAATAAAATGAAGATGTTTTATAGATGCTAGGGGATGATCCGGATCCAACGGTGATGACTGAGCTGGTAAGGTTCGGGGCCGTTTCGGACACGCACGCAAAGGGGGTTAGGCGGTCACGATCAAGAGGGAAGCGAAAACCTTGATTGGTCTGAAACGGTCAACGAAGGCAAAGCGGAACGCGGCAACTACGAACGGGAACGAGTTTTATGAAAAACATGCGGATGCAATGCGCATGATGCTATGAGATGAAATGCAAGACATGAACAAAATGCAAAACAAAAAACAAAACCCAACCACGAAGGAAATATTATAACGCATCTCCGGAAAAGGCAAGAGTTGGAGTTACGAATATGGAAAGCTACATCCGGGGTGTTACAACACTCCACCACTACAAGAGGATCTCGTCCCGAGATCTAGGATGGCACCGGAGGGAAAAGAAAGAGGAAGATAAGAGGTAAAACTAAGTTGCTTCTTCGACAAATGAGTGAAACCATGAACCTTGAGATGTTGAACAAAATGAAAGAAAGAAAACAACGAAGATGAACAAAGTTGAAAACACTCCATCAGAAAAGAGGAACAGGGGATACGATGAGTACCAAGAGGTTTAGTGATAAGATAGATATTGAAACCCCTCTGGTTAAAACTAGATAGAGAAGGAATAAGATTGATATAATTCGGGCAGCACTCTGACTGAAAGAAGAAGGAAAACTCGATAAGATGAAAAGAACTTGAAGAGATGACGCAACACTCCGGTTAACTGGATAAGCATGAAAAAAACACGATCCTCACAATTCGAGATGATGAGTGAAGAGAGCAACATCACCATGCCTCCGGAAAAAAGAATAGAAGATAGATCATTGAAATAAAAGAATGGAGAAGAAAATGCCAACTTCTGCCACAAATGAACTTGGAAAGCATCCTTGCGAAGTAGGATTTAACGGAGTTGTTGGAAAATCAACAACGAAAAGAATAAGCTTGTAGTGGGCTTATGGAAAACATCTCAAGACTATGAGGTGACAACCGGCCACTAATGGAAACCACTTATTTGATTGAGAGCACCAAAGAGATGAAAACTTCTTCCACCAAGAGAATAAAGAGCAAGCTTGGGTCATGCATAATCACCACAAATAGCAACAACCCTTAAGGAAAAGCTTTAGGTGAAATCTGACACAAGATAACTCCAACGAAGAAGTTGATTGGTCGAAAAGATCTCTTGAACAAAGAGAAAATGATGGATTTAAATATCTCATTCCTGACAACCTGTGAATCATGAAACACGAGGAGAAATTGCCAAGAATGGCATAACACCACCTCAAGAGATAAGGTAGAAAGAATTGCACTTCGAAATGAAAGATGAAGAATACTTGAGCTCCTCAAATCAAAACATGTGTTGAGCACCATGTTTATTTTAGAGTATAGCTTGGCGGATCATAACTTCAAGAGAAATGTTGAAGAACAATTGAAGAATGAAAAGAATCCTTGAGGAACCACCATGAAGAAACTCCGGTATTAAAAGGATGGTGGAAAGAAGGAGAAGTTGAAAACACAAGGTGAAGCCTTGCAATGATTTAGATGGAGCTTCGCGACGAGATAACTGAGAGAGCTAGGAACTCCGAAAAGAAAGATGAAGCATCTCGAACCGAGAATGTGATATGATGACCAACTCTGGAAAGAAAGATGAATCACTTGTAATCAAGAATTTATTCATCATGAATAATCTCCGTAAAAAGAATTGAGTCACCTCGAGGAAATAAGAATAAGATTTATTGTATGCTTATCCTTCATCAAATTTAATTGATGACAAGCAACGGATTTGGCATACTACTTATTCCCATTGAAAAAGGATTAAGAGAGATATAGCGTAAACTTGAGAATGTATTGATGGAACCACCGGTGGGATTTGGAAACAACGAATATTTGATATGATAACGGAGGAGGAGAAATCCTGAACGAACCACCGTAAGAATTGAGAATGAACGTAGCAAAGGCACGATTCACCGGGAAGAATGGGAAAACGAATGAAGATACTTGAGGGTATTTAGATACATGAGAACGAAGAGATCATGAACTGATTAGAGGGTATTTGAACGATGCGCCGGTAAGATTTGGAGAATGATAGTTACACGCTGAGAATGAATAATTATGACATGATGGCCTTCGGAGGAAAGAAATGGAAACAACTCATGAAATGCTCCGGATGGGTGAAAATAATTACCACAATCGAAAACAATTATGAGAGGATGACATCAAGCTTGAACTACGCTTCTTTGGAAGAACGGGTAAGGATTTAAGAGGAACTCTTCTTCGGTCTTCAAAATCCGAGAATGACGAGGAGAAACAACACCAAAATTGTTGAGATACTCCTGGAGAATGAAAAGCGAAGAGGTTGAGGCAACAATGAAATAATTTGAAATTGATCTTGGAGAAGGCATGTGACTGATGGGATCCATTCTTCCGTCACACTTGAAAAGAATTGAGAATAACTCCGGAAGAATTAGAAGAGTCAGGTAAGATCCTGGGAAAGGACCCGTGGGTTAGGGTCCACTCAAAAGAAAACACCGTTGAACAATTTTAAAGAGAGGTTGCACCTGTTGAATTAAATGGCTTGAATGAGATAACAACCTCGAATTAATTGGAACACAGACGAATCTCCTGAGATGTCTTCTGAACTCTGGAATGATTTAATGGCGAGAGGCAAACGAGCAAGAATAACACTTGATCCAAGGAAAAGAATGTGATCAACCCGAAAAAAAACTTGAACTGAGTCCACCGGAGAAAGAAAGTGATGAAGAACGACGAACGAGACAAGAATTCACCGGTTGAAATAATTGAGGGAAGACTGAAGAGGCTCCTCACGAATGAAATTGATGGTCAAAATAGACTCAGACTCCGGGAAGAAGAGGGTGGGAGGGCGGGAAAAACAAAGGCAACTTGGGGCAGATGAAATGGATACTGTTGAGAAAAAACTTAGAATTGATCTTGCGGATGTTGAAATGATCTGATCCACTTCAAGAGAAGCACACCGGTCGAAAAGAATTGACATGACAATCTCGATGATAAAAAGGATTAGTACTCCCATAGAAATATGAGAACACCGCTTGAAAGGTATGGAATCAACACTTGACATTGAAGCAACTCAAATACCACAAATAAAAATAAAACAAAGGATTTGGCTTGCAGAATAAGCCGGAACAAATACATATGATAGAGATTTACCCAATCCCGTATCATGCATCTGTCGGAAAGATATTCTAGGAGCTACTTGAATTCCCAACTATAAAGCTCCCAAAACTTTCTGGTTATGCAATCTGGTGTTGGCGATATAGGGGAAGCAATATATCTCACACAAACTAACAATCCCTACATCCAGCTGTATCCATCCGTCAATACATAGCCAAGAAAACTCCGAAAATCGTGTACCTCAACCTTCAAAAAGCATCCATTATACGAGCTATGGCAATACTCCTGAACTCCCCAGTACTGGGTGGCGTCGAGGTTATCTCACCAACAACTGCATAAAAGAGATTTTCGATGTCGGCAAAACTCAGGTATTCCATAACTGAAACGATAAAATTGTGATGACAACACCTCGGAGCTCAACTCCCCGGGACACTGCCACAACCCCTAAATGTCAGGAGGCACCAAGAACAATGTTCTCGTCACAAGACTATCGGAACGATTCCAAGATACCCGCGTGATCCTAAATTTTTTTTTGTGAAAAATTGAGGAGAGGAAAGACAAAACATCTACGTCGAGAGTCCTCATCAGAGCGATGAAGGGGGCTGAGGAGTAAAAAGAATCCTACTCTCCGATATATATAATCCTAAGACTCAAAATAGTTTTTTTCTAGACTCAACAACGGCCAACAATCAAGGGGGCTCCTATGGTCGGTCGAGGCTCTGATACCAACTTGTCACGCCCAAGATGCGACCCTATCCTAAAGGAACTCGAAGGTCCCACCAAGGATAGAAGCGCATCTTGAAGACGCTTTTGCAAGGTGGATATCATTACATCAACATTACATAATAGATAGGGATACATACATAAGGCATACAATGCCACACGAATACAACATCACAATACATAAGAGCACCATCCGACTACGGATGAAACACAAACAGAAACTCGAACGACATCCACCACCTAGCCCAGCTGCCGACTGGAACCTATCCCCGATCGAAGAAGAAGCGGAAGAAGAACTCCAAAACAAGCAAACATCACTCTCGCGTCATGATCATCACATAACCTGTACCTGTTGTTGTTGTTGTAGTAATGTGAGCCACGAGGGCTCAAAGCAATCCCATTACCATGGGTATCAAGACTAGCAAAGCTTAATGGGTAAGAAGGGGTAAAGTGGTGAGGTTGCAGTAGCGACTAAGCATGATATGGTGGGTAACCAACGCAAATAAGAGCGAGAAGAGAGCAAGCGGAACGGTCGTGAAACTAGCAATGATCAAGAAGTGATCCTGAGCTCCTACTTACGCCAATCATAACACAGAAACCGTGTTCACTTCCCGAACTCCGCCGAAAAGAGACCACATGGCTACACACGCGGTTGATGCGTTTTAATACGGATCTGGTGTCAAGTTATCTATAACCGGACATTAACAAATTCCCATCTGCCACATAACCGCGGGCACGGCTTTCGAAAGATAATACCCTGTAGGGGTGTCCCAACTTAGCCCATGATAAGCTCTCGCGATCAACGAAGGATATACCTTCTCCCAGGAAGACCCGATCAGTCTCGGAATCCCGGTTTACAAGACATTTCGACAATGGTAAAACAAGACCAGGAAAGCCGCCCGAATGTGCCGACAAATCCTGATAGGAGCTGCACATATCTCGTTCTCAGGGCACACCAGATTGTCCAAACTTCCGGTAGGCCATCCCAGAGTTGCCCCTGGTGGCCACCGGCGGCTGACAGGTTGGACCAACACTCTCGACGAGCACTGGCCCGGGGGGGTAAATAAAGATGACCCTCGGGCTCCGGAAATCCAAGGGAAAAAGGCTAGGTGAGGCAAATGGTAAAACCAAGGTTGGGCCTTGCTGGAGGAGTTTTATTCAAAGCGAACTGTCAAGGGGGTCTCATAAATCACCCAACCGCATAAGGAACGCAAAAATCCGGGAACATAACACCGGTATGACGGAAACTAGGGCAGCAAGAGTGGAACAAAACACCAGGCATAAGGCCGAGCCTTCCACCCTTTACCAAGTATATAGATGCATTAATAATATAAGAGATATTGTGATATCCCAACCAAAATCCTGTCCACCATGGAGCAATCTTCAACTTCACCTGCAACTAACAACGCTATAAGAGGGGATGAGCAAAGCGGTAACATAGCCAAACAACGGTTTGCTAGGAAGGGTGAAAAAGGTTAGAGGCTGACATGGCAATTTGGGTGGCTTGGTCAACAAGAGATA
Source organism: Aegilops speltoides (assembly GCA_021437245.1). Lineage (NCBI taxonomy): Eukaryota > Viridiplantae > Streptophyta > Magnoliopsida > Poales > Poaceae > Aegilops > Aegilops speltoides. The sequence continues at coordinate 277,744,329 of CM038145.1, read as the reverse complement.
GGTAGCGCGATATAGCGATAGAACGAAGCAACTAGCATGGCAATGATAGTAATAAGATCCAAGGTGACGGTCATCTTGCCTGAAATCCCGCAAGGAAGAAGAACGAGTCCACGAAGTAGACGAACCAACATAGTCGAACGAATCCTCACGAACGCAATGTTACCGGAACTAAGAAGCAACACCAGAAAGAAGCAAGCAACATAGTAAACAACCATCACATAAACATGGCATGATGCGCAACCAAGTATGATGCATGTCCGGTTTAAAGAGGCATGGCATGGCAAAATGCAACAAACAATACTACAAGTTAAGTGGAGCTCAATATGCAACGAGTTGCATATTGACGAAACACCACATCCGAGTTATTTAGTTCGCTCTCGTTTAGGTACACAGCAATGTTAAATGTTGTTAAACATGGCAAGGGGTGTAGCAAAAGTAAACTAAATATTTAGGCAAGTTTAATTGAGGCCGGAACAACAAACAACAATTCCAGAAATTCCCCATAAGCAATATTCAAATTTGGTACTGTTCTGCCCTAAAACATATTTTATTGTTGTTAAACAGGAAAATAAAGTCCACCATGTTAAACTAGGCATTTTTCCACCCCATTTACATATAAAGTTTATTTAAAATGTAGCTACAGTTATTTAGTTATGAAATAAATCATTTTAACATGGCAATTACGTAAATTTAAACAAACAACATTTTAAACATTTTAAACATGGATGAAAGTTGGATATTATGAAACTTGATGAAATTCTAACCATTTTACATGTTTAAATCATTTTAATCCGATGCATGGTTTGTGAGTTATTAAATGCATGATCTAGAGGGACTTTTCTGTAAATCTGTAAACCCTGGGATAATAGCTAAATTGCAGCAACAGGAAAAAAATACACACGGGCTGAATCTGGTTGGCCCAATCGGCGGGAAAAAAAATAGAGGGGCGCTGGGGGGCTGCTCACCCATGGGCCAGGCCCGGTCGGTGGAGAGGCTGAGCAAGGCGTGGCCCGATCAAGGATCGCGGCGTGGTCAGCAGGCGAGCGAAGCAGGCGAGGCTCGTCTCCCTCGCCTGAGAGGTAGCAGCAGCAGCAGCACTCCGGCTTGGCGTCCATGGCAGCAGGGGGCTCGGGAACGGCGCAATCGAGCGTGGAGGAGGCCAGGAGGCGCGGGGACAGTGGATCCAGCGGCGGTGAAGATCTCTCCAGCGAGGCAGGAACTAGGCGAGCTGGTCAATGCGGCTGGACGAAGCGGGCGAGGAGGCAGGGGCTCGTCCTTGTCCTCGTGAAGCAGAACGACGACGGCGGATTTCCAGTTCCATGGCGCTGGCGCGGAGTCCTGTGAGAGCAAGCAGGGAGAGGGCGGGAGATCGTGAGAGAGAGGCAAACGGGAGGAGAAGGCAGTAGGAAAAAGGGAGGTAGGGAGAAGAAAGTGAAGGAGAGGGCGACGCGGTCCTGCTGGTCGCCGACGCGGTTGCGCGGACGAGGCAGGAGGCTCAGCCTCGGGTGCCTGGTTGTGGGTGCGGGCATCAGTGAGGAGCACGACATTGAGGAGCTCCTCTCCCGTTGGGCTCGTGCACGCGGGACGAAGCAGAGGAGGCGTACGGGAACGGCTCCAGAAGAAGCTCCTCTTCCCTAGATCGGGAGGAGACAGGGGCTTCGGGAGGGTGTGGAGGATCTCCTCTTCTTGGATCGAGCTGGTGAAGAGCTGCAACGCTGGTTGGGCAGGCGCACAGATCGAGGGAGGTAGGTGGTGCTGTGGGTTGGCTCGGTTGGAGTGGATCGGTAAGGTGGAGGCTGGTTGGGTGGCTGAGGAAAACAAGGAGGATTTGGAATGAGCGGCGGTGGCGAGTGAGGGGATGGGACAGACAGCCTAGGTTTTAGGGATTGGACTGATTATATAGAGAGTGGTTAGGTTAGGGTCCCACCGATTAGAACTGACGGTCGAGAAAAGTAGGCTAGGGAGTCCAATAAATAAAATGAAGATGTTTTATAGATGTTAGGGGATGATCCGGATCCAACGGTGATGACTGAGCTGGTAAGGTTCGGGGCAGTTTCGGACACTCACGCAAAGGGGGTTAGGCGGTCACGATTAAGAGGGAAGCGAAAACCTTGATTGGTCTGAAACGGTCAACGAAGGCAAAGCGGAACGCGGCAACTACGAACGGGAATGAGTTTTATGAAAAACATGCGGATCCAATGCGCATGATGCTATGAGATGAAATACAAGACATGAACAAAATGCAAAACAAAAAAAACAAAACCTAACCACAAAGTAAATATCATAACGCATCTCCAGAAAAGGCAAGAGTTGGAGTTACGAATATGGAAAGTTACATCCGGGGTGTTACAACGGATGGAAGGAACAAGTTCACGCAACCAGAAGAAGATACACCTTTTGGACGCCACTTGAAGGAAGTCACTAGATACCTGAACATTGGAGTACCAAGCTTCACTGGGACCTACATCGCCACTTTACCTGAAGAGGAGCGTTGGATGATTCAAGTTCAAGTTCCAGGAAGGACGTTCATGCCCGTCACTGAGCCCATAGAGTTTTCCTTTGATGCACCAACCTGGAGTCTAGGAAAGAGCATGGCAGCTCACATCACCATGGAACGCATTGGAGAAGTTTACCACAAGGATCACAAGGATACTATCTACCAGATTTGTGGGCGCCGAGATGAGCAATGGGAGATGATCAGCACCAGGAAGGATAGATCAATTGCAGCTTTCATCCAAGAGTTAAACCAACGCATTCGTCGCCAGGAGAACCAGATGTGCGCAGGCATGATAGATCTGAAGAAGGCATTGACCAAGATCATGGAGTTGGAGGAAGAACTCAAGTCTACACGCGATGGATATGAGGAGGAAATAGCGACACTCGTGGAGAAGAATGATGATCTAAAGAAGAAGCTAAAAGTATTCATGGGATTTCCCATGACTGGAGGAGAAGACGATGATTGCACTTGCCTGGAGAACTACATCATCATCAACGACACCAACTCAGACCCAGATGATAGCGATGCTGACTTTGTTGATGAAGCTGGAGCAGATATCATGGAGTCTTTGATACGTCCATTTTGCATCATGCTTTTATATCAATATTTATTGCATTATGGGCTGTTATTACACATTATATCTCAATACTTATGGCTATTCTCTCTTATTTTACAAGGTTTACCATGAAGAGGGGGAATCTTGCAACTGGAATTGCAGGTGGAAAAGGAGCAAACAATGAAACCTATTACGACTTGCTCCAAAAATCCTGAAACTCCACGACACCTGTTTTTGGAATTAATAAGAATTATTGAGCGAAAGAAATACATCAGGGGGCCCATACTTTGGCCAGGAGAGTGGGGCGCCCCTCCCTACTGTGCGCGCCCCTTGTCTCCTGGGCCCCTTGGTGGGCCTCTGGTGTCCATATTCTGCTATATGAGAGCTTTTACCTTGGAAAAAATCGTGGGCAAGCTTACGGGACGAAACTCTGCCGCCACAAGGCGGAACCTTGGCGGAACCAATCTAGGGCTCCAGCGGAGCTGTTCTGCCGGGGACACTTCCCTCCGGGAGGGGGAAATCATCACCAACGTCATCACCAACGATCCTCTCTTCGGGAGGGGGTCAATCTCCATCAACATCTTCACCAGCACCGTCTCCTCTCAAAACCCTAGTTCATCTCTTGTATCCAATCTTGTATCAAAACCACAAATTGGTACCTATGGGTTGCTAGTAGTGTTGATTACTCCTTGTAGTTGATGCTAGTTGGTTTACTTGGTGGAAGATCCTATATTCAGATCCTTAATCACTAGTGCAGAACCGGGCATTAGCACCGGTTCGTAAGGCCCTATAGTGCCGGTTACATAACCGGCACTAATTAGTGGTCACTAAAGGCCCCCCCTTTAGCACCGGTTCAGACGAACCGGTGCTAAAAAGCATACCACCGTGGCACTAGCTTGGCCGTGGCACAGAGGCCTTTAGTACCGGTTGGTAACACCAACCGGTACTATAAGGTTTAGTGGGTTTTTGTTTTATGATTTATTTTCATTTAATTTTGTGTTTCCATTTTAATTCTTTTTCGTTTCTTTGGTATTTTACGATACTACACATTGTACGTTATGCATCATATATACATCATGCATGTTTTAATTGTTTATCAACGCTGCTGCTATGTTCATTGCACCCTTGAATATAACATGCTCATGCATGCTTTTGCATCATTACATCATCATATATATATAATAACAAGTCGTACTAATCATGCATCATCATACAACTTCTACTCGTTATTAATAATAAGTCATACGATCATCATCCTCATAACCCAACCCTACATAATTGTTCTTAGCACATGATCATCGATGTCGGTAGGACCTAAACACCCTTAAGGTAAAATAGCATAAAACAATATAGACCACGACTCTCCGTT